>JANAVB010007798.1:3104979-3650159 GCA_029216955.1 Iris pallida | reverse complement strand
AATAACTGCTATTTTGGAGACATTCGAGGATGCTTAATAGCAGCCATTCTGATATATCTTCCACTATATAATGGGCTTCAAAACGGCTCAAAAGTGAGCCGTCTAAGCCGTCATTACATTCCTTTTATTTTAAAAAAATTAATTATGTAAAAAATTGTTGAAAAAAGTAAATTTGTCAAAATGGAGAATTGAACTCAACCAAATAAGAAAAATACCTACACCTTAACCAAATGAGTTAGAAGCGTATTTAACTATAATTGGATAAAAATTATTATACGTTTTTATACGTGAAAGCTCGTATATTTACTAGTATATATAAATACAAGAAGGATGTAAATTTAGAGGGTTAAATGTAAATGCTAAGAGCTACCCTTGGGCAGGTATGTGTTGAAGAGGATACGGCTGTCTAAACAGACCGACAAGTTCCAGCGGACTGCTCATCAAGAGGTTAGCCAAGGAACTCTTATTATGTTTTCTTCTATTGATTTTTGATCGAGACCGACAGATATTGATGGTTTCCAAATGTCCATGACTTAGATACCGTTTGATTCACTGTAATTTAATCGTAACCGTAATATAATAATAATTTTTTATTATATTGTGATTACAATTATATACAGTGAACCAAACGAGCCATTAGTGTCATGCATACGAAATTACAATAATGGAATGTTTAATTACAAGAATGAAACATTTCGTGACCATTTTGATAGGGGTTTATGTACTTATATCAAGTTTATGTGTGACAGATGTCCCTAATTGCCAGCTTAAATAACCCTTACATTGTGGAATATAAAGATGGTTGGGTGGATAAGGTAAAGATCGAAATACTCTCTCTCTCTCTCTTTTTGTTATTCATGTAATTTTATTTTATTTTTGACTTTCGAATAATTTTCGTCAACTCAAAATAATAAAAAATAATAATTAAAAAAGAGCCAAAGCACTTTGCTCGACTGGACAAGGTTCTGACTTCCGAATGCACGCGTGGTGTGGACCTTGTCAACCACATTATGCATTCATACATGCCGACACGTTTTGTGAAAAAAAAAAAAAGAAAAAAAAAAGCTTCACTATTATGATTTTTTTTTTAATGCATTTCCTTTCTGCAGGGAAGCTGTGTGTGTATTGTGACTGCTTACTGCGAAGGAGGAGACATGTAATTTTTTCCGGAAACTCTATTTTGCCCGTCCGTGGGCGTCACCGCGGGTGGCCTGTGCCCACGTGGCAGGCTCCCATTCGCTCTCCCCTGTATGCTCCGGGCCAATAGAAGTCCGTCACATGGGCACGGACCACCCGCGGTCACGCCACGGACAAAATATCTGTGTTCAATTTTTTTTTTCCCTATCTATGTGTTTATTTTCCATATTTTTCTCGACTCTGTGTTTACACTCTTGAGATCATGCAGGGCTCAGAAAATAAAGAAGGCGCGAGGTGCACTATTCAGAGAGGAGGTGATCGTTACATATACTAATTCTACAATTTTGAGTCATTTTTTTCTTTCATCCATCAAAACTTGTATGGAATGGATGTTCAACATTCCGCTTAAAAATTGTCACATGTAAAACTAAAACTATTATAATTTTTATCTTGAATGAAAAGGTAAACATCCTCTCGACAAATAGTGAACATCTACATAAATTTTAGGGGAACAAAAAAAAAATGGACTCCAAAATTTCTTAGTCAATCTTTTAGTTGGGTCATTCATGCTCACACCTCCTGTCTCTGATCTGCAGAGGGTGTGCAAGTGGCTTACTCAATTGCTTCTCGCTATTGATTACCTGCACTCCAACCGCGTGCTCCATAGAGACCTCAAGGTGAGACAGTTACTGCTCTCTTCATGTTTCAAATGCATTACTTGCTTGGGGCAAGCATTATTCAGTTTTGGACCAAAAACCAAAACCAAAACCAATTTCAAAAAAATTCAGTAATTTCTTATTCGGTGTCGGTTTTCAAATGCAAAAAAAAAAAAAAAAATTATCTGATTTCGGTTTCGATTTTGGTTCAAAATCGAAAGCCGAATAAGAATTATACAATTATGTCAATACCCTCAATGAAAAATGTGTATATTTTAAAAATAACTCTATGTATATGTTTTGAATTCCAACTTTGATAATTTAGCAACTAGTCCAACTTTGAAATTCAACAAAATTGTATATAAATTTTTTAATATAATTTAACCATGATCCCAACTTTGGGTTGGGTCTGAACCAATAATTCCATCCAAAGAAACCGAAGATATTATTCTGCTTAGTTCGGCTAATTCAGTTCGATTTTGCTTGAATTTTTAAAATTTTGTTCTATTCAGTTTGGTTGAAATCGAATAAACCGAACGCTCACCTCTATCCTGGCTATTCATGTTAGGAACACTTGCTGCCTCCTCCCTCTGTTTATATTTCAACTTTCCATCTCCAGTGTTCAGGGGTGAGACACTTCGATTTCAATCCATCCAAAATAGTCAAAATCGAAGTTCTAAAGATCCAAAATCGAGTTCGAACCGAAATTAACCATAACTAAAACTGATTCTCAATCAATTTACTCAATTTGTTTAGTTGGACAATTTTTATTGTTTAATAGATCGAACCCAAAATTAGAATGATAACTAAATTATATTAAAAAACCAAAACCGAAATCAAAAGTCAAAACCGATTAAAGAATTTTAGAAATTTCAAAACGAAACTGAACCGGACCTCTTTTTATTCAGTTAGGTTCTTGGTTCAAAACCAAATAATGCTCACCCCTACATGCATATAATGATCAATAATGTAATAATAATTCATTTCATTTTGATTACAGTGCTCAAACATATTCCTAATGAAGGACGACAACATCCGGCTAGGTGAGACGCCTCCGCAACACCCACCGCGCAATGGATTATGCTCACCAGTTGCTCTGAAATTTCAGAGTTAAACCTAAAATTGAGTCAATCGAAAGAAGAAGAAAAATGCTATAATTATTAATTATTTACATATAGCAAGGAAGAAAAAAATACATCATGCTCTCATGCATATTTTGCTTCAACACAGGTGATTTTGGACTCGCGACATTGCTGAACTCGCATGATCTTGCTTCTTCAGTACGACTCCTGACTTGAACCTTCTTATGTGATCTCATCTGAAAAAAGTTCAACCACAATCTTAATATAAAATTCAGATTTCTGCAATAACTGCACACACTTTGGAACTGCTGACAAATTAGGCTATATACTAGTATACGTATTTCCTATTCAAACAACAGTCTCTTCATTTTTTACCACTTGCGAAGAGCAAACGATAGTTCCTTAATTTTTCACTACTTGGACATAGCAAACAACTCCTCTTAATTTTTTTTCTATACGTAATTACCTAACTGCCCATGTTAAATTTAATGAAAGTTTCGACCCTAAACTATCGTTTTGACCCTAAATTTTATAACAGCTTAGAGTTTCAGTACTAAGTTAGAGTTTAAGTACTGATATGTCCAATTAGAAATTTGGACACGGATTTTTGTTTTTGTTTTTCCTTTCCACTATACCGTCCTTTCCAGCATGTTGGTCGTTGCCCTTGTACTAATTCAGGGTATAATGGTAAAAAGAAACAAAAAATAAAATTTTAGGATCCAAACTTTCAATTGAATATGCCAGACTTAAACTACTCTAAGCTGATATAAAAATCCAGGTCTAAATGATAATTAGCCATATAGGAGTATATAGATAAATAACCTCAATGGCAAAAGAGACTTGAAAGTTGTCTGTCACATCACAAGTTGTGATAAACAGTACTACTGCAACTCAAATTCATGTCTCTGGGCTTTAGCCAATTAAAAAAAAAAAAAAATCCCAGTTACATCCAAAAAATTTACCCAGAGAAGTGGACAATCAAACAGCAATATAGATTGAGCTTGAACTGGAAAGAGGGACTATAAGTTATCAATAGTCATTCTACTGCAACTCAAGTGCAAGTGTCGGGCTCAGTCCCAAATACATTTCCATTACATAAAGATCTACTCAGGAAAGAGGACAATTCAGAGCACTACAATTGTACTTGAACTGGAAGAAGAAATTATAAGTAGGGATGTTAACTAGCTCGTGAGCTGAGCTTTTTGAGCTTGAGAGCACGAGAATATGCTAGTTAGATAAAAGAGCCCATTAGAGGCATTCGGGTTGCGACTTGTGAGCTCGCTAGCTAGCTCATTTTTATTTAGATACTTCTATAAAAGAAATATATTTTTCTATAAAAGAAATATCTTGCACTAATAGACTTTTTGTTCGATAGTATGCTTACTGAGGTTTATTTTTGGTTTGGAAAAAAGTTCTGAGTTCACAAACAAGCTCAATTCAAGCTTAAATTTGTCTATAATTCAAGCTTATAAAGATTTTGAGTTCAATAGAGCAGCTCGTGAAACGGGTTGTGCTCGCAAATATTTTAGAGTACCGAACTTGAGCTTAAATTTAGGCTCATCACAAAGCTCGAGCTTAACTCAACTATATTTGCTTTAGAGATCCGAACTAGAGTGGAGGGTGCTCGCTCAAAGCTCGACTAGTTAACGCCCCTAATTATAAGTCATAATAGTCATTGTAGGCTGCCTATTACCACTACTACTATATAGTATCCATAAGAACAAATAATTCATACTCTTGTGGTGTAGATTGTAGGAACTAACTACATGTGCCCTGAGATTCTAGCAGATATACCTTATGGCTACAAATCAGATATCTGGTCCTTAGGTGAGACTAGATACCATGCTCTATTTTTTCAGTATGCACAAATGTACACTTGAGAGAACAAAAAAACTAAAATTCTCTCTAAATAAATCTCAGGTTGTTGTATGTTTGAGATTTTAGCGCATCGCCCTGCATTCAGAGCTCCTGTGAGTAGCCATTCTACATTATCAACACTTCTCGACTTGCATGTGCAACCAATTTAACCCACTTCTTCACTCTGAAAACAATTCAACAGGACATGACAGGATTGATCAACAAAATAAATAGATCCTCTATATCCCCACTTCCCACCATATACTCGTCTCAACTGTGAGTCTCCTCCTGATAACTGCACGTCTCAAATTATCGATCATCTTCATAGCTGAATATTAATAATCCGTCTTTTTTCTATTTCTATTTTTTCCAATGGCAGGAAGAGACTGATCAAAAGTATGCTAAGGAAAAATCCAGATCACCGACCAACTGTGAGTACCAAACAGTTCAATCTTAGCCCAGTAAGTTGTGTTTTTCTGCAAAAAACTGATGTCTATAATACCTTACTTCAGGCTGCGGAACTATTGAGGGACCCTTACTTACAGCCATATCTCACAGAATCCTGTATTCCTTCTCCTTTCTACCTTCCGATAAAGTCCACTGCCACCACCTATCCGCAAAAAAAGAGTGAGCCAAAATTATATCCGGCCACAGGTAACTAACCCTACTAGAAGCAGTGAGGAAAGGGTATCTGCACCAAAGCAGCAACAAAACAAGAGCAGCCTAAAAGCAGCGATGGCGTAAGCCCATCAATCAAGTACCCAAAAAGCACGTCAAATGCTTCACCAACTGATCGCTCGAAAAATGACGAGATACAAAGGAGTCGATCAATTGAATCCGCTAAAAGCATGTCAAATGTTTCACCAATTGATCCCTCAAATAATAATGAGACAGAAAGTTGCCCTAGTAATCCACCTGTTTGTTATCGGGAAGAACAAGAGAAACCCAGAGGACTGCAAGCAAAAGATACTACAGGATGCATGGCTGATGGGCAAAAACAATGTGATGAACCAGATAGAAGCATGAAAACGAAAACTGAAACTGATGAGATAGGGGGAGTCACAGAAGAAACTTCTACAATGAGCACACTGACCCTTCAACAAGGAGACGACAACAATCATGCGGCCACTGAGTGGGATGGCTTAAACATCATCCAGCAAAGAGCTGACGCACTGGAGTCTCTTCTTGAACTGTGTGCCAAGTTACTGCAGCAGGAAAGGCTTGATGAACTCGCAGGCGTTCTCAAACCATTTGGTGAGGAAACAGTATCATCAAGAGAAACAGCAATATGGCTCACAAAAAGTCTTGTGTCCAAGACCATGTTAGCCAAGGAGACCAAAAATTAGTTGGGTGTTGTGTATATGAAAAACAATAATATTATTGGTTGTGTTGTGACTATTTTGCAAGCAATTTGGTGGAGATCAGAACCAACAATTCTAATCTCAAAGATTCATCCCTTGTAGATGAACGTCCATATTTTGTGTATTTTGTCACTACAATGAGAGAGTTTATAAAGATGTATTTTGCAGAAATCGCAAGTAAGAATAAGATTACAGAGCTCACGGTTTAGAAAACAGAAATAAACAGAAAACATGGATGCAATACGGAATGAGGTCGATTTATAGTTCAGGCTGCAAATGACTTAATAACCAGGTGTGCAGTTTTGTCAAGTAATGATGAAGAAAGTCGTGCAAATAATTAATTATTAATGATTAGCATCCGAGTCTGCTGATATGGAAGTAGGGGTGATCACTTGTTTTATTCGGTTTCAAACGAACCGAAATAGTCAAAACCGAATAAACAAAACTTCTAAAATTCCAAAACCGAAACCGAAGCGAAATTAGCCATAACGTTAACCCAACCGAAGCGATAATTGATTCTGTCTATTCGGTTTGTTCGGTTGGAGTATTTTTTTTTTAATGTTTAATGGGCCAAACCCAAAGTTGGGATTGTGGTTAAATAATATTAAAAATATACAATTTTTTATACATATGTTTGTTATATATGTTGTACTGGCGCTAGGCGGGACGACGACGGCCACCCGCCTCGCCTAGGCGTCCGTCCAGGATCCACTGCTCTTGAATCAATTTTTTTGCATTTATGTATACAACAAATATGTAGTATAACTAATAAGTAATAAACTAACCAATAAGCATAAAAGTAATATAAGAAGCAAAAAATATGAAATAACCAATGTTCAACATCAAAAATAGTAAGCATAACGGACGGCCTAGGCGACTAGGCGTGCTAGGCGAGTGTCACCTCACCCAGAAAAATTAGGTCGAGCGGGTCCTCTCCAACCTGCACATCCAAGCCGCCTAGGCGTCACCTTATATTTCAAAGTTGGACTAGTTATTATACTAAAGTTGGGCTTTAAAACACATTAATAGAATTGTTATTTCAAAATATATACAAAAACATACACATTTCTAATCATTAAATGTGCATAAAATTGAAGGTAATTATATAATTGCATAAGTCTTATTCGGTTTTGGACCGAAACCGAAATCAAATAATTTTTTTAGTATTTTCATAACCGAACCGATTTTGTTTCAAACCGAATCGAATCTCTTATTCGGTTCGGTTCTCGGTCCAAATCGAATAATGCTCACCCATATATGGAAGGCACCCCGTGTCCTCGTCTAGAAGTCTATTTCAAACTATTGCTTGCCTTCACTTAGCTTGTTTTGTTTTTGAATCAAATACGGCATCTGATGGTACAAGCCACCAGCTCATGACGTAAAGAATCAACTTCGGTTTGGCTGACGTTGTGGTATTTTATATCAATCTTCTGAGGTAGACTTACGTTCATTCCACGTCAGCCGGAACTCATCCTTTACGTCATCCACTGGTGGTTTGTACCATAGATATCATAGTTAATTCTAAAACATGACAAGCATAACATAACTTTCTAGCGAGGACACGGTGTGCATACCATGTGAGCATGAAGGCCAAGGGAAATACACCTATATAGTGCAAACCACCTATATCAGTACCAAAATCTCCTTGAACAAGGTAACTCACACACATGGAGTCTGCAATACCACCACACAAGAAACACAGAAACAAGTGTGTCAATACCCATTTGGTATATGATGCCATATATCCATACAGCCAACAATTACAAGACAGCCATTATTCCATAATCATGGAGTTTGCTAAATGGATCTTTTATACTTCCAACTCTATCAAGGACAAGATCCCTGTAACATTAGCAATTGCATCTATTCTGTCATTGTCTTAATCTAATCTACCCATAAATCTAGCACGGCTTTGAAATTAAGATTCATAGTTACCTAGAATGTGGTACATCATGGGTCATGGTACAGGTTTGGGAACTGGGTACGCTACTTGTCTTTATTTGTGGTACATAGGGAAAATGGTAAAGTGGTTTGCTAATTCGGCATGTTACGCTTAAAAATCTTAATTGGGATGATACTAGTTACTTGCTCAAAAGCCTCACTGACTAGATAATTGTGTCATACAAAAAGAAAACCTTATATGGAACATAAGAGAATTCAAACTCATTATTTTGCTTCATTCAATAAGATTAAAAACTTATTTTTCTTACTCTACATCAATTCGGAAAGCAACATTCCAAAAAAAACATACAATGGTGCCAAATTAAACATTTAAATAAACCATACAAATAAATAAAATGACAAAGGACTTGGAAGCTTCATACAAAATAGCAAAAGCATCACAAAATTTCATTAGCTCATTCTCTTCTTGCATAAGAATGAGTTTGAATGAAGAAATGACTAGATAATTGTGTCATACAAAAAGCCTTATATAGAACATAAGAGAATTCAAACTCATTATTTTACTTCATTCATAAGATTAAAAACTTGATTTTTCTTACTCTGCATCAATTCGGAAAGCAACATTCCAAATAAAAACATACAATGGTGCCAAATTAAACATTTAAATAAACCATACAAATAAATAAAATGACAAAGGACTTGGAAGCTTCATACAAAATAGCAAAAGCATCACAAAATTTCATTAGCTCATTCTCTTCTTTGCATAAGAACGAGTTTGAATGAAGAAATGACTAGATAATTGTGTCATACAAAAGAAAACCTTATATAGAACATAAGGAATTCAAACTCATTATTTTACTTCATTCAATAAGATTAAAAACTTGATTTTTCTTACTCTACATCAATTCGGAAAGCAACATTCCAAATAAAAACATACAATGGTGCCAAATTAAACATTTAAATAAACCATACAAATAAATAAAATGACAAAGGACTTGGAAGCTTCATACAAAATAGCAAAAGCATCACAAAATTTCATTAGCTCATTCTCTTCTTTGCATAAGCAACTTGCTACTAGTGGATCATAAGCAATGAAGAAATGACAATGGTAAGAACTACAAAGTCAAATTTCATAAGAAATGCATAGCTATAAAGCCAAATTGACAAGATATCTCAAGTTTTTTCCAACTTCCTTTGCATTGAAAGAATCACTTGAAAAGAAAATTATAGTGAAATTTAAACAACTGATTCGGATCACCAAATTTAGAGATCCGGATCAACTAGCATAACGATCCGGATCGGAAATGTACCCGAACCAGAATGCTCGTACTGGGTACGGTTCGATGGGAATTTAGGTGTACCCGATAACTATGCTCTCATCTATCCTCAATTCACATGATCCAACTTCTCATTATCACTCATGCTTGTCGACGTTCTCACATCACCTGTATTCCATCTAAAACATTGATGCTTTTATCTAGCTATCGTAGAATTTTCCATCTAATAAGACCTAATAATTTCACCCAAACTACCATTGAAAATGTCACGTCAAGTCCATGGGCTATTCGATATGAACCGTGCATGAGCCATATGTGCACATCATTGGCCTACTTCCAAAGAGTTAAGCTAAATGTACACATAAGACACAAGGACTCAAATATAAACCGACCTAAATCTCATCTCATATCCGATGTGGAACTAAACCTTAGGGTTTCACATGAGACTTACCAAACTAATGCCAATGCAAGTTCATAAGAAGATATCAAGAGAAATGAAAGCAAAATTGATACCAAGTAGTCAAACTCTTTTAACTCTCCAGATGTAATCCAAAATCTAAACTCATCTCACCTCCATGCAACGACCAACTAAGAAGCACAAATCAAAATGCTTGCAGTGTTCATGAAGTGTCGGTGCCATGTCCGTGTTATCTTGTGCCGTATTAAATACATGGCAATTCATGATTGTGTCTATTTCGAACATGGATTGAAGTTCTACAGAATGGTGGTGTTTGTTAGCCTGCAAAGGACATTGCCCTTGAGAGAGCTGAATGGAAGAAAATGACTCAAACGGCAGACCCGAAATTGTTGGGAAGGCGGTGTGACCAGAACCGGAGTTGGCCCATGAGGTGCGATATTGGACTCGAGCCCATATGCTTTGAAAGGGAATTCCCATGTAAGGTCTGAACCAATCTCAATTATCTATACTCGTGATCCCACCTCCTATCCGATGTGGGCAAAATTACCAACTCCTGTCACCCCCTTTGAGGGCTCAACCGGAAACGAGATACAATCTAACAGAAATTTGGGGGTGGAAGTCTCTGTGGTGGTTGTGTTGTTATTTTGTGTCTCTGGTGATCAAAGACTGCAATATCACTAATTTATATCAACATTTTCATTTCAGCTAAATCATTCTAATCCACTCAATCTTCGATAATACAAATATGTAAATAAAATTGACACCGCGAAAGTACTAGTAGTGTAAGAATTCCGCATGCACACCAAAATCCCACAGTATTATTCTTGAATCGCTGCCGAAAATCAAACATTTCCTTCGTCTCACCTCAGCCACGGAGTGATCAGAGCGCAGCGGAGATCCCGAGCACGCAGTACACCGACACCACCCCGATCCTGACGACCAGCACGTTCAGCGACTTCGAGACCTGCAGCGCGAGCGTGAGTATCTGCAGCCTCCCGAGCTCCTCCATCTTCCGGAAGAATATGATCGGCACGAGGCCCCTCCGGACGAGGAACGCGGCGGTGAAGGGGAACGCGAAGGCCGCGAGCCCCTGCACCGTGACCTCGGCGGGGGGGCTGGCGGAGTAGGCGACGTAGGCGCCGAGGCCGAGGTGGGCGACGCCGAGGAGGGCGAGGGTGTTGCTGAGGCGGAAGAGGGACCGGGAGGGTATCGAGGACCTGGCGGGTCTCTTCGGCGAGGGAGGAGGCGTCGCGGTCGACGGTGGGGCCCTCGATCTCCTGGTGCTTGAAGTGGGGGTTAGGGTTTTGGGCGGGGTTCTCGGTCGGTTAGGGTTTTGGGTGGGGATCTCGGTCGAGCTAGGGTTAGGGTTAGGGTTTGGTGGGGTTTGTGGAGAAGGGTTTGGGGAGGGTGAGGTGGTGGCGGTGGTTGAAGAGGGGGTGGGGAGAGGGAATGGGGGAGTGGAGGGTTTTGAGGGAGCGGTGGTGGAGGAGGAGGGAGTTAGGGTTAGGGTTTTGGAGGAGGGGGAGGAGCCTGGAGGAGAGCCTGGGGAGAGAGAGGCAGCAGCCATTGGAAAGCTTGGAGAAGAAGAAAAGGGAAATTTTGCTTCTTTTAGCAGACCTAGGCTTGGTGCTTTAGCTTTCTTCTCACTGCTGCTGCTTCTGCTTTCTAATATCTCTGAAAAGCACTTCGGAAAGCTGTTTGGTAGTTACAGCTTATCACAATTAATAATAAGTACATTAGGATGTTGATACAGCTTTTGCAAGCAGTAGGGAAACCAATTTCTGCTTTGTTTCTTTTTGTCATTTTTTGTCGTTTTTGTCTTTTTTTTTTCGTTTTTGTTGCTTTTTGTCGTTTTTTGTTGCTTTTTACCAGTTTTGTCTTCCTCAAGTATTTTGTCTTTTTTGTTGTTTTTTGTCGTTTTTTGTCATTAAAATCATTTTTTGTCGCTTTTCATCTTTTTTGTTTTTCTTTTTTTACCTTTTTTTCCTTTTTTTTTGTTGTTTTTGTCATTTTTAGTAGTTTTTTGTCCTTTTTTTTGTTGCTTTTTGTCGTTTTTTATTTTTTTTGTCATTTTCGTCTCTTTTTTTCTTTTTGTCATTATTATCGATTTTGTCCTTTTTTGTTGTCTTTTGTATTTTTTTTTGTCGTGCTTTATTAGTTTTTTTTGTTACTTTTTGTCATTTTTTTTCTCTCTTTTTTTTTTCTTTTTTTTTGTTTATTGTTCTTTTGTCTTTTTGTAGTAGCTTTTTGTCGTTTTTTTATTAAATTTTTTCTCTTTTGTCGTTTTTTTTCTCAATTTTTTTGGGGATTTTTATCGTCTTTTGTCGTTTTTGTCGTCTTTTTTTCTTTTTGTTGTTTTTGTCATTTTTGTTTTTGTCATTTTGTGGTCCTTTTTTATTTTTTTTTTTGTTTTTTTGTTATTTTTGGCCTTTTTATCGCTTTTGTCGCTTTTTTTTATTATTATTTTTCTGTTTTTGGGTTGTCTTTCTTCTTTTTTGTCGTTTTGGTTTTTTTTTTTTTTTTTTTGGTCTTTTTGGTTTTTTGTTTTGGTTTTTTTTCGTTTTTATCTTTTTTTCGTTTTTACTTTTTTTTTCTTTCCTTTTTTTTTTTTTACGTTTTTGGGTTTTTTTTCTTTCATTTTTTATTTTTTTTATTTTTTTATTTTTTTGGGGGAATATGTATGTAGTCACCAAATATAGGAATGTAATTTTTCAGGGAATTTAATTACTTAGAATTTGATTTCAGGGAATATAGAATTTTCTGCTATGTAGTATTCCGTATACCAAACACCTCCTTAAGGAAAAGTGGACAACAAAAATAATTTATGACAATTATGGATGCTCATGGGAGTCCGAAAAGTCCGTCAGGTCTAATGGGCCAAAGTCTGATACAGCCCAACCATTAGGGTAGTCGTGTTCCGTCCATATTAGTATAGGGCATGGCTTGAACTAAGCATCCGCCTACCCGAGTCCAGCCCAAGTCAACCCAATACAAGGCCGCCCGAGCCCAACCCTAAAGGTCCGTCTAAGTCAGGTCCGAAAAGTCCGATACATTCCTAATTAGAGGGTACAGATTTCAATTTAATTTGAAAGATGTTACAACTTAAAAGTAGTGAAGTTCTAACCAATGTTAGTAAGTTCTAATTACCAATGTTAGTAAGCTTGTGCCCCGCTCAGGCCCATTTGGGCTTTTTTTAATAGGACTAGCGCGGTCCCAATCGACTTGGCCTGAAAAGTCCGACCCTTGTAGGCGGGCTTTAGCTTCATAGATAATAATTAAGTCTGACTCAATCCGGCCCAAAGCTTTTTTAGGGCCAAAAAAGAATGGCCCATGTCCAGTCCGAGTTCGTACTTTATAGACCTGACTGCCACTCCCAGACCAATATCATCCCTGATGATAATAGGGATATTTTAGCAAATGCCCCACTTGAAATGTTAAAACTAACATATACCCTCACTATTTTTTTTAATTAGCAAATATCCCCACTCCCATGTAAACAACAAAAAAACAAAGAAAAAAAGTGGGGGTACATTTTAAATTTTTGTTGTTCCGTACCTTCAAATGGGGGGTATTTGCTAGATAAAAGCAATAGTGGGAGTATATGCTACTTTTAACATTTCAAATGGGGACATTTGTTAAATATCCCATGATAATAAGTAGGAGTTTGTTATCAAAAGTTATTTTTTATAAGCAATTATTTTTAAATAATCTGGGGTCACGGAATTAGTTGTCGTTGGATATCTGAGTAATGTAAATAGTGACGTAAATGAGTTTCTAGGTGGATCGTCTCAAGAAAGATACAAATTGGTTTTACACGCTTCATGCCTTAACCCATTTTTTAAGAAATAATTTTTTTTTAAAGCATAGCCTCCGATCAATAGTTCCAATTAAGCTTCAAAAATTACTTTTTGTTGTAGTTTTTTCGGACTACTTTTCTGTGGCTGCTTTTTAACGCTAAGCCAAGCCTTGGGATCCATTTGGATTAGTGGTGTCACGCCCCAGAACCAGAATACTGGAGAGCGGGGGAGTGACTCAGCCAGCTACGTATTACGGGTAGATGAATACCGTATAATACGATCAATGCTGTCTAACCAGACGAGGGGGTGCATACTACATAAAAGTCTTACTATGGTCATTACACATCTATTGTCTCAATCATTCAAATAAGAAACAGAAATAGAGAACATGTAAGATAAAGCAGTAAGGCGTCCCAAACGCTCAGTCAAAATGTTCTTGAGATCTGGCTTTACAAAACATAGCCAGATGATATAGCAAGTATACACAATTGTTATCAGCTGCAGTCTGACTTAATTACAATTATGCAAAAGTAAGTACAAGACAATCCGACTAACATGTCGGTGCCAAACGGCAAGGTATAAAGTAGATAACAAAACGAGTGGTGAAGTTAAGGAACCCACTCGAGGCCTCCTGCGATCATTCCTCTAGTATTGACCATCCTGGAGGTGGAAGTACGCTGAGTCCTCGGGAACTGGCTCTAAATCTGGTCATGCAAAACCAGAGAGGTTAGACCTCTAATAGCAAGTACCACAAGGGAGCACGACATGAAAACTAAAACCAGTAAGTAAGAGAATATAATAATAGATCTCTGCTTGCTACTAGAACTCACATCACATCAAGACACTTCGAACCAACCACCCAACCAAACAAGGACAGAAGTTGGCCCGTCATGTCCTGACATTCTGATCATCCCAGTTAGGTAACAGAGTACAGTGCACAAACAAATCATCTTGAATAGCCAATCAACTCCTACGGCTTGCTATTATGAGTCCCAAGTTATCCTGGAATAATGCAATTAGGGATTCCTTAGTTCTTACTATGTGCAAGCAAGGCTAGTCTATCCAGTCGATCAATTGGCCCATGCATGAATTAGACGAGTCCTAGCAGGACGCCCGTCAATATACAATATACAATAATAATAAAAGCAGATACTGTTCCCTGCCCGTGTGGCAGATTTACAGTATCTGTGGGAACCAGCCGGCCCGTCGGGTACTACTCGTCCCAAGGGGGCTGCCATGTAAGAATTCGAGAATCCATTCTCTCCATGCAATCATTATTTTATTTAACTTAATAGTCTCTACGTTGAGTGAAATCCCATGTCGTGGATCATGGTCATTCAAATGAGTACTTTCGTACGGGGTACGATATGCACAACTCTACAACGATACCAGTGCGGTTAGGTTGCAGGTCTTACATAGCGTAATGCAACAATCAAATCTATCCACGGTAATTATGCCTTGACCATAAAGTACACTTGCTTCTTTTGTAGAAAAATAACTAAATAAATAAATAAATAGATTGAAGCCTGCATGTGCATGTATGTCAATATTCGGGATCAGCCAGTCGAGTACAATAGTTCATAACATGAACGTGTCTCATTTATTTCATTCAATAAGACGACTAGCCAGTCTCTTAGTTCCAATTAGGAACGCATGATCAATTTAGTCAAGATAACCATTATTATCAATGGTGACAAGGCATGAAAGTCAATTAGCATTAAACGGGGTCGAGTCTACAACTCTCAGGGTTTAATTCTAGTCAATCCGGGTATCTATAACTCAATTCATGACACATGGTACATCCCACGTAACAATCTATAATTAACAGAAATATCAACATATCATGATTATATCAAGTTTATGCAAAAAGGCGTAAGGATATAAAATGGACGTTAAACATCTAATAAGATATCAATATACAGGGCTATAAAAGATCCAGGGTAAGCAGGCTACTCTCATGTCAGCCTACGCTTATGCCAGCGTACGCTCAGGTCAAGCTAGCGTATGAACTCCATACGACTCCTGACCATCCAAGTGAGCGTATGTAAGACATACGCTCCAAAAAGGCAGCGTATGAACCCCATACGACTCCTGACCATTCAAGTCAGCGTATGCAAGTCATACGCTCCCAAAAAGGCAGCGTATGAACCCCATACGACTCCTGACCATCCAAGTCAGCGTATGCAAGTCATACGCTCCCAAAAAGGCAGCGTATGAACCCCATACGACTCCTGACCATCCAAGTCAGCGTATGCAAGTCATACGCTCCCAAAAGGTAGCATATGAACTCCATACGACACACGCTTCCAAAAGGTAGCGTATGGATTCCATGCTGCGCTAAAGAGCGCGCACAGCTCAGTGACGCAGCTAAAAAGCTAGCATACACTGCTCACTGTCTTCTCCAAACAGCAAGAACTCTATGGTTGCACCCCAAAGCTTCAAAAGTTCATAACTTGGTCAAAATAAGTCTGAATCCAACTTTCCAAAGGTCAAAATTGGGTAGGATGAACTGCTCTACGACATGGAACCATCAAATCTTGAGAACAAAGGAGTTTGCTAGATCAAAACCCATAGACAACCGAAAATACAATAACTTAGATCTACAAAAAATGAACCAATGAAATCAAAAATACTAAGCACTAAACTCTCTTAGAATCATGAGAGGAAGAATATTGAACCATAAAATATGGTCCTCATGTAGAGCAAGATGTACTTGCCTAGTTGGTAGGTGGAGAGAGTAATGAAAGGAAGAAGAAGAAGTAATAGTGAAGATGTGAGTGAATGAGGAGAGAGAAAGAGAGGGTGGCTTTAAGTAGCAAAGGGGTGGTAGGTGGGAGTTGGGCCGGGTTCTTAATGGGCCGGGTTTAAGGGCTCATCCAACCGAAAATACAACTAAAGCAGAGAAGTAAATGCAGGTAATAAAATTACAGGAAGAAATGCAGAAATAAAATTGCAGGAATTAATTAGCATGAAAATTAAAGAGCAGCTAATTAATTAACATAAAAATTTAAAGAGCAGATAATTAATTAACAGAAACTTAATTAACATGAATTAAAGAAATTTAAATACAGGGTAATACATGATAAATACTAAAATAAATACACATGAGTTGTTCATGAATAAGACTACGCATTCTGGGAACGGGGGGTGACATCTCTACCCACCTTAGAAAAATTCCGTCCTCGAAATTTGAAATCCAAGCAGGATAGAAACATCGGGGATAAACTAATCTAAGTACAAGCAATTATTTTACAATGTCCATAGCAAGTAACATATCCATATTTAACAATCTACGTTATCTAGCAATTCTACCCATAAGGGGTTAAGCATGAGGAATCAAGACAATCAAGGTACACAGAAAAAGATATACCTTGTGAGTCAAACAGATGTGGATACCGTGATCGGATATCATCCTCACGTTCCCACGTTGACTCTCCCAAGGAGTGATGACCCCAAGCAACACGGACAAGACTAATTGTTCGGTTCTTGAGTATCTTCTCTCTTCGGTCCAAAATGGACACAGGCTGTTCCTCGTAAGACAGGTTGGTACCAACAACCAGTTCTGAATGATCGAGGATATGGCTGGGGTCCGATACATACCTTTGCAATTGAGATACATGAAATACGTCATGCACCTCTCGTAACGAAGGTGGAAGGGACAAACGATAAGCAACATCGCCTATCCTATCAAGAATAACAAATGGGCCTACGTATCGCGGACTCAGCTTCCCGCGAACGCCAAATCTAATGACCCCACGGGTAGGTGAGATTCGCAAGAACACGTGGTCCCCAACAGAAAACTCTAGCGGCCTTCGATGCTGGTCCGCCCAATGACGATGCCGATCCTGCGCGACACGAAGTCGCTCTCTAATTCCCTTAATCACTTCAACCGTCTGGATAATCATTTCTGGGCCTAGCATCTTCCTTTCCCCGATATCATCCCATGCTAGTGGCGATCTACACTTCTTACCATATAGTGCTTCAAATGGCGCCATCTGGATACTGGCTTGATAACTATTATTGTATGAGAACTCGACCAAGTGCAGGTGACTCTCCCAAGACCCTCCAAAATCTAGAGTGTAAGCTCGCAACATGTCTTCTAAAGTCTGAAACATCCTTTCTGATTGCCTATCCGTCTGCGGATGGTAAGCCGTGCTAAATCTTAACTTGGTACCCAGACTATGATGTAAGCTCTTCCAGAAATGCGATGTAAAGCGGGTATTCCGATCCGACACAATACTGACAGGAACTCCATGCTGTCTGACTATCTGTTGCATATACAACTCTGCCAAATTTTCTGTAGATTGCCCTACTCTGAAAGAAAGAAAATGTGCTACCTTCGTAAGTCGGTCCACTATCACCCAAATAGCGTCCTTACCACTTGGTGATCTCGGTAAACCGGTCACAAAGTCCATTGTGATGTGCTCCCATTTCCATTCCGGGATGGGAAGCGGTTGCAATAACCCAGCTGGCCTCTGCTGTTCTGCCTTTACTTGCTGACATATCAAGCAATGGGAAACAAACCTACCTATCTCCCTCTTCATCCCGTTCTACCAGAAGTGCTGCTTGATATCTTGGTACATCTTGGTCCCTCCAGGATGTATAGAATACTGGGAACGGTGAGCTTCTGTCATTACTTCCTGTCTGATATCTCCACTAGGTACACATAGACGTGATCCAAACCTAAGCGTACCATCTTCATGAATTTGCATCTCCTTTCTGAGTCCTGACTCACATTCTGCCCTAAGCTTCTGAATCCTTGGGTCCTGTGCCTGAGCTGCCTTGATCCTGCCTACCAAGTCGGATTGAACTTGTAGACTCGCCAGAATTCCTACATCACTAGGAAGTATAACCTCGATGCCCATCCCCTGAAGGTCTTCTAAGATATGCCTCTGTGTTGTCAACATAAATGCGCCGTCTCTCCTGCTGAGAGCGTATGCCACTACATTCGCCTTGCCTGGATGATACTGGAGCTCCACGTCATAATCCTTGATCAACTCCAACCATCTTCTCTGCCTCATGTTCAGTTCCTTCTGAGTAAAGATGTACTTCAGACTTTTATGATCTGTGTACATCTTCACTCGGTCACCATATAAGTAATGCCTCCAAAGCTTCAAAGCAAACACTACTGCTGCTAACTCCAAATCATGAGTTGGGTAATTCTTCTCGTGGTCCCGAAGCTGCCTAGATGCATATGCTATCACCTTTCCATGTTGCATAAGGACACATCCAAGTCCTTTACCTGACGTATCACAATATACTGTAAAACCTCCGGGTCCAACTGGCAATGTAAGAATAGGCGCTGATATCAACTTCTGCTTCAGATTTTCAAATGATGCCTGGCATTCTGCCGACCAGACGAATGGTACATCCTTCCGTGTCAAGCGGGTCATGGGTGCTGAAAGTCTTACAAAATCTGACACAAATCTTCTGTAATATCCTGCCAATCCTAAGAAACTCCGTACATCAGCTACGGTCTTGGGTACTGGCCAACTCTCTACTGCTTCTACCTTCTTGGGATCCACTGCTACTCCAGCTCCTGATACAATATGACCCAAAAATAAAATGTGATCCGTCCAGAACTCACACTTGCTGAGCTTGGCATACAACTGGTTCTCTCTTAGAACCTGCAACACTTTCCTGAGGTGGTCTTCATGCTCCTCTTCACTAGCAGAATATACGAGTATGTCGTCAAGAAAGACAACGACAAACTGATCTAAATACGGCATAAAGATACGGTTCATCAAATCCATGAAGATAGCTGGAGCATTGGTCAAACCAAACGGCATTACTAAAAACTCATAATGCCCATACTTCGACCTGAATGCTGTCTTGGGGATATCCTCCTTCTGAACCCTCACCTGATGATACCCTGAACGAAGATCTATCTTGGAGAAAACTCTAGCCTTGCTCAACTGATCAAATAAGTCGTCGATCCTGGGTAATGGGTACTTGTTCTTTACTGTTGCCGCGTTAAGCTTTCTGTAATCGATGCACAGTCTGGATGATCCATCCTTCTTCCCCACAAGTACCACTGGTGCTGTCCATGGCGATATGCTAGCTTGGATAAACTTTTTCTCCTTCAATTCCTCTATGTGCTGATACACCTTGGCCTGCTCTGAATCTGCCATTCTGTAAACCTGATCTGATATTAGTTTAGTTCCAGGTGCCAATTCTATGCTGAACTCAATATCTCTAACCGGTGGTAGACCTGGAAGTTCTTCGGGAAACACGTCTAGAAATTCTTCAACTACCTTCGGAATCTGAACTTCTTCCATTGTTGTTACTACTCACTGCTCTTGCTGAGTTGCCTCTGACCTGACCAAGGTGAACCTCTCCATGCCTGGAATATCAAAAGATACACTTCCACTACGACAATCTATTGTCGCATGACTGTCTTTCAGCCAGTCCATGCCTAAGATAACGTCGAAATTTTCAACAGGAAATTCTATCAACCGGGCGGGTAAAAGATGCCCGCACACTACAACACTACATGCTAAACTAACTCTACTAACTCCCACGAGCCCATTACCAGTGAGTATATTCAACCTCCCTGGCAATGCCTCGAACTCCACTCCTAGTCGTGTCACAAATTGTGCAGATATAAATGAATGGGATGCTCCCGAATCAAACAATACTACTGCGGGATATGAGGCGACGAGAATGTTACCTGCCACAACATCTCCCGATGCCAATGCCTCTTCCAAGGACAGTGTGAATGCCTGCCCTCGACCTCCTTGCTGGTTCCCATGCTGTGGCCTAGCCTGGTGCTGCTGCTGGCCCCTGCCTTGATGATGCTGGGGTGGTCTATGCTGGTGTTGCTGCATCGGCGGCCCCTGCTGCCGAAACATCTGAGCCTGTGATACTAACGGACGCTGCACCAACGGCCTCACTGCCAATGCTGGTCCTCGATACTGCCCTGCCCCTGGTGCTGGCAGAGCAGGAAACTGCTGCCCTGGTCCTCCTGACCTCAAATTCATGGGACATATGGTAACCCGATGATCTGGATTTCCACATATCAGACACAGTCCATTCAATGCTCGACACACATCTCTAGTGTGTCCCATCTTCCCACAATAAGTGCAGCCCGCCGGGGGTTGCTGGTTCTTCCTCTGATGCTGTTGCTGCTGCCTGGGTGGTGGTGCTGGTCCTCGTATTGCCACATCGTGGATACGAATGCCAGGGGATGGTGCTGTTGTTCGGGGCGCTGCTCCCCCTCCTCCTTCAATCTGACTGTGGGATCTCTTCTGACCCCCAGTCCTTGCCGCAAGCCTCTGAATGGTGATCTCATGCCTTCGAGTCGCCGTCAATATCTCATCAAAAGTCTGGTAATTGTGCCCCTCTATCAATTGCAAGAGCTCAAGATGAAACCCTTGCTGGAACCTCATCGCCCTCTGGCGTTCCGTTGCTACCATCTCTGGGACAAACCTACTCAATCTGCAGAACTCCGCTGCATAAGCATCTACCGTCTTGCCAGCCTGCCTGAGGCTGATAAACTTCTGTTGTAGCTCAAACTGTGCCACAACTCCATAGTACTTCGTCTTGAACCTTACAGTAAAATCGTCCCAAGCAACAGGACGTCTGATGCCTACTTCCTCTGATTCCCACCAATCACGTGCGAGATCCTGAAGTAACAACTTCCCTAGATCCACACGTTCTTCTGCCGGCACCTTAGCTGCTGTCAGAATAGCCTCAATATCCTTAAGCCATGCATCTACTGAGATGGCATCCTCCGTGCCCTCGAAACGGCGGGGGTTGTACTTGCAAAACCGGGCTGACGCTCCTGAATCAGTCCTCACTCCTCTTTCCAATGCCGTCTGTAATCCTTGGTTGAGTAGTACATTCTGCTCTTGCAACTGAGCATGCATGCGCTGCTGGGCCAACATCTGGTGTTGCTGAGTAGCCATCATCCCTCTCATGATCTCTAGAAGGGCTGGTGTGTCCATCTCCACAGGGGTAGGTGGAACTGTTGGTGGTGGTGTAACATCTGGATACTGCAATCCAGCTGCTGGTTCCACTATCACTTCTTCTTGGGTAGCCTCCTGAGTTAGTACCGGCTCTTGTTGCTGACCAACAGGGTCAGGTTGTCCATGTTGCTATCCATGTTGTTGCTGTCCAGCTCTGACCGATGCGGACGAAGTGCCCCTAAGGAAAGGGACAAGAGAACAATCAAACGACCGGACATGAAGGATCAATGAAGTCAAAGGATACTGGAATGTCAAGCTAGAGTTGAGAATCGACGAATCATGAGATCAAGGGAAAACATGTGTGATTGAGACATCCTATTAAACAAAACACCCCACAAGTCTAAAATCAGACCTGCATGGGCCACCACTAAAACCTTGGCACGCCCCAGAACCAGAATACTGGAGAGCGGGGGAGTGACTCAGCCAGCTACGTATTACGGGTAGATGAATACCGTATAATACGATCAATGCTGTCTAACCAGACGAGGGGGTGCATACTACATAAAAGTCTTACTATGGTCATTACACATCTATTGTCTCAATCATTCAAATAAGAAACAGAAATAGAGAACATGTAAGATAAAGAAGTAAAGCGTCCCAAACGCTCAGTCAAAATGTTCTTGAGATCTGGCTTTACAAAACATAGCCAGATGATATAGCAAGTATACACAATTGTTATCAGCTGCAGTCTGACTTAATTACAATTATGCAAAAGTAAGTACAAGACAATCCGACTAACATGTCGGTGCCAAACGGCAAGGTATAAAGTAGATAACAAAACGAGTGGTAAAGTTAAGGAACCCACTCGAGGCCTCCTGCGATCATTCCTCTAGTATTGACCATCCTGGAGGTGGAAGGCTCTAAATCTGGTCATGCAAAACCAGAGAGGTTAGACCTCTAATAGCAAGTACCACAAGGGAGCACGACATGAGAACTAAAACCAGTAAGTAAGAGAATATAATAATAGATCTCTGCTTGCTACTAGAACTCACATCACATCAAGACACTTCGAACCAACCTCCCAACCAAACAAGGACAGAAGTTGGCCCGTCATGTCCTGACATTCTGATCATCCCAGTTAGGTAACAGAGTACAGTGCACAAACAAATCATCTTGAACAGCCAATCAACTCCTACGGCTTGCTATTATGAGTCCCAAGTTATCCTGGAATAATGCAATTAGGGATTCCTCAGTTCTTACTATGTGCAAGCAAGGCTAGTCTATCCAGTCGATCAATTGGCCCATGCATGAATTAGACGAGTCCTAGCAGGACGCCCGTCAATATACAATATACAATAATAATAAAAGCAGATACTGTTCCCTGCCCGTGTGGCAGATTTACAGTATCTGTGGGAACCAGCCGGCCCGTCGGGTACTACTCGTCCCAAGGGGGCTGCTATGTAAGAATTCGGGAATCCATTCTCTCCATGCAATTATTATTTTATTTAACTTAATAGTCTCTACGTTGAGTGAAATCCCATGCCGTGGATCATGGTCATTCAAATGAGTACTTTCGTACGGGGTACGATATGCACAACTCTACAACGATACCAGTGCGGTTAGGTTGCAGGTCTTACATAGCGTAATGCAACAATCAAATCTATCCACGGTAATCATGCCTTGACCATAAAGTACACTTGCTTCTTTTGTAGAAAAATAACTAAATAAATAAATAAATAGATTGAAGCCTGCATGTGCATGTATGTCAATATTCGGGATCAGCCAGTCGAGTACAATAGTTCATAACATGAACGTGTCTCATTTATTTCATTCAATAAGACGACTAGCCAGTCTCTTAGTTCCAATTAGGAACGCATGATCAATTTAGTCAAGATAACCATTATTATCAATGGTGACAAGGCATGAAAGTCAATTAGCATTAAACGGGGTCGAGTCTACAACTCTCAGGGTTTAATTCTAGTCAATCCGGGTATCTATAACTCAATTCATGACACATGGTACATCCTACGTAACAATCTATAATTAACAGAAATATCAACATATCATGATTATATCAAGTTTATGCAAAAAGGCGTAAGGATATAAAATGGACGTTAAACATCTAATAAGATATCAATATACAGGGCTATAAAAGATCCAGGGTAAGCAGACTACTCTCATGTCAGCCTACGCTTATGCCAGCGTACGCTCAGGTCAAGCTAGCGTATGAACTCCATACGACTCCTGACCATCCAAGTGAGCGTATGCAAGACATACGCTCCAAAAAGGCAGCGTATGAACCCCATACGACTCCTGACCATTCAAGTCAGCGTATGCAAGTCATACGCTCCCAAAAAGGCAGCGTATGAACCCCATACGACTCCTGACCATCCAAGTCAGCGTATACAAGTCATACGCTCCCAAAAAGGCAGCGTATGAATCCCATACGACTCCTGACCATCCAAGTCAGCGTATGCAGGTCATACGCTCCCAAAAGGTAGCGTATGAACTCCATACGACTCACGCTTCCAAAAGGTAGCGTATGGATTCCATGCTGCGCTAAAGAGCGCGCACAGCTCAGTGATGCAGCTAAAAAGCTAGCATACACTGCTCACTGTCTTCTCCAAACAGCAAGAACTCTATGGTTGCACCCCAAAGCTTCAAAAGTTCGTAACTTGGTCAAAATAAGTCCGAATCCAACTTTCCAAAGGTCAAAATTGGGTAGGATGAACTGCTCTACGACATGGAACCATCAAATCTTGAGAACAAAGGAGTTTGCTAGATCAAAATCCATAGACAACCGAAAATACAATAACTTAGATCTACAAGAAATGAACCAATGAAATCAAAAATACTAAGCACTAAACTCTCTTAGAATCATGAGAGGAAGAATATTGAACCATAAAATATGGTCCTCATGTAGAGCAAGATGTACTTGCCTAGTTGGTAGGTGGAGAGAGTAATGAAAGGAAGAAGAAGAAGTAATGGTGAAGATGTGAGTGAATGAGGAGAGAGAAAGAGAGGGTGGCTTTAAGTAGCAAAGGGGTGGTAGGTGGGAGTTGGGCCGGGTTCTTAATGGGCCGGGTTTAAGGGCTCATCCAACCGAAAATACAACTAAAGCAGAGAAGTAAATGCAGGTAATAAAATTACAGGAAGAAATGCAGAAATAAAATTGCAGGAATTAATTAGCATGAAAATTAAAGAGCAGCTAATTAATTAACATGAAAATTTAAAAAGCAGATAATTAATTAACAGAAACTTAATTAACATAAATTAAAGGAATTTAAATACAGGGTAATACATGATAAATACTAAAATAAATACACATGAGTTGTTCATGAATAAGACTACGCATTCTGGGAACGGGGGGTGACATAGATGAATCGGCAAATGCTCCATAGAGTCAAAGAATCCAGGAGGAAACACCCTCTCTAGCTTGCATAGTGTTACCGCAATGTCCTTCTCTTGCTTTTCTAGACGATTAACGAGCAATTTCTTAGAACAAAGATCCCTGAAGAATATGCTAAGCTCCGTCAAAGGATCCCAAACTGCCTGCGGTAAGAATTCCCGAAATGCAATCGGAATTAACCTCTCCATGAATACGTGACAGTCGTGGCTCTTCATACCTGTCAATTTGTTTTCCTTCGGATCGACACATCTTCTCAGATTTGACACATATCCGTCTGAAAATTTTAGGCCCTGGATCCACCGACAAAGCTCACTTTATCCTCCTTGTCCAGCGAGAAAATTGACTTCGACAGGAACTGTTTTCCATTCTGCTGTATCAAATGCAACGCAGGGCGTTTGCATATTTCTTTTAAGTCCAAACTGGCCTTGGGATTGTCTTTCGTTTTTCCCTTTACGTCCATCACAGTATTAATTATGTTATCAAACACATTCTTCTCAATATGCATGACATCAAGATTATGTCTGATCAGATTGGTACTCCAGTATGGCAGATCCCAGAATATGCTCCTCTTTATCCAGTTATGATCTCTACCAAATCCATTGCACTTGTACCCAGTTGTAGGATCTTCGATAGTACTTGGAAAATCTTTAACATCCTCCCATATCGTGGCTCCGTACCACCTTGGCGGTAGATCACCCTTCTCTACAACGCTGGCACAGAATGCATTCATGTTCCTTCTGAACGGATGATCTTTTGGCAGAAATTGCCGATGACAATCAAAGAAGCACGGTTTTCCTCCGTGTTTCAAGCGAAAAGCCTTACTACGGTCCATGCAATACGGACATGAGAGACGGCCATGAGTGCTCCATCCAGATAACATTCCATAGGCCGGAAAGTCGTTGATGGTCCACATAAGGGTTGCCTTCATATAAAAATTCTGCTTCCTGGAAACATCGTACGTGTTAGCGCCTACTTTCCATAACTGATTCAACTTATCTATCAAAGGCTGTAAGTATACGTCAATGTTCCTAATGGGATTGTTCGGACCAGGAATTATAACGGTTAGAAACATGTACTGAGTCTTCATGCACATCCAAGGCGATAGGTTATACGGAGTGACAATCACAGGCCAGCACGAATACTGGGATCCCGAAAGACCAAAAGGAGTAAAACCGTCAGAAGATAGTCCCAACCTGACATTACGCGGATCTGAAGCAAAATCAGGATACACTCGATCAAAGTGCTTCCACGCTTCTCCATCGGATGGGTGATCCAATACTCCTTCAATCTGTTCTCGCATGTGCCAACTCATATTTTCGGCCGTCTCTTTCACCATAAATAATCTTTGCAACCGCGACATTAAAGCCAAGTAGTACATTGAATCGGTCGGTCTTCTTGCACCGGTAGACCTTCCTGTACTAGTTGTCTTATAGCGATCAGTACCACAAAATCTGCACACATCTGCGTCCTTGTCGTCTTTGTAGTACAGCATGCACCCATTGCGACAGGAATCGATTTTCTCGTATCCCATCCAGAGCGATCTCACCATCCTCTTAGACCGGTAGAAGTCTTTAGGCAACTTAGCACCCGTCGGCAAGATCTCTATAATCAACTCCAACACTCGGTTGTAGCATTCTTGCGACATATTAAAATCTAACTTAATGCTCAACAGTCTTATAACCACTTCCAACGGTGAATGATCCTCACAACTAGGATACAATGGAGTCCTTGCATTCTCCAGCAACTCCATGAACTGTGCAGCATCGGCGTTCGGTGCCTCCTCAGGTGCATCATGAACGAAACTAGGCCCCGCATCGTCGAAAACCATGTTGACGCACCCGTCGTCGTATGCATGATTATCTGAAACAAAATTAGGTCCCGTATGCATATACGGCTCAACGTAAGGCTCCGGCTCTGATGCTAAAGACACAAGTTTTTCGTGTGCGGTCCACTGATAGTAATTAGGCGTGAAACCCCTCGAGTACAAATGATATGTCACTTCCACTTCTGGATAATATTTCACATTATGATATTTTACACACGGACACTTAATTTTGGTGCCGTCCATGTACTGAGGGAACGCCTTAGCAAACTGCAGGAACTGCTCTACTCCCGCTATGTATTCATCCCGCACACCACACATATCATCAGGATGACGATTGTACATCCATGAACGATTTCGCAAGTAGTAATTCATATCCATTTGGAAATAATTCTGCAAAGATGGACACACATTATCCAACAGGCACAAATTCGTATATTATATCTTATTATGGGACACACATTAGTAGCGGACAGTTACTAATAACAATGATATGCAATCTAGGTCAAACTAGGTTGTACTAAGTCAAACAAAGTCAATCTAGGCCATCGCTAAGTCAAATAAAGTCAAACAAGGTCATACTAGGTCAAGGGTTGACATATAGTTGACTTTGTCAACTCTTAGTCCAATCTAGGTCAGATGTTGACTCTACTTAGTCAAAATAGTCAACCTTGGTCAAACAAGGTCAAATCTAAGTCAAATATCCTATTTTTAGTCATTACCTACCAAGGTACCCTTTACCTTATCGCTATTGGTATCCCAATACCAATACCTTAAGTTGGTACCCTTTACCTTATCGCTATTGGTACCCTTTACCTTATCGTTATTGGTATCCAAATACCAATACCGCGGTAACATGGTTGGTACATTAAGGATCTTTGACAAGATGACATATTACGAAAAGATATATCCTTATATATAGTTCTCCTACGGATTTTCTTTAACATTACGTAGGAGAACTATAAGGATATATCTGTTCACAACATGTCACCTCCTCAAAGACCCTTAATGTGACAACCATGTCAACCTCTCATATTCCTGCAACTAAAAGGCAAAACCATGGTATATACATGGTTTAAAGTATCGGCCGATACCGATCCGATACGGCCGATACCGATACGGTTTGGCATGTTCCGATCCGATACCGACTGTCACCCTCACTTTTTCCAGTTAGGGGTAAAATGGTAATTTTCCATTTTATAATATTTTGGGAATTTTATTTCATGAATATTATTATTTAATTATATTAGGAGTCGGGTTCGAATTTTATCGCATCCCGAGTTAATTCGGGACCCCGGTGAATTTCGACTTGAGTTGTATTTAGCCTGTTAATTAGCCATAGCCCACCCAAACTAAACTTTTTAGGTTTAGGAGTTTGGACTAGTTCCCCCATGAGTAATTAAGTTTAATTATGATTTTTATTTATTTTTAGCAACTTCCAAAACCTAATTTGGATTTAATTGGCATATAAGCTAGTGTAGGGGCAAACTTGTAAATACAAGTGCCCCTACCAAGACCACCATGGCCGCCCCTATAGGCACACCACCCCCTCCATCTCTTTTACTTCATCACCAAGTAAAACACTCTCTCTTCATTCTTTCTTCCAACTTCTTCTTCTTCCTCCAAATCTTCATTTAGGTATGATTTTTCAACCCTTATTAATTCCTCCTTTTGCATTTTTTTTCTTCACATAAATTAGAGAGGGGATCATTCTCTACAAGTTGACCATAGCCCTTGTAGGTTCCCTTAAAATATAGGTTAAGGATTTATTATGGTTTAATCCTTTTTGAGAGTGATATATATATATATATATATATATATATATATATATATATATATATATATATATATATATAAAATATATATATATATATATATATATATATATATATATATATATATATATATATATATATATAGTATACGTATGTATCAATGCTTAGAGTTGTGTATTAGAACTTATAGTTGTGCAATAGAGCCTTAGAGCTGTGCATGAGAGCCTCGTAGTTGTGCAGGAATGCCTTAGAAGTGTGCAGAATGCTATTCAGGAAAAACTGTGCAGTAGAGCCTTAAAGGTGAGCAGAGGAGCCTTAAAGGTGAGCAGAAGTGCCTTAAAGGTGAGCAAAGGAGCCTTAAAGGTGTGCAGGTTGTCCCAGTGTGCTAAAATCCGAGAAATTGGAGTGTGTGTGTGTTTATTATTTATAGATAGATATGTGAGTGTTGTGTGTATACATTCATAGATGTATAATAGATGGTTATATATATATATATATATATATATATATATATATATATATATATATATAGAAAAAAAAATATAGATATATATAGAGGGATATATATATATATATATATATATATATATACATATATATACCCTATTATTAGCTCTATATAACCCTAATAAAACCTACTAGAATAACCCCCAAAACTTGTCCCAAGAGAGGGTGAAAGTATAGGTTGAGAAGGTTGAGTGAGTGAGTTAAGGGTTAAGTAGGATTTTGGTTAAGGGGTGAAATTGAGTTCCGTAATTCGGAACGCGTCGAAACTTGGAGGGGAGTTAGATAATGTGATTTAGATTTTGTGGGTAGGCTTCGGAGTTGGAATTGGGGTTGCGTGTGGGCTTGGAGAGACGGTATCGCACCGCACAATTCTGTATCTTGAAATATTCAAAATAACGGGTAAACGGGCGATTCGGACCGTAAGGTGGACTGGATGTCCACTTACCCTAGAAAACTTGGTAGGTAATGGTTGTATAGATTAGTACCCTACTACCCTAGGAAGCACGGAGTGGAATTCCTAAGGGAAAGCCGCTTGGCGTCAAGTTAGAACGGTTTAAGGGTAAATGTTAAGGGGTAATCGGGTAATTTCGAGATACGGAGTTCGGGTAGTCGGATTGACTTGAAACTTGGGTGGCAGGTTGGGTACACCCTACAAATGTCATATTTGAGCCAATTTTTGCTCGGTTGACCCAGAGTTGACTTTTTATCCAAAAGTCAACCGTGAGTCAACACTTTGTCTAGATTTGACCAAATCCAAACCAGAGTTGACCAGTTGACCAAAAGTCAACTGTTGGTCAACATTTGACCAGTTGGACCTAGGGTTGATCTAGAGTTGACCGGAGTTGACCAGAGTTGACTAGTTGACCAAAAGTCAACTGTAGGCCAACTCTTGACCCCGTTTGACTTTCTTCGACTTGTTTTGACCTGTGATGACTGGTATGACCTAGAGTTGACTTGGTCTGACTTAGATTGACTTGATATAACTTGATTTGACCTAGATTGACTTGACAGGACTTAGTGTGACTCAGTGAGATCTAGTTTGACCTAGATTGCATATCATTCATTGTAAATCATTCATAAACTTGTTTAAACCTAATTTAACATACAATATCTCATCTTTAGGTTTCTGATTTCTGCTCTAAGCACTGATATATCCTACAGCTCAGGACAGCAGGCGAGTACATTCACTGATAGTTTTTATTGTCTTGATATTTGCTATATCCGATTCAGTCGTAGTGTCTTACTTGATTCTCAGACACGATAGTTCACGGACTAGTATTGTCGGATTCCTGTCATGAGATGTCATTCCTGGATTTCTTGGGATACGGGTACTTGTTTGGTCTTGATTCTTGTACTTGTATTGACGCCGATTCCTGAAGAGGACTTGCTCCCCTCTTAGGGAATCCCGCGTCATGACGTGCTATGTCCGGATCCGTATACTACTCGGGAAAATGGGGAATATTATAGATAGTGTGATCAATGCCCCCTTGAGTTACTCCTTGCACCATAGCCATACCCTCACCTCACGATGGGTATAGCCTGACCTGTGTTACTTCTCGCTCCATAGCTTACCATCCCGGCCGGGCCGAGTCCACGTACTTGTAGCCGGTCGGCTGGAAGCCTGATGCTTGACCCATACCGATCACATTAGGCTATAATATTCGAGGCACATTTTATATTTACTTTTCTTGTCATATATCCTGTTCTGTTCTATATTCAGTACTTTTTCACCATGCATGATATACAGTACTCACATGCTCTACATGCCTTTACATTGTACCTTGATTTGAGACTAAGTTCTGCTCGGGAAAAGGGTTACAACCCCGGTCCTTGTTTGGTTTAAGGGTTGTAACTCGGCTTCCGAACGGTTTCCAAGTTGCCTATATCTTTGTCTTATATTTCATTATACTGTCTCTTATAGAACTTGTCAATTCACATGGAACTGCTGTTAGTGTTTGTACTTGCTCATTTTTCTGACAGGATATCGTTGATAATATTTTAGGAGTTGTTATACCATTAGTGGACTTCATGATGTTGCTAGCTGAGGTGGATCTCACTATTCTTCTATGTGAGTTGCCTGGTAGTTATCCTTAGTTCGTCTTATTTTTTTTTCCTTCTTAATTTTCCTGTCTTATGATTCCTTCTAGTAGTTTCTAGTTGTTCTTGTGCTTTAGTTATCTTTCTTGTCTTATCATCCCTAGCTGTTGTGATGTGACTAGAGTATATTTATAGTTGTAGGCCTTCTGGATGTAGTGTATATTTATTGGGTACTAGACAGCGTTCTACCGCCGATACTGCGGTGTAGGCTGGGCGTGGCCCACGTATTCGTATCCGTATATCCGGGTGCGGGTCATGACACCGACCGATACCAAATATTGACCGATACCGACATTGGGGGTCTTTGTTCCGGTCAATTCGGTAAAACCAATCGGTAAGGGTGACTACTATTTCATATAATTTCAAAACTACTAAAAAATAACGCTGAAATACTTAAAATTATGCCTAAATGTATAAAATATATGTTTTTAAATGTAAATAATTTATTAATAATTATTTGTTTTCCGATACCAAAGTCCGATACTCCGATACGATACCGTCGATACTACCGATATCGCCGATACCAATACTCATAGGAATAGTCCGATACCGATTCCGATACCGATATTGTGAACCTTGGGTATATATCGTCAACATTTCAGATTCTTAAAATGAATTTCAAATGGATTTTTGATTGTATATATATGTGTATTTGTGTGTATATACATTGTATACATATATATTTATATATGTATTTGTGTGTGTATGTAAGTGTGTGAGTATATATATACATGTATATATGTAGATATGTGTATTTATATATATAGGTATATATGTATGTATTATGTGTGTGTGTGTCCTGTGTCCTGTGTCACAGAGTCGTGTCCGAAATAGGGTTAGGGTCCTGTCCCCTGCCCCCTCCCCCCTACCCCTGCCCCCTCCCCCCTATAGGGTATCCTATTACCATAGACTAATCTAGGACACTCTTAAGATACTAGGATATCTAACTATCCTAGGATACCAAATTCTAGCCAAGATATTAACTTAGGGTACTAACTTAGGGTACTAACTTCTAGCCCATATCCTAATATCCTATTATCTTGATACCCTCAAGATACTTGCATAATTCTATGTTATCGTATAAACTCGAGAAAATTTTGATATAAAATCACCGTCTACTTGGATATTTTGATATGGATGTGTTTTAAAAATCTGCATATCACTTTGAAAGGTTTGGATTTGATTCAATGAGTGATCTTGATTTAATCAGTTTAATTTTCATTTAAAATGACCCCAAATATACTATAGCCTGTACTCTTAATAATAATAGTAATAATAATAATAATAATAGTGTAGTAGCAACACCACGACAAAATATGTCAAATCAACATCTCGACTAGTAACGAAAGTTGTTCAATCCCTACGTAGCGACGGTACATCAAATGATTATCGACAAATATATTATTTGGATTCCACTAAAAAACCGTTGTTGCTATATTGTTGTTGTTTCGTCGCTAAATATCTAGTGACATCTTAGCGAAGGACCTGTTTCGTCGTTGCGAATCGTGATATATATTGGTAGAACAGATTTTTTTTTTCATTTCATCCAAAAAAAATTCTCCTACCCCAAACTCAAAATTTCTCTCGTCCCCTAAAAATTTCGATTGGCGCCACCTTCATTTCCTGAGGCTCCCGACCGCCCATACACACTCGACTCATATGCCACCCTACGCCCCTCGACGTAGACACCACCAGAGTCTCTGACGCAGACACGGACGCAGCCCCATCGACGTATACGTGCACCACCAGAGTCTTTGGGGACACGATGTGTGTCTGTGTGTCCGTGTGTGTGTGTGTCTGTGGAAGAGGAGGAGGAGGAAGGAGAGGAGTTAGGTTAGGGTTTACTTGAGGAAGAGGAGGAGGAGCTCAGATTGGGGGAGGAGGAGCTCGAGGAGGAGGATCTCGAGGAGGAGGATCTCGCAGGAGGGGGAGGGAGTCGCCGGGGGGGAGGCGGTCGTCGGGGGGGAGGGCACTGACAGAGGGGGAGGGAGTCGCCGGGGGGGTGGGGGGGAAATTAAAATTTTCGAGTATTTTCGAGTGAGAGTGAGGGGGAAAGAAGGAAACGGTGTGCCCTAAGTAAAAAAAACTTAGCGACGTCACGTGTTGACGTCGCTAAATGTCGCAAAAATGGCGACATATGCTAATAATATGTCGTCGAACGTCGCAATTCAGCGACGTAGTAAACTCCTGTCGCGAAACGTCGCTAGGCAGCGACGTTTTGCGACGTGTTTATAAAGCTGTCGCTAAATTACATAACTAGCGACGTCATTTCTTGCCGTCACTAAATTACGTCGCTATTAGATGATATTTTAGTAGTGTATACATTATTCTCTTCTTCTACCAAGTGGTGGAAAATCTTCAAAGATTATGGGCAAGGTCTTATGGTTAAGCCGGTGTCACGATAGAAATATAATGTCATGCTCCGCATAGTGCATTGTTAGGGGTGCAATCCTAGCCCGAGCCCAAGCCCGACCCGATCCGACCTCGGGTTCAACATATAAAGCCCAAGACCAAGCCCGGAGGATCGAGCTGGGCTCGGGTCCATCGGGTTTATCATGCTCTAATATAATATTTTAAATATGTTTAAATAAAAGTAATATTAAAAACACAATCAAATAGTAATCATGCCTCAATTATTACAAAATACAAATTGAAATGCGATTTAGGATAAGGAGTTAAAGAGTTTGGGTGGAGAAATTTTTTATTTACAAAGTTATATATATATATATATATATATATATATATATATATATATATATATATATATATATATATATATATATATATAAAATAGGGGAATCAATGAATTAATTATAACAAGTATATAATTATTAATCATAACTCTTATAATAATCATAATAAGTATTTAATTATTAATCATAACTAAAATTATAATAATAATAGTCAATGAATCAATTAATTAATTAATGAATTAATGAATTTCAAACTTCCAATACTATATTCGTTCTAATTTCCAATACTATATTCGTTCTAATTTCCAATACAACCACAGCCCTACTCGCAATAACCACAATTTCAATATAACAAACACAACCTTACCCAAACCTTCAAATCAACCCTTATGGGACGTTTGATTCAAATTTTTGTGGCTTGGAAATTGATTTTGAATTCCTTACCCATGTTTGGTATGTTTAGGATTGGGAATGAGGAGGGAATAGGAGGAGCCTATGAGGGAATAGGAGGAGCCTATGAGGGAAAGCTATTCCCAAGCCCCCCCTTGGGAATAGATTTGTTTTTCTAGGAATGATTTTGGCTATTTTGTTTGGACGATTATACCCTCTTTTTATTTTCAAATTTTCAACTTCTATTCCAAACATGTAAATCATCATGAAATTAATGAAAGGGTATTAAAGAAAAACTAAATAAATTAATATTTATCTCCATTTGCAAATCAAACATGGAGATGAAATTTTTTAAAATTTTGAACTACGTATTTCCAACCTAACCAAACATGGATATGAAAATGTTGAATCCTAGTAATACAAAAACTTATCCAAACGAGCCTTAAGAGTATGACTACAATGCACGAATCCTGCATCAATAAGGGTGATTTATGACCGCATAGTCCCAGAGTATGATCTGGATCATCCTAAACAGCAGTTTTCAGGGAACCACATACTCAACGAATTAAATCTAAACATCTACCGCGAGAACTTGTTGATATTGGAACATTATGGTTGTGTGGCCACTGAAGCATGAGGCCAATAATTTCCATGTGTCGACTTTAGGGAGTAAAAGAAAGTTGTAGCAAAAATTTTCTACGGAATGAATTAAATTCTATATTTATTAACGAAAGCAAAAGAAACCTATAAACTAATTCCCTATGAGAAGATGGTAGTTGAAATTTGAGATATTTAGTAATATGGTCTCATATAATAGTTGAAATTGGTGTTTGATTTTCCATAATGTCCGATACTAATGTTTGGATCTTAATTTACTGTCCACTTGACAACATGAACAATAAATTTAAGACTTAGACACTAACAGCGGATATTTTGAAGACTCAAATCCTTATAATAATTATTATGTGAAACCATATTACTAAATAACCTTTGAAATTTTCAAGTAGGGTGGTGACTGTCGCCAATAGAAGAAGCTAGCTGCAGTGTAAATAACCTCTGAAATTTTCAAGTAGGGCCGTGACTGTAGCCGATAGAAGAAGCTAGCTGCACTGGTGTCCAAGAAATTAGGTAGTACTTATACATCAATTAGGTAGTATTTATAGACCTAATTAATTAGTCAGCCTCCAAGAACCACCAACCAACTAGGATCTCCTGTACCAGCCTTCCATGCACGATGCATGCCATCTCCAATTGGTGAGAAATGCTTCGTCAAACTTGGAGCCAAGCCCGATAGTCACGTTTTCATACCCATCGCTCGCTCCTTACGCAACAACGATGGATTGCTCTCGGGATATTTCCATAATTTCTCTTGTAATTTTTTTACAGTTTCTCTTGGACTGAAATTTTACTGGATCTTGTAAATCATGTAATCTTGAATAGAATAGTATGTTGGTAATTTTTACTGTTTAGGTTGTTTTTCTGTAAAAGACAGTCGGACATTCGGCTCGTTTGTTGCGGGTGTTGGAGAAGTTCAGTTGGAAAGAAAGAATTTAGGGTGTGTTTGATAGGAGGAAAAAATGGGAGGAAGAAAAATAGAGGAGGGAAAAGTCAAGGAAAAGATTTATTTTCTCTTGTTTTGTATGGAAGAAAAATAGGAAGGAAAGAAAAGTGGAGGGATTACTTTTCCCTCGTAACCTAAAAAATTCAATCCCCCAAAAGTGGGAGAAAAAAGGAAAGAAAAGTGGAGGTTTGTATTAATTAACAATTATACCCCCCATATAAATATATTATTTAAAAATTATTTATGAAGTCAAATGGTAAATAAGTGTTTTTAGTTGAGGGTAGAATTGGTAAACCCTATATTTTTTTATTTTTTTTCTTCCACTATTTCTTTCATACCAAACAAAGGAAAATGCATCTCTTATCTTTTCCATCATTGCTACCAAACACAAAGGAAGAAAATATTTTTTCCTTTTCATGTGGAAGGAAAATACATCCCTCTATTTTTTCTTCCTTCCACTTTTCCATCCTTCCTACCAAACACAGCCTTAGGCTGTGTTTGGTAGGAACGATGAAAAAGTAGAAGGAAGAAAAAAGATAATGATTCATTTTCCTTCCATATGGAAAGGAAAGATCATTTCCTTCCTTTGTGTTTGGTAGCAAGGATGAAAAAGATAATAGATGCATTTTCCTTTGTTTGGTACGAAAGAAAAAGTGGAAGGAAAGAAAGTAAAAAAATATAGAATTTACCAATTCTACCCTCAACTAAAAACACTTATTACCATTTGACTTCATAAATAATTTTTAAATAATACATTCATATGGGATTATAATTAATTAATACAAGTCTCTACTTTTCTTTCCACTTTTCCTTCTTTTTTGGGGGATTGGCTTTCTTAGGTTATGAAGGAAAAATAATCCTCCACTTTGTCTTCCTTCCTATTTTTCTTCAAACCAAACAAAAAAAAATGAATCTTTTTCCTTCACTTTTTTCTCCTCTATCTTCCTCCCACTTTTTTTTTCCTACCAAACACATCCTTAGAGAGTATCAAATGTGTGTTAGGACTTTTGTGTCTTAGGACTTGAACAACCAAAAAATCGGGAAAAAAATTTCAAAATACATCCAGTCTCAGTAGCACTCTAAAAACGAGAGATCCTATTAGTATGAAGTTGGATGTCCAGATTTTGTAAAGCTAGAAACCTTGGAAACATGACCGGTCCGGAACATTTTGATGTCCAGGACTAAATACAAAATGATATTCCTTTTTCAAAAAATATATTGAAAATAAAGCATCAAATTTTTTTTTGCATGATACAATAAACCAATGTTAACTCTTTTGGACTGGGACAGATACATGCCAACTAACATTAAATTTTGTATAAATATATCTTGGCAAATGGCAATACTACTTCCGTAATTTAAAAAAAATCCGATGCAATATGTTATTTAACATTTCTTGTTTATGTTTTTTCAATACTAGGATTGAGATATATGGGTTTGTTTACCTAATTTATCAACAACAGAGAAACTCAAAAAACATTAAAAAAAAAAAACCAAAATCAGAAGGAACAAAAGTTACAAAATATTTCAGTTTGAAAACGAAATCATTGTGAAATCTTAACTGCAAAGATTTACGAAAAGATATTCAACACTATGAACCTATAATTTTAGATAAACGAAAAGACTCATTGCCATCGGCTCATCACTATTCAACACCAACGTGGGATCAACTATAAATCACAACACGTAGTGACCTAAATATACTACAGAAGCTGATTGAAACTTAGTTATTATGGAAACATGCATAAATAGAGATATTACGAAGGAAGACCGAAGATCTACTACAAACAATATGTATCATAATTTTTAAAAGATGCAAAATTCTAAGTGTGTGCTTATGTCTGTGCAGAGTAGATTATATGTAAATATAGCTTGGAACTTTCGAAAAAAGTAAACTACATCAATAGAAATCCTCATTCAAAAGATAGGGGCAAAGAGAATTGTCCTCAATCATCGACGACAAAGAAAACTCAAAAAATATAACAAAGCCAACATCATGAAGAACAAAAGTTACAAAATATTTCAATTCTTAAAATGAAAGTCTTGCTAAAATATCAGGTTCGCATTGATACCTCTACCTCACGTTTTCGTCTCCTCTTCGGGTCAAAGCTCAAGTAGAGGCCAGAGAGAGAGAGAGTAGCTTGTCTGCCGCCGTGGCATTCTTTGTGTAGTTTTACTTCGCGGAATCCTTGTGAAGGATTCTAGGAGAAGAAAGTGAAGAAAATTATAAATTTGTGTTTCAGTTATAAGCAAAAGGGAGAATCGAGGGAGAATTAAAATGAACAATTCAAAAAAAAAAAAAAAAACTATTGCTGGTCATCTGGAATCGGAAGGGACGTGAATAACTTTTTTCCCTCTGAAATGCAAAAGAAAATTTGATGGGAATACTAGTTTTTTCTTTGAAATTGAAGAATCGGACGACTATCCAATTCCTATGTGCTATGTCCTATTCGTTGAATTGCTATAATAATTTTTTTTCGACCTTGGACTTTGAAGAAGAAATCAGAATAACATATTTTATTATTTGTTATTATTACTAACATTTAAACTTTTTTGCGGCCCCTTGGAATTTGGGGCCTAGGGCGCAAGCCCTGTTTGCCCCTCCTCCGGGCCGTCCCTGCTTGGAAGAATCCAAAAGAAACTGCGAATATAAAAAGATAAATATAAAAAGAAATTATCCAAAAAGAGCTGAGTTCCGAATAAAGAAGAAATCTCAGAAATAAAATGAAGACAATGAAAAAAAAAATCTGGACTTTGGACTCTTGACGCTGATGCCATTTTTCACTAGAATGATGAGAGAAAAATTTATTACTAATCTTACCTAGCAATATTTATAAAAAATAAAACATATAAATAAAACAAGATCGCCAACCTTAATTAAAAAAAATGAAGAAAAAAAAAATGAGTTGCACCTATTTTATTTATCCATATTAAAGGTGCACCCCACTCAATTATCATAATGTAAGGTACTCCCACTTTTTTCGGAAACCGTTATTCATTGACGGTCAACCTATTTGACCAATTTTTTTTTTACTAAAATATTCCTTGTCTTCTTTCCTTTCTTCTGCCCCGCACCCAAACACCCCCTCCCCCCCAACCTGTGCATGCCTCCTCCCCACCGCCACCCCTCCACGTCGCGCCACTTCCAGCTCGCCAACAGTCGCCCTCCCCCACGCGAACCCCCCTCCCGGCTGCTACTAGCAGTCCCCCTCCCCCGCATCCATGCCGCAGTACGCCCCCACTGCTGCTGGCAGTCCCATTCTCCCGCATCCTCCGCCGTGCCACCCCCCTCCTCGCCTGCAGTTCCTCTACCCCTCGTCGCACCCCTCATCGCCCGCAAACTACTGTTGCGGCGGCCGCGGTTGCCACGGCGGTGGAGGGGGGGAGGGGGCGGGGCCTTGAGGGCGCGCTGCTACTGCTGCTGGTCGCGGCTACTCCGGCTGCCCAGGGCAGCACCGGGGGCAGCAGCTAGCGGCGGCGGCAGCAGTGCGGCTCGCAGCAACATGAGCAGCGACGTGGTGTAGCAACGGCGCCAGCGGCGAGGCGCGCAACAGAGTGGCGGCAGTGGAGGCGCGTGCGGTAGAAGAAGGGGACTGCGGGGGCTCGTGCGGCGGAGAAGTGGACAGCGGGGGGCACGCATGGAGGAAGAAGAAGAAGACTTAGGGTATTATTGTCATAATTATTGGTCAAATGAGTTGACTGTCGTTCATAGACGATTTCTGTCAAAAGTGAGAGTTTGGTGGGGTGCACCTTGAATATGGATAAATAACGCTGGGTGCAACTCAAATTTTCTCAAAATAAAAAATACATTAATAGTTAAATGCATAAAAATTTAATGTACTGTTGAACAACCACAAATTCTCGGAGGACACAGATTCAAACATTGGCACATCTATCTTTTAACATGACTTACGATCGAAGGAAACAATATCATGGGCAAATAATGATAAAAACGAAGACACATTTAAACATTATAGCCACCTACTTGTCATGTGAACAACCTAAATAAAAGGCAATCTGACCTGTTTAATCTTTATATGCTGCTGGCCATCTACCTCTCTCTAACTTATATGTTCAGTGAACAACCTTTAGCAACATTAAGTATTCAAATCAGCCATGCACAATTAATAATCCGACCATATGTATATAGCTGGCCAATTTAGTCATGAGGTCCCCTCCGTTTACATATTTTCATCCATCGCATAATTTACTTGAGCAGTTATATATATATGGCAGAGATATACTTCACTATAAATAGAGAGAGGTTGAGTTAGCAAGTACATCCAAGAATTTTATATAGATATCGTTTATATTCGGTACTTCCACCATGGAATTAAAGGTGAAGGTGGAGGAGAAGGAGATAGTTGGAGGAGACGAGCCTGTGAGCCCGACCGGCCAGTACTTCAATAGCTCCGCGCTCTCTGTCGCAATATTGGTAGTGTTCGAGTCTGATATTCCGATCGATGACTCACCGACTATGTCGACTCTGGAGAATCTGTTTCTTCCTATTAACCCTCGGTTCTCCTCCGTCATGGCAAGTCTTAATTTGTTGAACTGCTTTTAATTACTCTCTGGTGCTATCTCTACTACTTCTGCAAAGTTTGATATGATTTCTTACCACTGGTGGTTTATGGAGTTATTGACATTCCGTTTAGTGTTTTGCTGTTGACAACCACACAGTGAAGTACCAAGTAACTGTTATTTATCGATCGACATGGAACTTAGTTGAATGGTTAACATTTTTTATATATTCAAGATAACTCAATAGGTATGAGCGGATACTCCGCTCTAGCTCGGCTCTCTAAGGAGAAATAAAACTCGAGCCAAGTTCAAACTTATCGACAAATCTAAAATTAAATTCAAGTTTAGCTATTTGAAATATCCATGAGTTTTGTACTTCCAAGTTCTACAATATGGTGCTTTTCTAGGTGAAGGCGGAGGAAGAGGAGATAGTTGGAGTAGCTAGACGGCAGCAGCCCGACCGGCTAGTACTTCAAATTCAATAGCTCCGTGCTCTCTGTGAGTCGATGTTCCTATAGATGACTCCACAGCTATGTCGGTGCTGAAGAACTTGTTTCTTCCCAGCGACACTCGCTTCTCTTCCATCTTTGCAGGAATTTTGTTGTGCTTAACTAATTACTCTTTGGAGCTAACTTATCTATGCTTCGCATAGTGGTTAATTTATAGAATTAATGACATCACGTTAGAAGTTTTGTTGTTGACACCTACCTGGAAGTAGCTTGTTACTATTATGAACTGGCATATAACTTGTTGGTTTTTTCTTTTTACATGGAGAACACTCTAGAGTGTAAAGAAGGTCATTCACATGTCCAAGAAACTTCGAAAGTTAAAAGACTACATACGATACTTAATTTGGATTGTGTTTCAGAATCAGAGCTGGTATGTCATTATACTTTCGATATACCGTCCATATATGTGCAGATAATAATTTCTGTGAAATTGGATAAAAGGTAAAAAAGTTTAGAAAATTAGAAGAAAAGATAGACATAGCTAGACGGTCTGGCGGAAAACAAGCATGCTCAATTTTAGCCAGACCGTCTGGCTGAAATTGAACATCAGGTTTGATTTGGTTTATTGAAATTTTGGGTTGGTTTACGTTGGTTTATTTTTATTATGGTTTTGGTTGGTTTTTATTTTGGTTTGTTTTCTTTTTTGTTTTGATTGATTTTGATGTTGGTTTTTTTTGGTAGTTTGTTGGGTTTTTTTTTTTTTTTTGGTTTGTTTTCTTTCCTTTATTAGTTTTGATTTTTAGTTTAGTTATTTAGTTGTTTGGTTTATGTTTGTTTTTTGGATTGAGATGAGCTAGTTTTTAACCGTTGCTAAGATGTCTTGCAACATTTTAATATTTAGTTTAGTTTTTTTAGCCGTTGCTAGTTTTTTGGGTTGATTTTTGGTTTGTTTATCTATCCCTATATTTTATACTTATTATGCGAACCACTCCTGCTTGTAATTGAAATGTTGCAAGAAATCTTAGCAACGGTTAAAAACTAGTCCACCTCAACCCAAAAAATAAACATAAACCAAACAACTAAATAACTAAACTAATAAAGGAAAGAAAACAAACCAAAAAAAAAAAAAAAAAAACCAACCAACTACCCAAAAAACCAACATCAAAATCAATCAAAACAAAAAAGAAACCAAATCAAAATAAAATAAAAACCAACCAAAACCATAATAAAAATAAACCAGCAAAAACCAACCCAAACTTTCAATAAACCAAATCAAACCCGATGTTCAATTTAAGCCAGACGGTCTGTCTGAAATTGAACATGTCCAATTTTCGTGGCTGAATTTGAGCATGTTTTCCGCGAGACCGTCTGGCTATGTTTATCTTTCCTTCTAATTTTCCAAACTTTTTACCTTTTAACCAATTTCATAGAAATTATTATTTGTACAGTAAATTTTCTGAAAAGAAGAAGTGTTAAGTGGATTTTGCAAAAATTTACTCATTTGGTATATTATCAATATACGGCCTGTATACCGTTGAGTCTAGACAAAGCGGATGTAGGGTCAGGATCAAATGCTTTTGATGAGATCCATTAATGGTCTGGATTATCTCAAAAGTCCCGAGAGGGGAGCCTCGCCAAAGCCTGTTTCCCCTGCACCATTGGACCGGGGGCCCCGTGTGGGGCCCGGACGTGCTCTCGCTCGATCCATCGGTCGAGGGCACTGGGTTCCCGGGAGACTTCGCGGGCGGGGTTACCCAACATTTTTCTTGAGTACAATTGATTATCTACACGAGGAACCTTAGGCACCTTTATATAGCATGTCATGTGTCGATAATTTGAAATCCAACCATATATAGGTACGACATATGTTTTCATATTTAGAAGTCATTGACTATAGGTAGGACTCAAACTTTAGTTCAATTCTAGTATTACTAGGATTCCTAATATGAGCCAATGCTAACAATCACCACATTGTGTCATATTTGTTATCCAACTCAACAAGTATATAGGAACATCTAGCCATCAATTTTCAAACAGTAGGCTAGATCTCATTAATCGCCTCTCTCGGGGTACTAGTCGTCTAGTCGCAAATTGACTCCGAATTTGAGCCTGGCTCGAATTTGCACTTCATCTCTGCTATATCGCTTACGTTAGAGTACTCCAAAATAATCGTTGTTGCACCCAGATCAATAAATCCAACTCATCATTTTTGAGCCATGGAAGGTTGACAAACTGCAAATGAACCATCATGTATATCCAACCCTGTAACGGCAGAAATCATAGGAGCACTACCTTGAACAGTATCTCCTACCAGTCGAGAAATATTATTGTACCTCTCCCTTTGATAAGCATAGTGCAACCACGTGTAACCCTTAGTACTTTTATCTCTCAATGAAAAATTACAGTTCATAGAGTTTAACTAGCCTAAGATAAGAGATTCTTGCACATCTTCGATACATATCGTACTTCATCAAGTATGCACAACATGCCATCATGCATCTTAATATCTATTTTTCCTTCACTGACGACCTCACAAACCAAGTCATCATCCAAGCAAACAATATTAGTCTTCTTTTCTAAAGAAGCAAAGCAAGATATATCTGAGCAAATATGTAGTGAACTACTAGAATCCAATATCTAGTCAGGAGTAGTTCCTTATCCTAGGAGATCGTTAGCAGATCATCTCAAGTGTTATCTTGCTCTTGCTCCACCACTGTCGCATGCATCTTCAAGATCCTTTTCTTTTCCACATGTTATGACAGATCCTTTTGATGTGGCCAAATTTCTTCCAATAATAACACGCATCGTCCTCATTCCTTTGTCGATTGAGATCATGTTGCTCTCAATCCTTTATCAAGAGTCTTCCTCTTCTGTGTGCCACTACCGCCAATTGTTCCCTTAATTAGAAGCAGGACTTTTTAACAATTGTTTAGATAAAGGTAATATAATGACTTCCACCAGCTTCACTGTATCCTTAATTTCCATATAGAAGCGTAGTCACTATGTGTTCGTATGAAGAGGAAAGCAAGATAAAAAGCAATAGGGCCTAGTCTTCTTCCTCCACTTTTGTACTAACAGTGAAGTTGGTTCAAAAGTACTCAAAGAGACACATAAAATTTCTAGAGATTACATTCAAGAATATATGAGAAACACAATTTCTCCCTCATTCAATCTCTCTATTTCTTCTCTCAATCTATTGGTTGCTACCCACACTTTTACTTGAGCATAACTGATTATTTATACAAGTAACCTTAGACATCGTTATATAGTATTTCATGTGTCCGTATATAGAAATCCAATCCTATGTTGACACGGCATATATTTTCATATTTAGAACTCATTGACTAGGTACGATTTTGACTTTGCTCCAATCATATTATTATTAGAATTTCTAGTATGAGCCAATCCTAACAGAATGAAGTTGGGGGAGTCACTATATTCCTTCATTTCAGTAGTTTTTTGGGGTTAACTTCGATCATTATATGACTTTTTTCACTGAATTTTCTGCATGAATATCATTGTGTTTTGTGATTACATTGTTTGTGTAACGTGGTATTGTATATTTGCAAGATTCTACGATTTAGTTCAGCCTTCATAGTTTTTCTTTTGTCTGGAAACGGTTATATGTTGTTGTATTTCAAACACAGTTCCCAGCATAACTTAAGACGAATTTGGTTCAATGGTTGCGACTTTGAATTTTTATGGTCCAATCTTGCTAACGCCCCACCTTAGAGCATCTCCAACCCAATTGTCTTGTTATGTGTTGTAGTTTTAGGTGGCATGAGACACTAGACAATGTCATCTATAGGTGGCAAGATTAAATTTACAATACACAATGAGTTTGAAAAGTCTTTTCCAATACAAAAGTATTGATAAGACAATAAAAAGTATTTTTCTACAACTTCCAAGATAACTTTTCATTTTCTTCTTTTTTTATAAATTTTTTTATTCATACTTGATGATGTGGACATAAAGTCATAGTGAAGTGCATCGTCTAGATCTAGACAACCAACTTCACATTGTTCTTGTCTTGTCATTGTCATGTCAACTTTCTAATTTATTTCACATTTGCATATGAGAAGCACTTTTGAAAAGAAAGCTTGTGATTCCTATGTGGCAACCATTTTTTCCAAACTTTTTTTTGAGGTGTCCTTTTTTCAAGTCGGACCGTGGCCCAAAGGGCCAAAGCCACCCAGCCGTCCAAGGAGGGATTCGAATCTATGCTCGGGCGGTCCCCCTACTACTACTGGACTAGGGTCTTTGGGACTATTTTTTTTTTCCAAACTTACAATAGGGTTGGAGATGCTCTTATAATTAATTAGAGCACCAAAAAAATCCCTACTACTTGTCTGCATAGATGGGTTTAATGTAGGACTTAGGGCTCGTTTGGATCAAGTTTTTGGATTCCTAGGAATATATTTTCAATTCCTTTCCCATGGGAAATGAATTCAACATTCTCATACCCATGTTTGGTTAGGTTGGGAATAGGTAGTTCAAAATTTTAAAATTTTTTATTTTCATGTTTGGTTCACACATAGATAGGAATCTTAATTTATTTAGTTTTACTTTAATACCCTTTCACTAATTTCATGATGATTCACATGTTTGGGATAGGAGTTAAAAAATTGAAAATAAAGAGAGGGTATAACCGTCCAAACAAAATAGTCAAACATCATTTCTAGGAAAGCAAATCTATTTCCAAGGGGGACTTGGGAATAGCTTTCCCATATTCATAGGAATAGCTTTCCCACATAACCCCCTCCTATTCCCTCCTCATTCCCAATCCTAAACATACTAAACATGGGTAAGGAATTCAAATCCCATTTTCAAGTCTCAAAAACTTGAACCAAACGTCCCCTTAAGGGGCCAATGGCCATGCATGGCCTTCTCTAACTTCTTATAAATTTTTTGGAAAATTGTAATATATCTTTTATTTTTTAAAAAAAAAATTTGTGTACACTATTTTTTTCGTAAACTTTTATAAAGATTAAAATTCAGACTTTTGGCTCTCCGCACCAATGGTGCACCATTGGTTACTGTCTGTTCTTGTCTGTCCCTCCATTGGAATTATAGTTCCATCCAGCACTTGATAATAATAGAATCTATCACTAGCTTGAGAAAAATGACTTGTGTCCACTTGTTATATCAATAGGGATACGCTATCATATATTAATTCTATATTAATACACGTCACATTGTATTCACATAAAAACTCTTGCTCTCAACAAAATTGATGAGACCTGCCATCACTGCTATGATATAACTGTCATCAATGATATTGAGTATTTCAGTCTTTAACGCTGTGTTTGGGAACCTAGGAGGGAAGGGATAGAAAAATTTGTGGGAAAAAAAAAATGGAAGAGAGTAAAATGAAGGTAAAATTAATTTTTACTTCACTTGTTTGGATAAACAAAAAGTAGGAAAAGAAAAATTTTAAAAATAATATTTTATTTATTATGGAGAAAGATATAATTACCATTTAGTCCTTGTTTTTTTCAAATCATAATTAATAACTACTTTATTGAAGGGTAGTTGGGTAATTTATTTCACAATCCTCTCATCTCTCTATTTTTCTTCCACTTTTGGGAGAAATTTTTTTGAATGGGACCCATATGAATTTTCCTCCCACATTCCTCTCCCTCAATTCCTCTCCCTCTTTCCAAACACCACTACTTTTAATTTTCCTCCCATTTTTCCCTCAAAATTTTCCTTCCCCCAATTTTCCTCTCTTCCCAAACAATACCTAACAGAGCAAGAATTCATCCTTAATAGCTCAATTTCTTGGTATATGACTTCTACTAGATGCAATTTCGAAGCAGGTAAGGGATGCACAAGGGGTTCAGCACTGGAGGAGAGTTAAGGTGAATCTGGAGGAGCATGTACTCGTTCCCACCTTTCCATCAGGGCTCGACACCTACGACGAGTACGTGCAAGACTACATCTCCAAGATTGCGACGAACCAGATGCCGCAGAGCCGGCCGCTGTGGGATCTGCACTTGATAAAGTTCCCAACCAGCAAAGCAGAAGGAACATTGGTGTTCCGGATTCACCATTCGCTCGGTGATGGGTACTCCCTCATGTCAGCCCTCTTCAACTGCCTTCAAAGAGCCGACGATCCGTCTCTTCCGCTCACGTTTCCTTCTGGATCGAAGCCGAAGACGAAGCCGACGAAGAATGGCATGGTTCGCATGATTAGCAAGGTATCCAGCTCACTATCCATGTGTGTCAATACGGTCCGAGACTTCGGGTGGAGCGTTCTGAAGAGCAACCTGCTTGAAGATGATAAATCCCCGGTCAGGTCGGGCACTCCGGGTGTCGAGTTTCTACCAATAACTCTCTCCTCCATCGAATTCTCCCTTGATGATATTCACAAGATTAAGACCAAGATTAGAGGGGTAATTAAGCTTAGCAGTTAAATTAGAAATGTGCATTGTTCTTTAATGTTGCTTACCATATATAATATAAGCTGCATGCTCCTGCGTACGTAATGCTCCTCCTTATTAACTTTGCATTTGTCGACAGACGATTAACGATGTAATTTGCGGAATCGTGTTCCTTGGCATTCGACTGTACAACGAAGCCGCGAGTGAAGAAGCCAGGGCCAAAGCAGCAAATGTGACTGCGTTGGTTCTGCTTAATACACGGGACATCGGCAGCTATAGCTATCAACCTCTGAGTGAGATGACCAAGCCTGACACCAAGTCCCCTTGGGGAAATCATTTTGCGTTCATCCATGTGGGGATTCCCAGTTGCAAGGATCCGATGATTGCTGACCCCCTCCAATTTCTTCTGAAAGCGAAGAAGATCATTGAGAAAAGGAAAAACTCATTAGCGGTCGTTCTCACTGGCAAGTTTTTAGAGATGATAAGAAGACTTAAAGGTCCAGAGGTAAGTATATTTCTTTCCTTTATGAAAAAAATAAATTAGATTTCTTCCTACGTTAGCAAGTGATTGTAGACACACCTATAACAAAGTTATAATCACGAAATATTTGGTTTTGCACTCATTTACTTCCATTGAATTATAATTAGAGCTTAGAAATTATTCAGTGAACAAATGTTGTCGCGGTTTTAGTCTATCACAACATTCTTGTATATAGGTAGTTCATACTTGTAGATTTTATTTTTATCTCATTAGTTTAGGATGTAACAATATAAATAAATACAAGAGTATTCTTTTGGTCTCGATTGCTCATTCAAGAGAAGACAAACATTTGCCTTCTAAATTTAATATGGTATCAGATGTCCAAACTACCCCTGTCAAAGTGGTCGATTCCTCATCGTCCTGCCACGTTTCGGTCATCGATCCTTTTTTTTATTCATCATTTCGATAGCCCCAGGACTGTCCTGGTTTCTCATGTGCTCTCCGTGATAACTATGGCACATGATTTCGTGCCTTCACTATGATAAATATTGAAGGAACTCTATAAGTGTTTCTCACAATCCAACGCTTCCAAGGTCTACCAGTTGAAGAAAGCAATCTCTTCTTGAAATACGAGAACTCCACGCACGACATTTGTTTATTCAATTGGAATCACTTTGGATGAATTAAATCCCATTCCTCCTTGTATTTTGGGGATGGCAAGGCCAGGTTGAGCGACTCTATCAGGGTTGAGCCATGGAGTTCCTTCAAGGACTCCATGATTGATTCAATGTCATCAGAAGTCAAATACTCATGGCGGAGCCGTTCCTCACTACAACATGAATCTACTCTTTGGTTCGCCTGGAAGAAAAATAGCAAGAAATCAACAATGTCCTAGTTCCGGCGGTTGAGTAAGCTACCTTCTATGCTTCCAATTAATCAAGTTCAACGCCACTCTGTAAATACTTCATCCTCCAACAAGATGGCAATGTACCTTATCCGACCATTGCAATCGTCATGGCGACACCAAGGCCACGTACTACAAAAGTCATGGTTATACTTGAAAATCCAAGGATGTTTCGGCTGTAACATGGTCCAACCTGGAACAGTGGAACTACCTTAACTGCTGCATCTAGTGTCCTTCAAGCCATGTCCTTTACATCCAAGCAATATGCCAAAATCCTTAGTTTATGGGCTTCGATTCCTCCGGAAGCACCCTTTGTTCCTACTACAAACTTAGCTGGTATGAATTTTCCTTTCTCTCCAACCACTTGGCTTATAGATTCTGGTGAATCTAATCATATTTTTTTCCCCTTACCTTTATTTAAGTCTTATACCCCTGCACCTAATTAATTTTTTGCGACATTGTCCAATGAATCCCATGCCTTAGTTCTCCATATTGGTAGAATTAATTTTTCATCGAAACTAATTTTTCTTTTTCTTCTCACATTTCTTCCTTCAAGTTTAGTTTATTTTCTATCCCTCAAATTATTCGATCGAATGATTCTGAAGTTTCTTTCCTCATATTCACAATGTTTGTTTCCGGCCCGACGAAGAGGGTGATTCATCAGGGTGATTAACGAAATTGTCTTTATTTCTTAGGTTCTGCTTTTGTATGTTCTTCATTATAGGCCAAAATCAATCTAACCTATGGCATTGGTGCCTAGGTCACCCATATTTCTTGTTGCGTTTACATTTCTAGCTAGAAATTTTCATTATATTAGGTAGTCTGTTGGTTGTCCACGTGATTTATGGCGATTGGCAAAACAATCTCGTCTAGTTTTAAGCCAAAATTCTTTAATTGATCCATTGTGACATTTGGGGGCCACTGTGACATTTGGGGGCCACTTTCAAAACCCTCTCATAGTGGTGCTCATTGTTTTCTAACTATTGTTGATGATTTCACAAGATGTACATAGACATATCTTTTGAAAGTTGAATCTGGAATAAAACAACTGCTAATATTTTTTTTTACATATGATGGAACATCAATACTACTCCAATATCTCCAGAATATTTTTTGGTAGTGACCCTCTCTTCCTCCCTCAACTCTAGACAATACGTTTCGATAGTGGAACTGCGTTTCTATCTAAACCTCTGCAATCTTGGTTTCATGACAATTGAATTATTCACTAACATAGTTGCGTTGCACAACAAATTGGTATTGTGGAGAGAAAGCATCATCATCTCCTTAATACTGCCCATGCCTTCCGTTTTCAAGCATGATTGCTATTAAAATTTTGGGTGAATGTGTCATGACAACTACATTTGTAATTAATAAAATTTCAACTCCACTCTTGGCTCATAAATCACCACCAGATGCTATTTTGTGCCCCTCCATCTTATTCTTCTTTAAGAGTTTTTGCGTGTCTTTGTTTTGCTCGAAACACTAATATTAGTAATAAATTTGACCCTGGCGCCAATTAGAGAATTTTTGTTTGTTATCCATATGATAAAAAAGGATATTCTATTTACGATATCCAATGTCACATCACAAATTTAAACTTCTTGTGATGTCATCTTCCACGAGAGTATTTCCATATCATGACATGGCTTTTAGTTCCCCCTTCCAGTGTTCTTATTATACCATTGGAAGATGATTCTTTCCACTCCTAATACTTCACATGATATTACTCCTTGTCACATCACACAAGTGGACTGAGGTTCCACCTCCAATTGCTCATGAAGGTCCACGTAATACATCATCATCCCCTGAAGTTACATGTGATGTATCGCCACCTCATGAAGCTCCACATGATGAGGTTACTCAATCACCATAGCTCTTAGATCCTGTACAACATGAAGCAAGGTGTTCGAGCAATACCAAACTAGTGCCCTCACATTTAGAAGATTTTTTTTTTTTGACAACTTCACAGGTCACTTAATACCCGTTCGCAAAGTTTACTTCGTTCCAAACATCTTCTTCTATGATCATCATATTTTTTATACCTATATTATTTCCTCCGATGAGCTTTGCTCTTTCACACATCGATGAAACCCATGCTTGACAAGATGCAATGGCACTGAAAGAAATTGTAGTAGTTGTGTAAAACAATACTTTATCTTTATCTCCTCTTCCACCTGATAAGCAACCCATTGGATGTAAATGGGTATACAAAATTAAATACCGTTCCGATGGTTCCATAGAACGCTACAAAGTGCGCCTTGATGTGAAAGGATATATACAAGTTGAAGGAATTGATTATCATAAAACTTTCGCACTGGTGGCCAAGCTCGTTGTTATTCAAGTTCTTCTCTCTATTATTGATGTCAAGGGTTGGTCTCTATAGCAATTTGACGTCAATAACACCTTCTTACTAGTTGATATTCATGAAGCAGTTTATATAAAATTACTCCCCCCCCCCCCCCCCCCCCCCCCCCCCCCCCCTTTTCCAAAAAAGGGGAGACGTGTGTTTGTAAACTTAACAAATCACTATATAGTCTGGGATAAGCCTCTAGGGAATAGTTTTTAGAATTTTCCTCTACACTAATCAAAGGGGGTACACAATCTATTGTTGATTGTAGTCTTTTTATATACATTGATCAAAGGAGAGTTACTGTCTATGTTCTTGTCTATATCGATGACATCATTATTAGCGGAAATAATTAATTTCATTTTTGAACTAATGATTTCTTAAAAAGTATTTTTCATTCAAAGAACTTGGACAATGACAATATTTTCTTGGAATTGAGGATCTATTTTGCGTAAATGAATTTTTTTATCAAGGAAAATATGTTCTTGATATATTAAAGGAGCCGGCATGGTTGGTGCCCATCGTTCTAACTAATTTTCCAATGGAGCGACAGTTACGTCTTTGACCCACAGAATGCAATCCTTTCCAATCAAGAATCCTATTGCCATCTCATTGGTCGTCTTCTTTATCTCATTGTTACACGACCTGACATTCAATTTGTCTTCAACACTTTAAGTCAATTTATGCAGGCTCCACGTACCTCTCACTTAGATGTCACTACTCGCATCCTTCAGTTTTTAATTTAAAAGGATCAATTGGTAAGGGACTTTTATTATCATTCATAATCTTACTCCATCTAAGTGGATTCTTCGACAATAAGATTGGGCTGGTTGCCCAACTACCTGTCATTCAACACATGATATTTCACAATGGTGGGTTCTAGTCCAATATCCTGGAAATGCAAGACACAACATATTGTCTTTTATTCTTCTACAGAAGCTGAGTATCACGCATTCGATGTTCTTTCATGTGAATTACAATAGCTAAAATATATTAGTTTGATCTTGGTATCTCTCATAATCAGTAACAGTCTTTTGCGATAATAAGATGCAATTCACTTTGTAGAGAATCTAGTTTTCATGTGTAGACTAAACATATTGAGTAAATTGTAAATTTGTTTGCAAAAAAAAACAAAATCAGTCCAAATTAAATTTTCCTTGCTATCTTCGCTCCCGTAATTAGCTTGTCGATCTCTTCACCAAGCTCTTTGATCCGACACTTTTCAGCACCTCAAACAAGTTGGATGTATCTCCACCATATTGCCAACTTTTCGTCAAGAGTTTTATTCTTATCCACATGGACTTGGTCATGAGCTTTATCCTTACCCTCTCACAGGGGCGGATCTAAGTGTTGCAAAATTTTCTTTTTACTTTTTTGAGCCCACCCCAAAATTTTCTTTTTTACTTTTTTTTTTCACCATATATTTTTTTTGATTTTTTTTATATGGATTAGTCCACTTCTAGCCCCTCCAAATTTTTGGTAGCCCACCCCAATTATAATTTTTGGATCCGTCCCTGCCCTCTCATCACTTTGTAGACAAGATTCAGTGAACATATGTGGTTGTTATCTTAGTCTATCTCAATAGATTTGAATATAGGTAGTTGATACTTGTAGTTTTTTTTTTCTTTTCTATCTCACCACTTTATGATATAACAATATAAATACAAGAGTATCTTTTTGGTGTTACTGATTCAAAAGAAAGACATACAAATTTGCCTTCTAAATTCAATAAACTATGTTAGAAGTAATGCATGCAATTAACGCAATTCCATATATAAGATTATGATAAATTAATGTGTTCAAACTTCAAACTACACACCTCTTTCATTCTCAGGCTGTTGCTAAATATGTACATGCAACTCTAAGGAACACAAGCACAGCGGTTACGAACGTGGTCGGGCCCATAGAGCAGATGATCATCGCAGGCCATCCAGTTAGAAGCTTCCATTTTACATTGGTCGGAGGCCCGCAGGTAAAACAAATTTATACAAGAACCTGGTACACTGTAATGTAATCGTAATCGCAATGTAATCAAGTAAATTTTTTTTCTTCTATTTGATTACATTAATCGTAATCCCAATGTAATTAAATAGAAAAAAAATATTATTTTTTCTATTTGATTATATTGGGATTACGATTACACTAGAGTGAACTAAACGGACCCTATTGTCTAACTTCATCTTGAAGATCATGATATTCTTGTTGCGCTGGCTTGTGTCATATACCAACCACACAGTAAAGAAATATATATGCACACTTACAAAATAATATAAACAAGACTAAGGCCCCAACATTATTCCTTCACATTAGTCGGGAGGTTCGGAACTATACGGATATTCTCAATTGATTTAAAAAAAATAAAACTTTTTCGTACGTTTTATTCAATAAATTTCAATTTACCCTTCCTTTAATACCATTTTGTTTCCACAAATAATGGTAGAGATGTTCAACAATCCTCAAGATTTTCATTTCAATTTGTATTATCCATAGTAGGCATGAAAAGAAGATGAGGAAAAAATATTGTAAAAATAGTTCTGCATGTACTTTGGGTTCTAAAAAAAATGGATCTTCTCAAAACCCTTTGGGAAGTTCTATATGATCGATCAAGGTATTATGGTCACTTCTAAACAGCTAAAATTTTATGTATTTATAAGTTTAATGCACTAAAATAGCCTTATGAACCGGAGACATGGTAATACCCTCATATGTTTAACACTTCAATGATTAGTGGCCCGGAAAATTGATTTTCATGTTCTCTCGATCCATGACAGAGCCTTACTCTGGGCGTTGTAAGCTACATGGGGAAGCTGAAGTTAGCAATGGGCGTAGAGAAAGGATTCATTGATCCTAAGCTTCTAACTTCTTGTATGGAGAAGTCCTTCGAAAGGATCTCCCAAGCAGCTATTGGCGTGAAGCCTTGAACAATACAGCATCTGGACAAAGCAGAGCACTTCAAGTTCTTGGTGTTTTAGTTGGTCATAATTGATTGTTTTACTGGACATATTACTTCGTGTGGTGGTACTACTAATTTTTATTGTGCATGGCATTTACTTTGTTTTAAGTTTTTGCAGCAAAGGTTATGGCTGTAAATTAGTGTATTTGCTACTATGCAATGCAAAGATTCATGCTTATATATCAATATTTCATTATCTTTAGTATGTATATACATTTATCCTTCTTTTATTACTAACTAATTGTTGGCAATCATACTATTGTAGAACCGTATAAACTATCCAATATACTAAACGGCAGTGCTACGTTGCCTGCGGATTTGAACCGCAGTCCTGGCCCGTAGGCCACGTGTCGCATACCCACTTGGGGGTGGGGGGGGGTGGGGAGGGGGTTGCAGGTGGGGCCGAAGGGGTGGGAGGGGGGGGGGGGGGGGGGGGGGGGGGGGGGGTGGGGGTGATACACGGGCGCGCGGGCACCCTCACGGACAAAAAAGAATTTCCGTATACTAAAACTAAGCTAAAATAAAACATCACGTATTCTTCTTTTTGGCACAAGAAAAAAAAAGCTTCCAGCTTGAAGTACCATCCCCCTGCTCTCTGAGATCCAGTGATGCCCATCGATCTTAGCCTCTCTTTTTTTGTCTGATAGTAAAGTTTTCCGAAAATTACATAAACAAAAAATGTTATGTATAATAATATATTCATAGAAGTTTATTTTCTTTCTTTTTAAAAATCCTTTTATTCCTCTATGACTCGACCAGCCATATAAATATTGTCATTAGCATAACCCAACCTTGCCTCTGTTGGAGTGGATGGGGTTCCCAACCTATGTGGAGAAGACCCCTGAGTGCGACGAGCACCGTCTGTGTGTTAGAGAAGCTCGGGGAGGTGATGAGGCCAGTCGGAGAAGACGAAGAAGCTCGGGAGCTGCCAGAGGAGCTGCTGGAGAGAGGGGGCAGAGTTCGGGCCGAACTCTGTCCCAGGGGAGAGTTCTGGCCGAACTCTGCCTCCCAGTTCCAGAACTGTTCTGTTGCCAGAACACAGAGTTCTGGCCGAACTCTGTGCCAGGACAGAGTTCTGGCCGAACTCTGTGTGTCGGGACTAAAACATTTTTCAGGGTGATTTAATCACCATTGGATCGTATCCTACGGTCCAGGTTTTGCTGCAGATAGGGGTTTATACATGGTTATTCCTAACCCTAATCATAACACAACATTGAAGAACAAGAGAGAAAAAAGAGGCAAGAGTGCCATTGCAACTTTGGGAGAGAAGAAGGAGGATTGAAGGCCGTTTTCGAAGGAGGATCGTCTTCGGGTAGTATCTACTCGTCGTCCTTGTTCTTCGTAGCATTGTAATCATTATTCTTGCTTCCAAGTGCTGTGGGGATCCGATTTGGATTGGAAGAAGTTTGTAGAGGGTGTACTCCTTTATTTTATTAGTGAAGGCTTCTCAGGGTTGGACTCCGATCGTCCCGTGGTTTTTTTTTCCGCAAGGGTTTTTCACGTCAAAAATTCTCTGTGTCTGCGTGGTTTATTTTGGTATTTTGGTTCGGACGTTGTATTGCTCGGTTCTCTCACAGGTACTCTCTAGTTTGGGGAAAGGTCTCCGCGTTTCTTTTCCAACAAAGTGGTATCAGAGCCAGGTTCTAGAATTCAGAAGGGTGTCAGGAGTTGACAAGAAAACTAGAGAGGAGAGATGGACGCGAAGCCGGTGCACATGGTGAACCTGAACGGCACCAACAATCACTATTGGCGGAGCAAGATGAAAGATTTGCTGTTTGTCAAGAAGCTGCATCTGCCCGTATTTGCATCCGAGAAGTCCAGTGGTAAATCCGAGGAGGACTGGAAATTCGAGCATATACAGGTGTACGGATATATCAGGCAGTTCGTTGACGAGAACGTGTACAACCATGTTGCTAATATTGAGCACGCGAAGACGTTATGTGATAAGCTGAAATCTTTGTACGCGAAGAATGTCACGCCCCGATTCCATCGAATTGATAGTCGTCCCCGGGGCGTGATGCCGTTATGTCACGTCCCGATTCCGTCGAATCGATAGTCGTCCCCTGGACGTGATGCCGTGCGAACCTAATTTGTGATCGCACAAGGCATAGTCATAAGGTAATCCGAGATACGAGATCTAAGAGAGTACGCAGACAAATTGAATCACACATTAAGTCAAGGAAACTTTGATCTTTATTGGTAATGAACATCAATTACAGACTCCAGTACATGACTCGTGCCGTGCGGGCTACAACATGACTCAATTACAAAAGAGTGCCGATGAGATAGTCGTTCCATACATTGCACACATCCCTCAAAAAACAACCAAGTACTCCAGTGACCTGGGTGTAAGGGACGCTGAGCCATCTTCCTTGGACTGTCGAGTGCCTTCAAAAGTGGAGTCACAGAAAAAGACTTCGATGCACGGCTGAAGCTTCAAAGTCACGAACGCCGCCGAGCTAGCTGGCGCGTCCTTCCTGGTTCGCGGGACCTGCAAGGAGCGAGGATCAGTACGATCACATGTACTGGCAAATGGCTAATTAAATCCAAGCTCTGTATTTGATTCAAAAAGTTTTATAAAACATGTTTGCTAGCATTTTACGTGATCTTTCTAACCATCATGATCAATTCCATGTTAACATGTTTCGAGGCAAGTATATAAAATTGTATAACATTAAGCAACTATCATTTTCATCCCGTGTTACGTGCATTTATTAAGCCGTAAAAGGGTGTGAAGGCCACTGGCAATGTCAAGCCATCGCTGACTATAGCCGGGTTAGACGGTGACCCTTTCACGGCGGGTAGCGAGACCTGTGCGAAAGTTTCCGAATAACCCACGCCGATGAAGGGCTGGCGCTTGATATTCTTGTTCCTCGCGGGCCGAATCGGTCCCTTGGCCTAGACAACCGTTCGAAAAAACTACACCTTGTCGACAAGTTGTCCAATGACCGTTTTGCTTACTTAGCCGTATCGTTGCGATAAACGTTAATCGATTCATTTATTGCTTTGCATAGGCTAAGTGGATTTGCATAAGGAACATGTTTTCTATTTCCAATACTAGCAGTTTGATAACAAGTGTTTCGTGAAGAATCGTGCTACGATTTCTTTGATTCTGCACTATTATGACAAGCATTCATTTTACTTCACATATTGGAATGACCATTTTCGTATTACGTATTTTGTATACGTGTACGTATTTAGACCCGTATTACAAGCTTGATTTATTTTGGCATTTTCTTGATTGGTTTATCTTGACTTGGTTCGGCTTGGTTCTGTATGGTTCGGTTCTTTTTATATATGTATGAACCAAACCACTCCCACCTACCACCACTTTTATTAATGATCCCACCTACCACCACTACTTTCAATAAATATCCCACTAACATTTCTCTCTCTTCATTACTTCTTCTTCTCCACCATTACTTCTTCACCCACCAGAGAGAGAGAGAGAGTGGGAGAGCTTAGGCAAGTGCACCTTGTTTCATGGAGGAAGTCCATTTTATTGTTCCATTGTCTTTTTCATGTGTTTCTAAACCACTTTAGTACTTGGCATTTTTCATTCCCATGGTTAAATTTTGTAGATCTAGCCTTGTGGTGTTTTTTTGGTTTCCAGGACTTTTGATCCATCACACTTGCATATTTTGCTAAGTTGATGATACCATGATTGCGGAAAAATTTGTTAGGTCCAAATTGACCTATGGAATGTTGCTGAGCTACATGGACATTTTGGCACTCAGCCGCATGAAGCAAAGTTACATTTAATAAATGTAGCCGCATGCCTATGGCTAACGTATTGTATTAATGCATGCATGCCAACATTTTAGCTTTAGCCACATGTCAAATCAATGCATTAGTGCATTGGCATTAAATGTATTAATAATAAAGCAATCACGTGCTCTGGGCATTTAATGCCTTAGCATGAGAATGCACCAGCCTGTGCATTGCTTGGAATACCAAGCAGAGCCGCATGCTTAGGCAACCCTGAAAAGTACTATAATAATGCATTAACCCAGCCGCATAAGGCTTCAGAAGCCTTAAGCATTAAGCACGTGCATTTTTGTCATTTTCTTAATACTTTAAGCCTTTTCTTCTTTACTTAATCCTTTAAAGCATTTTGTCCTTTCCTTATTTTGTCCTTTTCCTAATGCTTAAAACATTCTGGAGAGAAGCCGCATAAGCTTTAAGCTTTCTAAGCCAATTTTGCATTTAAGTCCAAAAGTCCCTAAAGCATGAACCGCATATGGATTCCTTTAATACTTTTATGCATTCAAGTCCATTAAATGCAATTTTGCATTTAGGTCCAAAAGTCTATAAAGCATGAACCGCATAGGCTTAAGAAAGTTTAGTATTTTAGGCATTTAAGACCCTACTTTATACTTTTACATTTAAGTCCATATATTAATTCTTAATGCATTTAGAGCCTTTAAGCCTAAAGCTTCAAACCGCATAAGGAATGCTTAAAAATGCATTTTTTTGCATTTTAGTACCCAAGCACCTAATGTCTACAGCCGCATAGGCTTGGAAAGAGGCATTAATGCACTATTGTATCACTTTATGCATTTACACCCTTAGCATTATATATATTGTATACTTTTGCAATTAATGCCATTCATTTTAATGCATTCATTCCTAATGCCATTCATTCTTTGCATTTCCCAAGTCCTGCTAGTTGCCAACCGCATGGGCTAGGGGGAAAGAATTAATGCATTCTAATGCATTAATTCTTAATGCATACCTTGCATTTTTCCGAACGAGCCGCATAGGCTGAAGGGAAAAAAAAGGGGCACTTAATGCATTAATTCTAATGCATTAATTCTTAATGCATTTTAATTGCCAGCCACATAGGCTGAGGGAGGAGAGCAATTAATGCAATCATATGCATTCATACTTTTGGCATTTTCCTAAAGATATTTCTCTAAGCCAGCCGCATGAGCCTCCCACATCCTTTGTCCCTTTTATTATTCAATTACTAAATGTGTACTTGTGCTAATTAATTGTCTTCTGACACGACGGTGACCCGTAGTGGTTCACTTTTGACATGGCATGATAGTGGCCCGACGCGGCGTACTCCTAACAGTGAACATGACATGACAAGATTGGATGGCCTGGACACCGTTGATGATTGTGTTTGTACAATTAAACCGATAGTGGTTGCATCATGTTTAGGACAGGGATCCCTGAGTACCACGGTCAGGGGTACCCACTGTAAATGGTTAAGGCTAAATAACTAGAATAATTTAGTAGTCATGAGAGATGTCCCCAGCTACAGGCGATCCCGTTATCCCGGCCACCATTGTGGGACTTGTAGCCTGCCGACGAGTAGGGCACAAGTCTAGATTTACTGATATGTGGAAAAGAACGATGCACTGTTTAATGAACCCAAGTCGCCTGGATAACCTGGATTAGCTGCAGGGCTTGTGGCTGGAGGATTATCTCACTGCATGTTGTGGCCATTTAGTTAGCTAATGTAGAAAGCCGTAGACGCTGATTGGTCGGGATCGATTGTATGGTGTGGTTTCAGTGCTCGATTATTGCAAGATTGATCGCATGATTGTCACTCTTAGCAATAAAGATCAGAGGCTAAGTTCGGTTCAGGCGAAGGGTTACAATCCCGGTCCTTGTTTGGTTTAAGGGTTGTAACCTGGCTTCCGGAACAGTTCTAAGTCCTCTCTTCGTTTATTGTCTTATCGCACCCCTCGACATGCTTGTCATGATTTACCTTACCAACAAGATTGGAGACGGAGTTCTATTCAAGTGAAGGGTTACAACCCCGGTCCTTGTTTGGTTTAAGGGTTGTGACCTGGCTACTTGAATGGTTCCCCCGTACTCCATTATGACTGTTGTTATCTCTTTACCTTCAGTTCATTTGGCTGCTTAAAAATATATTTTTCTGATATGCTGGTTTTAGTTCTTAAGTGAAGCCTCCTTTGTGGCACTTGCCCTTTCTGGGATCTGACCCAGCTGGTTTTGTGTGGCCAGATTTCGGAGCTACCTCAGAGGATCCACCGACTTTCCAGCCTGATGGTGACCATCAGTCGTGACCAGGGCAACGAGTGGGTTTATTTTTGCTCTCCCACTCTATTGTAAAATTTATTTTGAGGCGTTTAGCCGGCGAGCACCTGTTAGCTCATATTGCATACCTTATTATTGTCTGCCTACGGGCTGTAACATGATTGACAGATCCTAGGGTTGATCATGTATAACTAAACTCTTGCTAGTCCTCACATTTTGTAACGACTAGCTTCATGATCAGCTGGATATGTAATATTTGGGACGCCTTACTATTGTATATTTGGTGATCTTACATCTTGTAACTTTACTTGTTTGTTTGAGATTGAGACAATTAGGCTTGTTATTGACCATAAGAGACTGATGGATTGTAATTAAACCCTCATGTATCTAGACAGCCGTGACCGTATAGTGGAATGGATTTCATTTCATTATACGTAGCTGGCTATGTATGCCCCCGCTCTCCAGTATTCTGGTTCTGGGGCGTTACATGGTTTAAGTGGTGGCCCATGCAGGTCCTGTAGATCAAGAAATATGGGGGTTTACCGAATAGATGTCTCAATCCGCTCTCGTCTTTGATCTCTGCCCATATTTTTTGATCCCTGAGATTCTCGACCTGAACACATGCTTGTATCGTTGAATCTGTCTTGGTCCTTCCTTATTGTTCCCTATGTCGTCTTCTTCAGCGGCATTGTTCCTGGACCTGCCGATCAGCAAGGTGAAGCGCTTCCCGTGGACCATCAGCAACAAGAAGACCAGGCCCAGCACTCAGGAGCAGCCTCCAGGGCCATGCCTTCCAGAGATCCAGAACCCCCGGTGCAGTCAGCCCAGCCCGTAAGGCAGGATGAAGGAGCCTTAGTTGGGCTTATCAGGGAGTTGCTTGCATCGCAGGATCGTCGAGGAGATGCCTTGCATCAGGCAGTGGCAGATGCTCTGGGCAGGGGTGGACATCATGGGAACAGTGCAACGAACAGTTTCAAGCGCCTGAATCCTCCATTCTTCGATGGCAGCGAAGATGCTATCGCTGCTGATGCGTGGCTTCAGGACACAGAGGTGATATTGGAAGCAGCAAAGACTCCGAAAGATGAGAAGGTGGCCGTGGTACGCCTGCAGTTATTGGATCTAGCCCGCAGCTGGTGGGCGGCTCAGGCCGTTGGATTGGTGGCACCTATTGCTTGGGCAGTATTCCGGGAGAGGTTCCGGACCAAGTACTTCGATGCGGTGGCTCGGTACGATCTTCAGACCAAGTTCACCAATTTGAAACAGATGGGCAGGACGGTCGATGGGTATGCGGCCGAGTTTTCCAGGCTTAGTCGGTTTGCTCCCACCTTGGTGGCGACCGAGTTCGATAGAGCCCAGCGATTTCAGCAGGGACTCCACCTGGAGATTTTGCTGGCAGTAGAGCAGTTCGAGCATCAGACTTTTGATACGGTATTGAGAGCAGCTAGGAGGCATGAGTACACCTCCCAGCGGATAGTGGACAGGACCGGAGGTCGAAAGCGATCTCACGGCCAGATAAATCAGACGTCAGCCCCAGCCCCGGCAGCCAGGGCATTGACCATTGGAGCTCCGAGAAGGGCAGCTTCAGTTACGTCGGTTCAGCATTCAACACCGACGCACCCTCAGCAGCAGAAGCAGAAGCAGTCTTCCTCCATAGGCTGCTCTTATTGTGGGAAGCCTGGACACCTTGTTTCAGAATGTCACAAGGCTGGAGGATTGTGTTTGCTTTGTGGAGTGCCAGACCACAAGGTAGGGTCCTGCCCGTTCAGGACTGACTCATCACCAGCCAGAACCAGTTCATCAGTGAGGGGACCAGCCCCTGTACCAGTCCAGCAGCAGTTTCCATCCCCGAGGCCGTTGCCGACGCAGACCCAGGCTTTTCATCAGCAAAGGCCTCAGCAGTTTGCCCAGGCGCAAGTCCAGAATAGGCAGCGAGGATTCCAGCAGAGAGGGCCGGCGCCAAGAGGGCATGGTCAAGTGTTGGCTTTGACCATAGGAGAAGAAGGAGTGGCACCAGGTGAGGTAGTGGCAGGTACTATTCTCGTCAACACATTTCCCGCTTCAGTATTATTTGATTCTGGTGCATTGCATTCATTCATGTCTGCACGATTTACGACACGGATATGATTAGAGCCCGAGTCGTTATCAGTAAGACTCAATATACTTACTGGTAATGGTCTTGTGGGAGTAGATAGAGTGTTTTCCTCGTGTCGAATCGTGGTTAGCGGTAGAGAGTTTTCCGCTAGGTTGATAGAATTTCCGATGGCCGATTATGATGTGGTCTTAGGGATGGATTGGTTGAGAGACCAGTATGCTAGAATAGACTACCATATTGGCAGAGTTGTTTTTAGCATTCCAGGCGAGCCAGAATTTTCCTTTTCTCGAGGTGAAGTGGAACCTTCTCCCCCATTATTGCGGATGGCGGTAGCAGCAGTACAGTTACCTCGGATAGTCGAAGAATTTCCAGATGTTTTTCCGAAAGAGCTTCCAGGAATGCCGCCAGAACGGGAGATCGAGTTCACTATCGACTTGATTCCCGGAACAGCACCAGTGTCAGAGAGAGTCTACAGGATGGCGCCGTCAGAATTAGAGGTATTGTACAAGATGATTGAAGAACTCAGAACCAAGGGATTCATTCGTGCAAGTGGATCACCTTGGGGAGCCCCGATGCTTCTTGTGAAAAAGAAGGATGGTACATCCAGATTATGTGTTGACTATCGTACCTTGAACTCAGTGACAATAAAAAACAGATATCCGCTTCCAAGGATAGATGACTTGTTTGATCAATTCAGAGGAGCGGCAGTATTCTCGAAGATTGATTTACGGTCAGGGTACCACCAGATCAGAGTCAGAGAGCAGGACATCCCGAAGACAGCTTTCAGATCCAGATACGGGCATTGGAAGTTCCTTGTTATGCCCTTTGGAGCAACCAATGCGCCGGCGGTATTCATGGACCTCATGAATCGTATCTTCATGCCTTATTTGGATCAGTTCGTGATCGTGTTCATAGACGATATCCTGGTCTACAGCAAGAGCGAAGCAGAGCATGAGCAGCATCTCAGAGTTGTCCTCCAGATTCTCCGAGAGCACCAGTTATATGCCAAGTTTAGTAAATACGAGTTCTGGCTCGATCGTATTTCATACTTGGGTCATATCATTACCAAGGGTGGAGTAGAGGTGGATCCTCAGAAGATAGTGGCTATTGAGACATGGCCAGTGCCCCGTACAGTTGCAGAAGTTCGCAGTTTTCTTGGATTGGCCGGCTATTACCGGAGATTTGTTTCGGACTTTGCTCGGATTTTAGCGCCGTTGACGCATTTGACCCGCAAGGAGGTGCAGTTTGCTTGGACCGCTGAATGTCAGGAATCTTTTGAGAAGCTGAAGCGAGGCTTGATGACGGCACCCGTCCTCACACTTCCAGATGGGACTGGAGGATTTTTAGTGTACTGTGACGCTTCAGACAAGGGTTTAGGATGTGTTTTGATGCAGCATGGGAAGGTAATAGCTTATGCATCACGTCAACTTCGTGATCATGAGAGAAATTACCCAACCCATGACTTAGAGCTGGCAGCTATAGTGTTTGCACTTAAGTTGTGGAGACACTACTTGTATGGAGACAGGGTGGAGATTTTCACCGACCACAAGAGCCTGAAGTATGTTTTCACCCAGAAGGATCTCAACATGCGTCAGAGGAGATGGCTAGAGCTTCTTGTGGATTATGATGTCAACCTGCAGTATCATCCCGGGAAGGCCAATGTTGTAGCAGATGCGTTGAGCAGGAGAGCCGGAGTTTATTTCCTAACAGCACAACCAGAGTTGTTAGCAGATCTTCAGAAGATGGGTATAGAGGTTGTTCTCCCTTCCAGTGTGGCATTGATGGCCAGTATGCAAGTTCAGTCCACTATAGTCAAGAGGATCCGAATGGCGCAGTCAACAGATTCCAAGCTTCAGCGACTCAGAGCAGAATGTGAGGCAGGACGAAGACCAGAGTTATGCATTCATGAGGATGGTACACTTCGACATGGTAATCGACTTTGTGTACCCAGTGGAGATATCAGGCAAGAGATCATGGCGAAAGCTCACAGTTCTCAGTATTCGATTCATCCTGGTGGCACGAAGATGTACCGTGATATCCGTCAGCACTTTTGGTGGAATGGAATGAAGCGGGAGATAGCTCGGTTTGTCTCTCGGTATTTGGTTTGCCAACAAGTTAAAGCCGAACATCAGAGACCGGCTGGACTTCTTCAGCCCTTGCCAATTCCAGAATGGAAGTGGGAGCATGTGACCATGGATTTCGTGACTGAATTACCTAGACCTCCAGCTGGTAGGGATGCTATTTGGGTTATAGTTGACCGGCTAACGAAAGTGGCTCACTTCCTTCCATTTAGAGTTGGTCAGTCGACGGCTCAGCTAGCGGAGATGTACCTGAGGCAGATTGTCAGATTGCATGGAGTGCCAGTCAGTATCACCTCGGACCGAGATTCAAGATTTACGTCGCACTTTTGGCGTAGCTTGCAAGAGAGTTTGGGGACTCGTCTCCAGTTCAGTTCAGCCTATCACCCGTAGACAGATGGCCAGTCGAAGCGCACGATCCAGACTCTTGAAGACATGTTACGGTCCTGTACACTCGACTTCGGTGGTTCGTGGGAAGATCACCTGCACCTGGTGGAGTTCTCTTACAACAATAGTTTCCAAGCCAGTATCCAGATGGCTCCGTTCGAGGCACTGTATGGAAGGAAGTGCAGATCCCCACTAGCATGGGATGATGTGGGAGAGAGACAGATGCTTGGTCCGAAAATGATCGCTCAGACGGTTGGAGTGGTCAGGAGAGTTAGAGATCATCTTCACGTTGCGCAAGATCGTCAGCGCCATTGGGCCGATTCTCATCGGCGTCCTCTTGAATTTTTGGTCGACGACCATGTATTCCTGAGGATCTTGCCTAACCGTGGCGTCATTCGTTTCGGCGTACGGGGAAAGCTTAGTCCTAGGTATATAGGGCCGTTCGATATTCTGGAGCGAGTGGGAGATGTGTCCTATCGTCTTGCTCTTCCACCGTCTCTGAGTGAGGTGCATGACGTGTTCCATATATCCCAACTACGACGATATATCTCGGACCCGAGCCACATTCTGGATCATTCGGAATTGGTTGTGGGTACCCACCTTTCGTATGAGGAGAGGCCCGTATCCATATTGGACCGAAGAGAGAAGATACTCAAGAACAAGACTATCAAGTTAGTCCGTGTTGCTTGGGGTCATCACTCTTTAGGAGAGTCAACGTGGGAGCGTGAGGATGATATCCGATCGCGATATCCCGACCTGTTTGACTCGTGAGGTATAATATCCTTCCTATGCCTCATGTCTTCGATTCCTTGCTTGCATGAATGATTGTTTGATTGCTTAACTCATATAGCTTACCTGTGAGTAGTATAGCTTGTCCTTGCATCTCTAGCCACTTGATTTAAAATTCCGAGGACGGAATTCTTTTAAGGTGGGTAGAGTTGTAATGACCATTTTCGTATTACGTATTTTGTATACGTGTACGTATTTAGACCCGTATTACAAGCTTGATTTATTTTGGCATTTTCTTGATTGGTTTATCTTGACTTGGTTCGGCTTGGTTCTGTATGGTTCGGTTCTTTTTATATATGTATGAACCAAACCACTCCCACCTACCACCACTTTTATTAATGATCCCACCTACCACCACTACTTTCAATAAATATCCCACTAACATTTCTCTCTCTTCATTACTTCTTCTTCTCCACCATTACTTCTTCAACCACCAGAGAGAGAGAGAGTGGGAGAGCTTAGGCAAGTGCACCTTGCTTCATGGAGGAAGTCCATTTTATTGTTCCATTGTCTTTCTCATGTGTTTCTAAACCACTTTAGTACTTGGAATTTTTCATTCCCATGGTTAAATTTTGTAGATCTAGCCTTGTGGTATTTTTTTGGTTTCCAGGACTTTTGATCCATCACACTTGCATATTTTGCTAAGTTGATGATACCATGATTGCGGAGAAATTTGTTAGGTCCAAATTGACCTATGGAATGTTGCTGAGCCGCATGGACATTTTGGCACTCAGCCGCATGAAGCAAAGTTACATTTAATAAATGTAGCCGCATGCCTATGGCTAACGTATTGTATTATGCATGCATGCCAACATTTTAGCTTTAGCCACATGTCAAATCAATGCATTAGTGCATTGGCATTAAATGTATTAATAATAAAGCAATCACGTGCTCTGGGCATTTAATGCCTTAGCATGAGAATGCACCAGCCTGTGCATTGCTTGGAATACCAAGCAGAGCCGCATGCTTAGGCAACCCTGAAAAGTACTATAATAATGCATTAACCCAGCCGCATAAGGCTTCAGAAGCCTTAAGCATTAAGCACGTGCATTTTTGTCCTTTTCTTAATACTTTAAGCCTTTTCTTCTTTACTTAATCCTTTAAAGCATTTTGTCCTTTCCTTATTTTGTCCTTTTCCTAATGCTTAAAACATTCTGGAGAGAAGCCGCATAAGCTTTAAGCTTTCTAAGCCAATTTTGCATTTAAGTCCAAAAGTCCCTAAAGCATGAACCGCATATGGATTCCTTTAATACTTTTATGCATTCAAGTCCATTAAATGCAATTTTGCATTTAGGTCCAAAAGTCTATAAAGCATGAACCGCATAGGCTTAAGAAAGTTTAGTATTTTAGGCATTTAAGACCCTACTTTATACTTTTACATTTAAGTCCATATATTAATTCTTAATGCATTTAGAGCCTTTAAGCCTAAAGCTTCAAACCGCATAAGGAATGCTTAAAAATGCATTTTTTTGCATTTTAGTACCCAAGCACCTAATGTCTACAGCCGCATAGGCTTGGAAAGAGGCATTAATGCACTATTGTATCACTTTATGCATTTACACCCTTAGCATTATATATATTGTATACTTTTGCAATTAATGCCATTCATTTTAATGCATTCATTCCTAATGCCATTCATTCTTTGCATTTCCCAAGTCCTGCTAGTTGCCAACCGCATGGGCTAGGGGGAAAGAATTAATGCATTCTAATGCATTAATTCTTAATGCATACCTTGCATTTTTTCGAACGAGCCGCATAGGCTGAAGGGAAAAAAAAAGGGGCACTTAATGCATTAATTCTAATGCATTAATTCTTAATGTATTTTAATTGCCAGCCGCATAGGCTGAGGGAGGAGAGCAATTAATGCAATCATATGCATTCATACTTTTGGCATTTTCCTAAAGATATTTCTCTAAGCCAGCCGCATGAGCCTCCCACATCCTTTGTCCCTTTTATTATTCAATTACTAAATGTGTAATTGTGCTAATTAATTGTCTTCTGACACGACGGTGACCCGTAGTGGTTCACTTTTGACATGGCATGATAGTGGCCCGACGCGGCGTACTCCTAACAGTGAACATGACATGACAAGATTGGATGGCCTGGACACCGTGGATGATTGTGTTTGTACAATTAAACCGATAGTGGTTGCATCATGTCTAGGACAGGGATCCCTGAGTACCACGGTCAGGGGTACCCACTGTAAATGGTTAAGACTAAATAACTAGAATAATTCAGTAGTCATGAGAGATGTCCCCAGCTACAGGCGATCCCGTTATCCCGGCCACCATTGTGGGACTTGTAGCCTGCCGACGAGTAGGGCACAAGTCTAGATTTACTGATATGTGGAAAAGAACGATGCACTGTTTAATGAACCCAAGTCGCCTGGATAACCTGGATTAGCTGCAGGGCTTGTGGCTGGAGGATTATCTCACTGCATGTTGTGGCCATTTAGTTAGCTAATGTAGAAAGCCGTAGACGCTGATTGGCCGGGATCGATTGTATGGTGTGGTTTCAGTGCTCGATTATTGCAAGATTGATCGCATGATTGTCACTCTTAGCAATAAAGATCAGAGGCTAAGTTCGGTTCAGGCGAAGGGTTACAACCCCGGTCCTTGTTTGGTTTAAGGGTTGTAACCTGGCTTCCGGAACAGTTCTAAGTCCTCTCTTCGTTTATTGTCTTATCGCACCCCTCGACATGCTTGTCATGATTTACCTTACCAACAAGATTGGAGACGGAGTTCTATTCAAGTGAAGGGTTACAACCCCGGTCCTTGTTTGGTTTAAGGGTTGTGACCTGGCTACTTGAATGGTTCCCCCGTACTCCATTATGACTGTTGTTATCTCTTTACCTTCAGTTCATTTGGCTGCTTAAAAATATATTTTTCTGATATGCTGGTTTTAGTTCTTAAGTGAAGTCTCCTTTGTGGCACTTGCTCTTTCTGGGATCTGACCCAGCTGGTTTTGTGTGGCCAGATTTCGGAGCTACCTCAGAGGATCCACCGACTTTCCAGCCTGATGGTGACCATCAGTCGTGACCAGGGCAACGAGTGGGTTTATTTTTGCTCTTCCACTCTATTGTAAAATTTATTTTGAGGCGTTTAGCCGGCGAGCACCTGTTAGCTCATATTGCATACCTTATCATTGTCTGCTTACGGGCTGTAACATGATTGACAGATCCTAGGGTTGATCATGTATAACTAAACTCTTGCTAGTCCTCACATTTTGTAACGACTAGCTTCATGATCAGCTGGATATGTAATGTTTGGGACGCCTTACTATTGTATATTTGGTGATCTTACATCTTGTAACTTTACTTGTTTGCTTGAGATTGAGACAATTAGGCTTGTTATTGACCATAAGAGACTGATGGATTGTAATTAAACCCTCATGTATCTAGACAGCCGTGACCGTATAGTGGAATGGATTTCATTTCATTATACGTAGCTGGCTATGTATGCCCCCGCTCTCCAGTATTCTGGTTCTGGGGCGTTACACATATTGAGTTTTGAAGTAGAGGGACGAGACGAAGGAGGTCAGCCACTCGCCTTAGCATTGCTTCAAGCGAGCGACCGGTTGGCTGCACTGACGTCGCCTACGCGATCACCTACAATCACATAAACAACTGATTAGAACATTGTGTAATTCAAGGAATTTCGATATGAATGCAAAGCTCAAAAATGCGAGTCAAGAAAAATCATTCGAAAAACATTCACGAAAAATGCATTCACGAAAACCAAAGCCAAAGCCAAATCAAGTGCGGCATAAAAATCAGAGCAACGAGAGGTCTCTTCTGACTCAGCCGCAGAGCCAATCCTCGAGGCGCAACCCGCTGAATATGGGACTTGGTTCCGAAGAAGCCATTCCATAACGTGGAATGGATCTTAATTCAACCGTTTTCGTTCAATCGACTCGGCCGATTCCGACCTATCGGTCCCGACCGAATCGATAGCGACAGTGTTCCTTTCTCGCGCACCCCGTAGACGGAAATGGGCACGATGTAGGGATGGGGCACTACACCATAACCAACTAATAAAAAGTTTCGTCCTCGAAACTTAAGTATAGAACCTACCTCTACGAGAACAATGAAGAAAATTTCTCCTTTATTTCTGTTTCAAGCTCCCACGTCGACTCTTCGACCGAATGGTTCCTCCAGAGGACGCGGACGGGAGGGATCGCTCGATTTTGCAGCAGATGATCCTTGCATTGTATGATTTGAATTGGCTCTTCAACGTAGGATAAGTCGAACTTTAGCTCCAGCTGGCCAAAATCTACCACGTGGCTCGGGTCATACACGTACTTTCGCAGTTGAGAGACATGGAAGACATTGTGTACACCTTCAAGCGCCGATGGTAGAGAAATTTTATATGCTACTGGGGCGACCCGTTCGAGTATTTCGAACGGCCCAACGAATCTCGGGCTCAACTTTCCTTTCGCGTCGAACCGAGTAACTCCCCGTATGGACGACACTTTGAGAAATACTTGATCGTCTTCTTGAAACTTGAGGGGGCGATGATGAACGTCCGTATAGCTTTTCTGACGACTCTGCGCAGTCTTTAATCTTTTTCGAATGAGCCAAATTTTTTGCACGGTCTGTTCCACCAGTTCCAGGCCGAAAATCTGCCGCTCTCCAATTTCGTCCCAGCAAATGGGTGATCGGCACTTGTGTCCGTACAAGGCTTCATACGACATCATTTAGATGCTGGATTGATAGCTATTGTTATATACAAATTCGGCCAGAGGTAGATGATTGTCCCATCTTGATTTGAAGACAATTGCGCAAAGTCGTAGCATGTCTTCGAGAATCTGATTGACGTGCTCCGTTTGGCCGTCGGTCTAAGGATGGTAAGCTGAGCTGAATTGCAACTTGGTACCCAGTGCCGACTGAAGGCTACTCCAGAATTACGACATAAACCGTGAATCCCGATCAGATACGATGGATACTGGAACTCTGTGCAACCGTACTATCTCATCAAGATATATCTGTGCCAGGCGATCAACACTCCAAGCAACTTTGATGTCAATGAAGTGCGCTGACTTGGTTAATCGATCGACGATGACCCAGATGGCATCATTTTCCTACGGCGTCTTCGGCAGACCAACAATAAAATCCATGCACACGTGCTGCCACTTCCTTTTCGAAATTGCCAGATTCTGCATCTCTCCATCTGGTCTCTGGTGCTCAGCTTTCACCTGCTGACAGGTCATGCATTATGACACGAAAAGTGCCACATCTCTTTTCATCCCGTGCCACCAGAAGTTCGTACGGAGGTCCTTGTACATCTTCATGCTACCGGAATGCAAGGTATATTTTGCATAGTGCGCCTCCGACAGTATCTCCTTTCTAAGTTCTGAATCGTCCGGAACGCATAGCCTACCCTTCAATCGAAGCAAGCCAGTTTCGTCTTCCGCAAAGTCGATCGTCCTGTCCGTCGAGATTAGCTCTCGTATTTTCTTTAGGTACGGATCGTCCTTATGAGCGGTCTTGATCTTTTCAAGCAAGCTCGTCTCCAACTGCAACTTTGCCAACTGCACATTCCGGAATCAGACTCGAAGTTCGATACCCATCTCTTCTAGGTCGCGTAGCAGTCTACGGTCGATGGATAGCGAGGCAATGTACTTCCGACTCAGAGCATCCGCCATAATATTTCCCTTTCCCGACGTATAGTCGATAGTCAAGTCGTAATCTTTAATCAGTTCCAGCAAACGCCTTTGCCGCAAGTTTAGTTCCTTCTGCGTGAATAGATACTCGAGGCTCTTGTGATCGGTATAGATCGTGCACGCCATGCCATAAAGATAGTGATGCAACAATTTCAACGCGAACACAATTGCTGCTAACTCCAGGTCATGCGTGGGATAGTTCTTCTCGTGCGGCTTTAGCTGTCGAAAAGCAAAAGATATCACCTTGTTCCGCTGCATCAGCACACACTCCAAGCCCTGACCGGACGCGTCACTGAATATCTGAAAACCCTCAGCCCCTTATGGAAGCACGAGTATCGGGGCCGAGACGAGCCGTTGCTTCAACTCTTGGAATGCAGCTTCGCAGTCGTCTGACCATTCAAATGTAACTCCTTTCTGGGTGAGGCGAGTCAGAGGCGATGCGATCTTCGTAAAGTCTTTCACGAAGCGTCGGTAGTATCCCGCTAAGCCAAGGAAACTTCAAATTTTGCCGACGGACGCTGGCCGTTTCCAATCGACAACGGCTTCAACTTTCTTTGGGTCGACTGCAATGCCTTCAGCTGAAATGATGTGTCCGAGGAATGTGACGCTATTCAGCCAAAATTCATATTTGCTTCGCTTCGCATACAACTGATTTTTTCGAATGGTCTGAAGCACGGTCCATAGATGTTCAGTGTGTTGCTACTTATTCTTCGAGTAGACGAGTATATCGTCGATAAAGACTACTACGAACTTGTCGAGGAATGGTCGGAACATCCGATTCATCAAATCCATAAAGGCAGCATGGGCGTTCATTAGGCCTAACGGCATTACCAGGAATTCGTAATAGCCGTAACGAGTGTGAAAGACAGACTTTGGCACATCGTCTGATTTAATCTTGAGTTGATGGTAACCCGAGCGCAGATCAATTATAGAGAATACCGTAGCTCCTTGAAGCTGATCAAACAGATCGTCTATGCGGGGCAGGGGGTATTTGTTCCGAACGGTGGCTTTATTCAGCTCGCGGTAGTCGATAGAAAGACGCATAGAGCCATCCTTCTTCTTGACAAACAGCACGGGCGCTCCCCAGGGCGAGACGCTGGGTCGAATGAATCCCTTGTCGAGTAACACTTGTAACTGCACTTTGAGTTCTTTAAGCTCTACAGGGGCCATTCTGTACGGGGCTTTCGAGATCGTTCGGATATCGGGGAATGTATCGATAGTGAACTCAATCTCTCGATCGGGCAGCATATCGGGCAGCTCGTCTGGGAACATATCGGAGAATTCTGCCACAACATTGATCTGACCCATGTTTGTATCATCCTGTCGTATGTCTCGAACGAAAGCTAGATAGCCTTCGCACCCAGAATGCAGCATCCGTCGCGCAGATATTGCGGAGATCACCATGCAGGTCGGCGACACCTCACCACACGAGTAGCAGAATTCAGGCTCTTCAGGTATGCGGAATGTGACATTCTTTTCAGCACAGTCTATGGTTGCATTGCATGGACCGAGCCAATCCATCCCCAGAATGATGTAGTTGTCCTTAATGTCTAGAACTATCGCATTGAGACTGATCTTTTGACCACATATACAGATGATTCTGTCTCCGTAGACTGAATTTGCAAGTAGTGGTATGCCCGACGGTACGTTAACAGTGAGATCGAGACCTAGCGGTGTCAGAGAAAATTTGTGCTCGGCAAAAAAGTTCGCCGATATAAAACTATGCGTGGCACCTGAATCAAACAATACAAGAGTAGGTTTATTATTGAATTACAATATACCTGTAATGACTGTATCAGATGCGAACATTTTGTCGCGAGTCATGGCGTAGTTGCGGCCTTGAGCATTAGGGCGACGGTCTTGGCCATTCTATTGTGCGGTCGATGGAGCCCGAGGTGCTTGGCCTCGGTTCTGATGGTGTTGTTGGGGGCGTTGGTTTGGCCTAGCTTCCCGAAAGTTCTCTACGACGTGATTTATTTTGCCGCACACGAAACATGCTCCGTTCTTCAATCGACAGTCGATGGCCATGTGCCCCTCCTTGTGGCAGAACTTGCAGACTACTCGATCCTTCGTCTGGTTGCCACCTCCGTTGTCGCGATTTTGATGCTTGTGTGCGTTGTTGCCTCCCGTATTACTATGGCGTTTGTTATTAAAGTGAACAGTGCCAGTAGTTACAGAAGGATACTCGGACTCCAGACGGAGGACATGGTTGAGTGCCTCGTCCATAGTTTTGTACTCAGGCACCGAGACGTGAGCACAGATAGTAGAATGCAGGCCCACTTCGAATCGTCGAGCTCGACTTGCAGTGTAGACAGATAGTCTCTAGCAAATTTGGGTTGTTTGTTGAATTCAGCCACATACTGTCGTACGATCATATTTCTTTGCCTCAACTGTATAAATTCATTCTGTTTTTCCTGTCGCACAGCTGCAGAAAGATATTCGGTCTCGAATGCATTTCTGAATGTAGTCCAGGAGATCGCCGTCGTTCCGTCTTCACGTCGAATAGCCCACTTCTGCACAGCCCACCAATCGTGCGCGTTCATTCGAAGTAGAAGTTAAGCACACGCGACTTTCTTTGAGTCCTCAACACCCAGAAGCTCGAACTTATCTTCCAGCTCCTCCAACCAGTCGATCGCCACCGAGGGATCTTCTGTGCCGTTGAAGGAAGTGCGGCAGCTTTTTGTGAATTTTGACATATCGAAGTTGGAACTTCTCGGTGCTGCAGATGAGAGCACGGGCGCCTCTGGTTCGGCTTCGTTGGATCGAACCGCAGGCTGGGTCACGGCAGGCATCATCGTTGAATTTTTGTTGTTGCCCACGACCGTCGATTTAATGGAGGGTACTCTGCTGCTACTGCTGCAGCTTGAATTGAGCCTCGAACCGAATCTCAAATTGAGTCTGACGAGCCTCCGCTTGCTGACGATGGAGCTAGTTTTAACGTTGCTGTATTTCAAGCATTTGTAGCATACGTTGCATCGGGTCGTCGGAAGATCCGGCTACGGTAGGCGTCATCCCGTTGGGTTGACGGCATGCTCGGGTCTGGAAGTACTCGAGCCGCTGGAAGCGCTCGCCTCATCCTCTGTTCGAGCTTCCGCAACTGCAGGGAAAAGAAAGGCAACTCTCATTAGTTTCAGAAAACGAGGTCAATGATTTGAGACTAGAAACTCGACACTGGAGGCCAAGGACGTAAAGCCGTGCTTTGATACCATTATGTCATGCCCCGATTCCGTCGAATCGATAGTCGTCTCCCGGGCGTGATGCCATGCGAACCTAATTTACGATCGCACAAGACATAGTCATAAGGTAATCCGTGACACGAGATCTAAGAGAGTACGAAAACAAATTGAATCACACATTAAATAAAGGAAACTTTGATCTTTATTCATAATGAACATCAATTACAGAATCCAGTACAGGACTCGTGCCGCGCGGGCTACAACATGACTCAATTACAAAAGAGTGCCGATGAGATAGCCGTTCCATACATTGCACACATCCCTCAAAATACAACCAAGTACTCCAGTGACCTGGATGGGAGGGACGCTGAGCCATCTTCCTTGGACTATCGAGAGCCTTCAAAAGTGGAGTCGCAGAGAAAGGCTTCGACGTACGGCCGAAGCTTTAAAATTACGAACGCCGCCAAGCTAGCTGGCGCGTCCTTCTTGGTTCACGGGACCTGCAAGGTGCGAGGATCAGTACGATCACATGTACTGGCGAATGGCTAATTAAATTCAAGCTCTGCATTTGATTCAAGAAGTTTTATAAAACATGTTTGCTAGCATTTTACGTGATCTTTCTAACCATCCTGATCAATTGCATGTTAACATGTTTCGAGGCAAGTATATGAAATTGTATAACATTAAGCAACTATCATTTTTATCCCGTGTCACGTGCATTTGTTAAGCCGTAAAAGGGTGTGAAGGCCACTGGCAATGTCAAGCCATCGCGAACTATAGCCGGGTTAGACGGCGACCCTTTCGCGACGAGTAGCGAGCCCTGTGCGAAAGTTCCCGAATAACCCACGCCGATGAAGGGCTGGCGCTTGCTATTCTCGTTCCTCCCGGGCCGAATCGGTCCCTTGGCCTAGGCAACCGTTCGAGGAAACTACACATTGTCGACAAGTTGTCCAATGACCGTTTTGCTTACTTAGCCGTATCATTACGATAAACGTTAATAAATTCATTCATTGCTTTGCATAGGCTAAGTAGATTTGCATAAGGAACATGTTTTCTATTTTCAATACCAGCAGTTTGATAACAAGTGTTTCATGAAGAATCGTGCTGCGATTTTTTTGATTCTACACTATTATGACAAGCATTCATTTTACTTCACATATTAAGTTTTGAAGTAGAGGGACGAGGCGAAGGAGGTCAGCCACTCGCCTTAGCCTTGCTTCAAGCGAGCGACTGGTTGGCTGCGCTGACGTCGCCTACGCGATCACCTGCAATCGCATAAGGAACTGATTAGAACACTGTGTAATTCAAGGAATTTTGATATGAATGCGAAGCTCGAAAACATAAGTCACAAAAACTCATTCGGAAAATATTTACAAAAAATGCATTCACGAAAACTAAAGCCAAAGCCAAATCAAGTACGGCATGAAAATCAGAGCAATGGGAGGTCTCTTCCGACTCAGCCGCAGAGCCAATCCTCGAGGCACAACCCGCTGAATATGGGACTTGGTTCCGAAGAAGCCATTCCATAACGTGGAATGGATCTTAATTCAACCGGTCCCGTTCGATCGACTCGGCCGATTCCGACCTATCGGTCCCGACCGAATCGATAGCGACAGTGTTTCTCGTGCACACCGTAGATAAAAACGGGATACGATATAAAGATGGGGCACTACAACATAACCAACTAATAAAAAGTTTTGTCCTCGAAACATAAGGATAGAACCTACCTCTACGAGAACAATAAAGAAAATTTTTCATTCATTTCTGATTCAAGCTCCCACGTCGACTCTTCAACCGAATGGTTCCTCCAGAGGACGCAGATGAGAGGGATCGTTCGATTTCGCAGCAGCTTATCCTTACATTCTATGATTTTAACTGGCTCTTCAATATAGGATAAGTCAAACTTTAGCTCCAGGTGGCCAAAATCTACCACGTGGCTCGGGTCGTGCACGTACTTCCGCAGTTGAGAGACATGGAAGACATTGTGTACACCTTCAAGCGCCGGTGGTAGGGTAATTTTATAGGCCACTGGGACGACCCATTCGATTATTTTGTACGGTCCAACGAATCTCGGGCTCAACTTTCCTTTCGCGCCGAACCGAGTAACTTCCGGCATGGACGACACTTTAAGAAATACGTGATCGCCTTCTTGAAACTCGAGAGGGCGACGATGAATGTCCGCATAGCTTCTCTGACGACTCTGCGCAGTCTTTAATCTTTCCCAAATGAGCCAAATTTTCTGTACGGTCTGTTCCACCAGTTCTGGGCCGAGAATCTGCCGCTCTTCGACTTCGTCCCAGCAAATGGGTGATCGGCACTTGCGTCCGTACATGGCTTCATACGGCGCCATTTGGATGCTGGATTAATAGCTATTGTTAAATGCAAATTCGTCCAAGGTAGATGATTATCCCAGCTTTATTTGAAGTCAATTGCGTAGAGTCGTAGCATGTCTTCGAGAATATGATTGACGCACTCCGTTTGGCCGTCGGTCTGAGGATGGTAAGCTGAGCTGAACTACAACTTGGTACCCAGCACCGACTGAAGGCTACTCCAGAATTGTAACATAAACCGTAAATTCCGATCAGTGACAATGGATACTGGAACTCCGTGCAGCCGTACCATCTCATCAAGATATATCTGCGCTAGGCGATCAACGCTCCAAGTAACTTTGATGGAAATGAAGTACGCTGACTTGGTTAATCGATCGATGATGACCCAGATGGCATCATTTTCTCGCGACGTCTTCGACAGACCAACAATAAAATCCATGCACACGTGCTGCCACGTCCATTCCGGAATCGCCAGATTCTGCATCTCTCCGTCCGGTCTTTGGTGCTCAGCTTTCACCTGCTGATAGGCATGCATTGTGACACAAAAAGTGCCACAACTCTTTTCATCCCGTGCCACCAGAACTTCGTAAGGAGGTCCTTGTACATCTTCATGCTACCGGAATGCAAGGTATATTTCGCATAGTGTGCCTCCGACAGTATCTCTTTTTTAAGTTCTGAATCGTCCGAAACGCATAGACTACCCTTCAATCGAAGCAAGCCAGTTTCATCTTCCATAAAGTCGGTCGTCCTGCCCGTCGAGATTAGCTCTCGTATTTTTTTCAGGTACGGATCGTTCTTCTGAGCGGTCTTGATCTTTTCAAGCAAGCTCGGCTTTAACTGCAACTTTGCTAACTGCACATTCCGGAATCGGACTCGGAGTTCGATGCCCATCTCTTCTAGGTCGCGTAGCAGTCCGCGGTCGATGGTTAGCGAGGCAATGTACTTCCGACTCAGAGCGTCCGCCATAATATTTTCCTTTTCCGATGTATAGTCGATAGTCAAGTCGTAATCTTTAATCAGTTCCAGCCAACGTCTTTGTCACAAGTTTAGTTCCTTCTGCGTGAATAGATACTTGAGGCTCTTGTGATCGGTATAGATCGTGCACGCCATGCCATAAAGATAGTGACGCCAAAATTTCAACGCGAACACAATTGCCACTAACTCCAGGTCATGCGTAGGATAGTTCTTCTCGTACGGCTTTAGCTGTCGGGAAGCAAAAGATATCACCTTGTTCTGCTGTATCAGCACACACCCCAAGCCCTAACCGGACGCGTCGCTAAATATCTGAAAACCCTCAGTCCCTTCTGGAAGTGCGAGTATCGGAGCCGAAATGAGTCGTTACTTCAGCTCTTGGAATGCAGCTTCGCAGTCGTCTGACCATTCAAATACAACTCCTTTCTGGGTGAGGCGAGTCAGAGGTGATGCGATCTTCGCGAAGCCTTTCATGAAGCGTCGGTAGTATCCCGCTAAGCCAAGGAAACTTCAAATTTTATCGACGGACGCTGGCCGTTTCCAATCGACAACGGTTTCAACTTTTTTTGGGTCGACCGCAATGCCTTCAGCTGAAATGATGTGTCCGAGGAATACGACGCTACTCAGCCAAAATTTATATTTGCTTCGCTTCGCATACAACTGATTTTCTTAAAGGATCTAAAGCACGGTCCATAGATGCTCAATGTGTTGCTGCTTATTCTTCGAGTAGACGAGTATATCGTCAATAATGACTACTACGAACTTGTCGAGGAATGGTCAGAACACCCGATTCATCAAATCCATGAAGGTAGCTGGGGCGTTCGTTAGGCCGAACGGCATTACCAAGAATTCGTAATGGCCGTAACGAGTGCGAAAGGCAGACTTTGGCATATCGTCTGGCTTGATCTTGAGTTGATGGTAACCCGAGCGCAGATCAATTTTAGAGAACATCGTAGCTCCTTGAAGCTGATCAAACAGATCGTCTATGCGGGGCAGGGGGTATTTGTTCCGGATGGTAGCTTTATTCATCTTGCGGTAGTCGATACAAAGACGCATAGAGCCATCCTTCTTCTTGATAAATAGCATAGGCGCTCCCCAGGGCGAGATACTGGATCGAATGAATCCCTTGTCGAGCAACTCTTATAACTGCACTTTGAGTTCTTTAAGCTCTACAGGGGTCATTCTATACGGGACTTTCGAGATTGGTCGGGTATTGGAGAATGTATCGATAGTGAACTCAATCTCTCGATTGGACGGCATGTCGTGCAGCTCGTCCGGAAATATATCGAGGAATTCTGTCACAACGTCGGACAGCTAGATAGCCTTCAAACCCAGAATGCAGCATCCGTCGAGCTGATATTATGGAGATCACCATGCAGGTCGGCGACACCTCACCACACGAGTAGCAGAATTCAGGCACTCCAGGTATGCGAAAAGTGACCTTCTTTTTAGCACAGTCTATGGTATTGCACGGACCAAGCCAATCCATCCCCAGAATGATGTCGTAGTCCGTAATGTCTAGAACTATCACATTGAGACTGATCTTTTGACCACCTATACAGATGATTCTGTCTCCGCAGACTAAATTTGCAAGTAGTGGCATGCCCGACGGTATGTTAACAGTGAGATCGAGACCTAGCGTGTCAAGAAAAATTTGTGTTCGGCGGCAAAGTCCGGCGATATAGAACTATGCGTGGTACCTGAATCAAACAATATACGAGTAGGTTTATTATTGAATTGCAGTATACCTGTCACGACTGTATCAGATGCGAACGTTTCGTCGCGAGTTATGGCGTAGACGCGACCCTGAGCATTAGGGCGACGGTCCTGGCCATTCTATTATGCGGTCGATGGAGCCCGAGGTGCTTGGCCTCGGTTCTGATGGTGTTGTTGGGGGCGTTGGTTTGGCCTAGCTTTCGGGCAGTTCTTTGCGACATGATTTGTTTTACCGCACAAGAAACATGCTCCGTTCTTCAATCGGTACTCGATGGCAATGTGTAGTGCCCCGTCCCGTAAAGTCAATCGGAGGAATCGGAATCCGACGGCGTTCGGACTTAGCCTTGCAACGGCTACTTGAAGGCTCGCTCGTCGAGGCGACTCCTCGCACAGGTGGGTAGTTTCGGTGAACTTGCCTCATCTTAGCCTTCACTTAATAACTCGCTTGTTTTCAACTTGCACAAGTAGGCTAATATAAAAGCTACGAACTCACATAGCTAAGGAAATAATTTCGACCCGTCGGAATGTCTTAGAACATGGAAAATGGTCCTACGGTCTTTATAGAAGTCGCCTCAGTGTGCTTTCAAATGACACTCGATCCTTCGATCCCGTGGCATGGGAGAAGGAAGTTGGCTTAAGTTGCTAAGTTGTCCCGATACTTGAAATAGCCTAAGTCATAGGCGCCGCCTATGTGAATGCTTGGTAAAGCATGTACGGTCCCGTCATTTTGCCCGAATACTCGAATAAGACTAAGTCATAGGCGTCGCCCGCTTGAATGCTTGATAAAGTATGCACTGTCCCGTTGTTTTGCCCCAACATTTGTATTAGCCTAAGTCATAGGCGTTGCCTGTGTGAATGCTTGAAAATGCATGGACGGTCCCATCGTCAAGGCTTGGCATAGCCTTCGCATGTCCCGCAAGTTAAGTCGTCTTGCACGGCTTGTTGGCTTAAGTCTAGGCACCCGAGAACTCGGTTGTTCAAGTCGAACGCGTGCACGGTACGTTCCCGCGATGCGAAGCTTGGCGTAGCCTTTGCTCCTCAAGTCGTTGCGCGAATAAGTTGGCAAAGCTATACCGGTCGACCTAAGTTATTTCTAGCACTGTCCTGCTCTATCTGCGGTTGTCAAGTCGCGTAGTCCCTTGAGGATCGTCGTATAAAGTATGTCTTGAACGTTAGCATCGCCTAGAGAACCAGGTCTGTTTAAGGCACGAGCTACGGTCGGTTTAGTAAAAAGCTTGCCACGAACAAAGGAAGTCCATGCGACTGGTTGTCGTCGAGATCGATCCCGCTACTTGGGAGTCTGCTAAGTCTTGATAAGTTCCGCACACGAGATCGGTCCCGCTACTTGGGAGTCTCGACAGATAGAAGGAAAGCATGGTCATGTTAAGAAAGGACTGGATAGATCGAGTTGAGACTTGCATGGTCATTGGACAACTTGTCGACAAGGTGTAGTCTTCTCGAATGATTGTCGGGGCGCCGGGATCATTCGACCGGGGAGAAGCGAGGTGGCTCAAAGCAAGATATCGAATAACCGCATGGGAGTATCGACGCTTCCGGGGCTAGCTACCCATGGAAGGGCGGCTCGATACCCCCGCCGAGCTGAGTCCAAGATAGCTTGATATTGCTAGTGGCCACTCATATAGTTGTGTTGGCAAGAGCGGCAATCTGCGTGTTTGCCTTTGGATAGCGTCAAGTACTAGCACGGCGTCGATCGAATCATGAGACAGTCTAGTACGACATGTATCAAGTCAGCAAGATGTAATCCTGTTAGTGCCAGCCTTGTATCAGTACGGAAGGAATGAATTATAGCTTTTGTCAGCAAGACACGTGCTTCGGCATTAAGCAAGGCTTTCGCGTATCAAGTATTGGCTTTCGCATATCAATATTGGCATTCGCATATTGGCTTTCGCGTATCAGCATTGTTGGCCTAAGTTTGCATAAGTTAAGTCGAGTGCCCTCACTTTAAGTTGAAAGGACCGTAATGTAAAAGTTGGCTAAGTCAGGGAGTCGTTATGCACGACCTCATCTTGAAGCACGGACAAGTCTAGGCAAAGTCTAAGGGCACGACCTGCACGAGTCGACCACTTGATGTCATTGGCACGAGATCAAGTTAAAGTCATGGCACGACCCTGCCGTCCCGAGTCGAAGTTCGGTCAAGTACCTAAGCGATGAGGCACCGCCTCGATCGTAATACACGTTGTCATGATAGCACGACTATGTCGTCGCATAACGAGTTGGTCAGGCATCGTGGTCTTAAAACTGATCCTAAGGCAAGACTAGAAAGATAATCGAAAGGGATTTAAACTGCACAAAGTAAATGAACGTGTCGGTTATGTATGGGTGGGCGAGAAGCTCACTCCACCAGTACAGTTGAGTACTGACACCCATACAGTGTTTTATGTGCAGGCACAGGTAGAAGCTCGTGGCATGGAGCTCGTGTAGTGCCCCGTCCCGCAAAAGTTAATCGAAGGAATCAAAACACCGACGGTGTTCGGCCTTAGCCCTGCAACGGCTGCTCGAAGGCTTGGTCGGTCAAGACGACCGCTCGCTCAGGTGGGGTAGTTTCGGTGAACTTGCCTCATCTTTGCCTTCACATAATAAATCGTGTTTTCAACTTGCACAAGTAGGCTTAATAATAAAAGAGACGAATCCACATAGCTAAAGAAATAATTCCGACGGGTCAAAATGAGTTAGAACATGGAAAACGTCCCACGGTCGGCTTAGAGTTGGTGCACGGCGTGCTTTGAAAATGACACTCGGTCCTTTGTCCCGTGGCTTGGGAGAAGGAAAGTTGGTCTTTGACACAAAACTATGAACTTGCCTAAGTCGTAGGCGTCGCCCGCATAAACGCTTGATAAAGCGCGCACGGTCCCACTACGCAAGGCTTGGCATAGCCTTTGCTCGTCCCTCGGGTTAAGTTGTAGGCTTGAGTAAGCTAGGCAAAGTTATGCCGGTCGACCTAAGTCATTCCAAGTGCTGTCTCGCTCATTCTGCGGTTGTCAAGTTAAATAGTCCCACGATCCCAAGGCCCATCATATGGAGTATGACTTGGGCGACAGCATTGCGTAGAACACGAGTCGGTTTAGAGGTTCGAGCCACGGTTGGTTCAGTGGAAAGTTAGCCACGGTCGGTCGATAATTAAGGAAACACGTTATGTTCAAGTTAAGTTGGAAGGCTATGTAGTAGCCGTTCCCTGAGTTCAAAGAATGTTAAGTCTAAGTGATGGTTAGTCGCCAAGAGAAAATATGTCGGGACTGTGGTTCAGTCGCCGAGGCAACCCTGGTTTGGGCTCTACAAAGGAAGTATGTAAAGAGTAAAAGAAAAGTAGCTAAATGATGATGATGAGACCATGCATTACGTTAAGTCTAGAAGTTAGCGTAGGCGCGTGGTCATGGACAACTTGTCGGCAAGGGCGATGGTTCTTCGAGCGGCAGCCCTGGGCCATGGGCACCGACTCGGCCTAGGAAGAACAAATTATAGCTGAGCTGGGTAAGAGGCAATTGGTAGTACGGGGACTTGCATCGAGGATCACAACCGGCGGTGCAAGGATCCCGTTTGCCAGGCTATGTCCACTATGGCTAGTTAATGCTAGTGACCTTTCATATAGATGTGTCGGTACGGGCGGCAATCCGCGTGTGTGCCTTTGGATTGAGTTGAGTTGGATATGTATGAAGTTAGAGAACACAAGATCTGGGCCTAAGATTTGGCTATAACGAAGGCGGCGTGCTTCGGCACAGATGCGGTGTCGAGTGTTAAGTTATTGGCATAGAGTTGTATGAGATAGGCTTGAGTTATTGCGAGTTAAGTTGAGAAGGGCCGTAAGGCAAGTTGTGTGAAATTATGTTGAGTTGCTGGGCACGACCTCGAAATATGAGGCACGGCCGCGTTGTCACAGCTAAAGTATAGGCAAAACTAAGCGGGGAGGCACTGTCTCAGAGATATTAAAGCACGAATTGAGTTCATGGCACGACCGAGTCATTACGTCCCAGAGTTTGGCACGAAAGACAAGTATAAGTCGGTGCGTCGACAATACAAACACGAGAAAGGTCTAGATGCAAGGAAATGGAGTCTATCGCGTAGTTGCGTCTCTGATTTTGGCCGTAAGGCAACCACGACTTGATAGAGCCAAAGTATGAGTTAACGTTGACATTGCAAGCACGGGATGGTTCTGATTCGCAAGTTGCGCTAAGGCGCCGGTCCTAAAACTGATCCTAAGGCAAGAATAGAAAGACAATCGTAAAAGGGTTTATGTTGCACAAAGTAAATGAAACGTGTAGGTTTTATATGAGTGGGCGAGGAGCTCACTCCACCAGTACAGTGGTACTGACACCCACACAGTATTCATGTGCAGGCACAGGTAGAAGTTCGTGGCGCGGGGCTCGCTTGGATACGTTGAGGCACGGAGTTCCTTGGCGATTCGAAGCGTGCGGCCGCGTAGACTGAAGACTTATACATGACATAATGTATGGACATCGCCTTCCGAAGCTTCTGCTGGCTCAAGCATTGTAATCGAGAGATGAGAGAGAGCAGAGTGAATTATAAATGAGAGAAAAGTGAGTACGAGAGACTTATAATTTGGCCTTGCGCCCACAAATGTAATCTTGTATTCAATATCAATAAAAAGCCTTCTTTTGAATGACTTGTGTTCATGTGTACTTGTTCTTAAATTCCGCTGCATGTTTCAATATTTCTGCTTGGGACTTCTGTGCGACGACCCCGTCGCCGCCAATGTAATCGGCCGTTATGAAACTGCCTTGCACGAGCACAATCTAGGCTCGTACGGCATCACGCCTTAGCGAGGACGATCGCTTCTACGGGAGTGGGGCGTGACATAGTGGTATCAGAGCACGGCTTTACGTCCTTGGACTTCACGTCGAAATTCTCAGTTTTAAAAGCTCGTCGTTAGGAAAATAAGTGTGTGCTCTCTCTCGATTGTCCCTCGACATGTCCATACAATAAGTCTAAATATTTTCGAAAGCTCGTACAAGCGATTCAACCAAACGCATCGGTAGGCTATCGCCGAACGCATCTGTAGGCCTTTGTGCCGAACGATGTTAAACATGACTCGATAGAAAATACATGCTAAGTTAACATGTCGCGTAAGTGCCTAACTAGTCATGCATTGACCCTAGCAATTGAGCGTGCAAACTCGAATATAGTCCGCACGGGATAGCCATGCGCACGGCCTTTTGGCTAAGTTGCGTCGCGTATCGCGCACCTCGACCTTTGGTGCAAATGAGTTGCGAGCGATATCAAGTACCGCTCGGTCGGGAGCGAAGCTGCACTTAGAATGTCTATCAATAAGAACGTTATCGAGTTAACGCTTAGGCATACACGGAGGATTGACTTGGATTTTGAGGAAATAGCGCGAACAACTTAGTACGTCGATACGACATAAGCGATTACGCTAGGGATTCGTCGAACGAATCCGAAGAATATTTTAGCGAATGACGCGAACGTGATTGTAGGCTAGAGCTGATGGCTCGAATCCGAGTGGTGTATAGATTTTCTTAGAAATCATTCGAGCAAATATTGAGGATTTTGAGTATGTCGACGAGGCGATGCGATCGCGCAAAGCCATAGACCGCGTCACGCTTAGTTGGTCGTGACTTCGAATGTCCCAAACGAGCATCTCATTCGAACAACTTACGAATAGGCAACGCGAGTTAGAAAAAGATATCGAAATGATTCGGAACGATGAATAAAAATAAATGATCTTGATCGAGGAAACTTAGAGGATCGCACGTACGATTTCGGATTGATTCAAATGAAAGGTGACTTGAGTTTTGAACGACGATCTTGAAACGAGCTTGAGGAATAACGATCAAACTTGATCTTGAATATCGAGAAAATTGTGGAATATCCAACTCGGACAACAGTATCAACGCACGACTCGAAATTGGTTGCAAAGGAAGATCGTCTGGTTACGTATATCGTCGATGGTATTGAGGCGTATCAAAGATCGATATGCGATAACTCGGGGGTACTCGGACTCGGCTAATAACGATCGTACAAATGTTATTGCTCCGACGGATGCTATACTCGGGATATCGAAATGTGTCGAAGAAAGGATAAAACTGGGCTCGAGGATTTTCTGGTTGAATGAATGACGGTCGGACTATCAAATTGAAATCTTGGCTCGGATGAAAATGAAACGTTTGGATTTGCTTCGTCGATAACCACAACTTCGACATTCTTGTCTTATGCGAGCGCAACTCCAGCCTCGCACATGCGTCGTGCCGATTTGAGACGATCACTCCGCGTGAGCGCTGGTATGGTGATTCATACAGCGAGGGTGATTGACCTAGCTTGGCGTGACAATTTGTGTGCTTCGATTTGTGGTTTGACGTGAAGGTGACTCGAGAATGGATTTGTGTGCTTGAAGAATCGAACTTGAGGATTGAGTAGGTCCAATCCGCGTATCAAAAATGAGTTAGTCTAAACTCAAACAAGAGTTATGCCCCGATGAGAATGATTATTCTGCGGGTGCGTTGCATGGTGATTCATGAACCACCGTGGATAATCGGACTCGCGTGAGATTAGGGCGCAATGTATTGTCGAGCTAGATGACCTCGTGATCGAATACATGAATTGGTTAGAATTGGTGATTTGAATGGATTCGAATACGCGCAACGAATACGCTGATGCGAATAGGTGATCGTGCCCGATGTTTAGAAATCTGAGTGACGCGAGCTTGGGTAGAAAATCCCGTACTACCGACTTTGGTTTGACCCTAGGATTGGGGTCAGTATTGGCATTATTGTTGGGGAACTATGATTCCAATCCTGACATTGACTTAGCCTCGTAAAGTTTGGCCTAGCGGTTAGACGAAACGCCCCTGTTGCAGAGTTATCAATCGAAGAATTGATCTTGAGGATTGGTTTGAATGGATAGCATGAATCACGAACGTAGGAAACCCTGTTCACGAGACTCGGCTGACATGCATATATTTCAGGGACGCTTGGGTATGTGTACGAGGCGACTCGAGTGAGAATGACAAATTCTCTATCATACGGCTTGGCTGAATGCATGTATTTTGGGGACGCTTGGAATGCGCGCACGATCCAGCCAAGTGATACAATGAGTTCAAGCAAGACTTGAAAGATGGGAGTGTGTTGAGATCTTGAAATCATGTTAACGAAAAGAATGATAATAGTACGAGCGTGGCTCGGACTCAAGGAAACGCGTAGACATATCTCGTTCGACTGTTATAGTCCCGTGTCTAGGCTCGATTAAGTCTTGGCCATAGAAATGGTAGGATGGCTTGCCTTCAGGAAAGTCTCGAGGATGAGACTTGTTCTGAGTGGTGTATCTTGTAGTGCCCCGTCCCGCAAAAGTTAATCGGAGGAATCAAAATGTCGACGGTGTTCGGCCTTAGCCCTGCAACGGCTGCTCGAAGGCTCGGTCGGTCAAGATGACCGCTCGCTCAGGTAGGGTAGTTTCGGTGAACTTGCCTCATCTTTGCCTTCACATAATAAATCGTGTTTTTAACTTGCACAAGTAGGCTTAATAATAAAAGAGACGAATCCACATAGCTAAGGGAATAATCCCGACGGGTCGAAATGAGTTAGAACATGGAAAACGTCCCACGATCGGCTTAGAGTTGGTGTACTGCGTGCTTTGAAAATGACACTCGGTCCTTTGTCCCGTGGCTTGGGAGAAGGAAAGTTGGTCTTTGACACAAAACTATGAACTTGCCTAAGTCGTAGGCGTCGCCCGCATAAACGCTCGATAAAGCGTGCACGGTCCCAGTACGCAAGGCTTGGCATAGCCTTTGCTCGTCCCTCGGGTTAAGTTGTAGGCTTGAGTAAGCTAGGCAAAGTTATGCCGGTCGACCTAAGTCATTCCAGGTGCTGTCCCGCTCATTCTGCGGTTGTCAAGTTAAATAGTCCCACGATCCCAAGGCCCATCATATGGAGTATGACTTGGGCGACAGCGTTGCGTAGAACACGAGTCGGTTTAGAGGCACGAGCCACGGTTGGTTCAGTGGAAAGTTAGCCACGGTCGGTCGATACTTAAGGAAACACGTTATGTTCAAGTTAAGTTGGAAGGCTATGTAGTAGCCGTTCCCTGAGTTCAAAGAATGTTAAGTCTAAGCGATGGTTAGTCGCCGAGAGAAAATATGTCGGGACTGTGGTTCAGTCACAGAGGCAACCCTGGTTTGGGCTCTGCAAAGGAAGTATGTAAAGAGTAAAAGAAAAGTAGCTAAATGATGATGATGCGACCATGCATTACGTTAAGTCTAGAAGTTAGCGTAGGCGCGTGGTCATGGACAACTTGTCGACAAGGACGATGGTTCTTCGAGCGGCAGCCCTGGGCCATGGGTACCGACTCGGCCTAGGAAGAACAAATTATAGCTGAGCTGGGTAAGAGGCAATTGGTAGTACGGGGACTTGCATCGAAGATCGCAACCGGTGGTGCAAGGATCCCGTTTGCCAGGCTATGTCCACTATGGCTAGTTAATGCCAGTGACCTTTTATATAGATGTGTCGGCACGGGCGGCAATCCGCGTGTGTACCTTTGGATTGAGTTGAGTTGGATATGTATGAAGTTAGAGAACACAAGATCTGGGCCTAAGATTTGGCTATAACAAAGGCGGCGTGCTTCGGCACGAGATGCGGCGTCGAGCGTTAAGTTGTTGGCATAGAGTTGCATGAGATAGGCTTGAGTTGTTGCGAGTTAAGTCGAGAAGGGCCGTAGGGCAAGTTGTGTGAAGTTACGTTGAGTTGCTGGGCACGACCTCGAAATATGAGGCACGGCCGCGTTGTCACAGCTAAAGTATAGGCAAGGCTAAGCGGGGAGGCGCTGCCTCAGAGATATTGAAGCACGAATTGAGTTCATGGCACGACCGAGTCATTACGTCCCAGAGTTTGGTACGAAAGACAAGTATAAGTCGGTACGTCGACAATACAAGCACGAGAAAGGTCTAGATGCAAGAAAATGGAGTCTATCACGTAGTTGCGTCTCTGATTTTGGCCGTAAGGCAACCACGACTTGATAGAGCCAAAGTATGAGTTAACGTTGACATTGCAAGCACGGGATGGTTCTGATTCGCAAGTTGCGCTAAGGTGCCGGTCCTAAAACTGATCCTAAGGCAAGAATAGAAAGATAATCATAAAAGGGTTTATGTTGCACAAAGTAAATGAAACGTGTAGGTTTTGTATGAGTGGGCGAGGATCTCACTCCACCAGTACAGTGGTACTGACACCCACACAGTGTTCATGTGCAGGCACAGGTAGAAGCTCGTGGTGCGGGTCTCGCTTGGACGCGTCGAGGCACGGAGTTTCTTGGCGATTCGAAGCGTGCGGCCGCATGGACAGAGGACTTATACAGGACATAATGTATGGAAATCGCCTTCCGAAGCTTCCGCTGGCTCAAGCATTGTAATCGAGAGATGAGAGAGAGCATATTGAATTGTAAATGAGAGAAAAGTGAGCACGAGAGACTTGTAATTTGGCCTTGTGTCCACAAATGTAATCTTGTATTCAATATCAATAAAAAGCCTTCTTTTGAATGACTTGTGTTCATGTGTACTTGTTCTTAAATTCTGCTGCATGTTTTAATATTTTTGCTTGGGACTTCTGTGCGACGACCCCGTCGCCGCCGATGTAATCGGCCGTTATAAAACTGCCTTGCACGAGCGCAATCTAGGCTCGTGCGGTATCACGCCTTAGCGAGGACGATCGCTCCTACGGGAGCGGGGTGTGACATAGCTTGGAGGCGTCGAGGCGTGGAGTTCCTTGGCGATTCGAAGCGTGCGACCGCATGAAGTCAAGACTTATACGGGACATAATGTATGGACATCGCCTTCCGAAGCTTCCTCTAGATTCAAGTATTGTATCGAGAAATGAGAGAGAGCAGAGTGAATTATAAAATGAGAGAAAAGTGAGCACGAGAGACTTATAATTTGGCTTACGCCCACAAATGTAATCTTGTATTCAATATCAATAAAGAGCTTCTTTTGAATGACTTGTGTTCATGTGTGCTTGTTCTAAATTTTTGTTACATGTTTTAATATTTCTGCTTGGGACTTCTGTACGACGACCCCGTCACCGTCGATAAAATTGGCTGTTATGAAACTGTCTTGTACGAGCGTAATCTAGGCTCGTGCGGCATCACGCCTTAGCGAGGACGATCGCTCCTACGGGAGCGGGACGTGACATAATGGTATCAGAGCACGGATTTACGTTCTTGGACTTCACGTCGAATTTCTCAGTTTTGAAAGCTCGCCGTCGATAAAGAAGTGTGCGCTCTCTCTCAAATGTCCCTCAACATGTCCATACAATGAGTCTAAATATTTTCAAAAGCTCGTACAAATGTTCAATTGAACGCGTCATTAGGCCTTTGTGCAGAACGGCTACAAACTCGTCTTGATAGAAAACACATGCTAATGTTAGCAAGTCGCGTGCGTGCCCAACTTGTCCTACGTCGATATTAGCAGATGAGAGTACAAAACTCGAACATAGTCCGCACGAGATAGCTATGCACATGACCTTTTGGCTAAGTTGTGCCGCGTGTCGCGCACCTCGACCTTTTGGTGTAAATGAGTTGCGAGCGATATTAAGTAGCGCTCGGTCGGAACGGAGATACACTTAGAGTGTCTATCGATAGAAACACTATTAGACTAACGCTTAGGCGTGCACGAAAGATAGGCTTGGATTTTAAGGAATAGTGCGAACGACTTAGTACGTCGATACGACGTGAGAGATTACGCCAGAGATTCGTCGAATGAATCTGAAGGACGTCTTAGCGAATGACACGAACGTGATTGAGGACTAGATCGGATGGCTCGAATCCGAATGGTGTATGGATTTTCTGGGAAATTATTTAAACAAAAATTGAGGATTACGAGTATCATTGAGTATGTCGGCGAGGCGGTGCGATCGCACAAAGCCTTAGAACGCATCACGCTTAGTTGGTCATGACTTCGATGTCTCGAACGAGATGTCGTTTGGACAACTTGTGAATGGGCAACGCAAGTTAGAAAATGATTTGGAATGATGAATAAAAATGTATGTATTGATCGAAGAAAGCTTAGAGGATCGTACTTATGATTTCGGATTGAATCGAATGGAATTGTGGTATATCTAGATCGGACAATAGCATCAGTCGTACGACTCAAAATTGGTTGCAAAGGAAGATCGTCAGGTTATGCATATCGTTGATGGTATTGAGGCGTATCAAAGATCGATATGCGATAACCGGGGGTACTCTGACTCGGCGAATGACGATCGTGCAAATATCATTGTTCCGATGGATGCTATACTCGGGATATTGAAACGTGTCGAGGAAAAGATAAACTTGGCTCGAGGATTTTCTAGTTGAATAAATGACGGTCGAACTATAGAATAGAGATCTTGGCTTGGATGAAAATAAAATGTTTGGATTTGCTTCGTTGACAACCACAATATTGATGTTCTTGTCTTATGCGAGCGCAACTCCAGCCTCGCATATGCGTTGCGCCGATTAGGGCGATCACTCCGCGTGAGCGCTGGTATGGTGATTCATACAGCGGGGATGATTGAACTAGCTTGGCGTGGCAATTTGTGTGCTTCGACTTGTGGTTTGACGCGAAGGTAGACTGGAAAATGACTTAGCGTGTGTGACGGTCGAATTTGAGTATTGCATAGGTCCAATCCGCGTATCGAGAGTGAAATAGTCTGGACTCAAACAAGAGTTACGTCCCGATGAGAATGATTATTCCGCGGGAGCGTTGCATGGTGATTCATGAACCACTATGGATAATCGGACTCGCGTGAGATTGGGGCACAACGTATTGTCAAAGCTAGACGACCTCGTGATCGAATACATGAATTGGTTAGAATTGGTTATTTGAATGGATTCGAATATGCGCAACGAATGCATTGATGCGAATAGGTGATCGTGCTCGATGTTTAGAAATCTGAGTGACGCGAGCTTGGGTAGAAAATCCCGTACTATCGACTTTGGTTTGACCCTAGGATTGGGGTAAGTGTTGGAATTATTGTTGGGAAACTATGATTCCAATCCTGACATTGACTTAGCCATGAGAAATAGCCTAGTGGATAGGCGAGACGCCATATTTTAAGAGTTATCAATCGAAAGATTGATCTTAAGGAGTGGCACAGATGGATAGTGTGAATCACGAATATAGGAATACCCCACACGAGATTCGGCTGTGTAAAACCCCTAAATTTCTACTATTTTTTTTTATTAAATTTGGTGCTGATTTAATATTTTGTATTTTACGTCGCATAGTCGTATTTTACGTCGCGCACAAAATTTTATTTTTCTTGCTCGTCGAGTGCGAATATGTGCGAGCGTACATATTTTAGAAAAATATTTTTATTTTATTATACACTTTCAAAATATTACATATAATTATTATTCTTGCTATAAAAAGCCTTTTGTTTGTAAGAGTTATTAGTCATAAATAATATTTTATTATGTACTAGAAAAAGTATGCATTATTTGTGCTTACATATATATTTCATAAATATTTATTTAAGTTATTTCTAAATAATAATATAATTTTTGAAATTATTATTATTAGTATTTTTGCAAAATATATTTTAAAATTTTTATGGCGATTTAAATCTTGATTTAAATTTATGGATTTATTTAAATAGTTAATATTTGAAATTTGATTTATCCTATTTGATTTTGGACTAAAAATTAATTAGATTTAAATTGGATTTGTATTTGATTTTATTGATTTAATTTAATAATTATCTATTGGGATTTTAAACTAATCATAATCTTTATCTTATTGAGAATTCCCACATCCTATAAATAGGCAGGTACTCCTCCAACTTTTTATTAATTTCTCCACAATTACTCCATAAAATAATTTCTACAACCATCCCAGCATCGTGCATCGTGTCCTTGTCCATCTTTTTCTTCCACTATTTTTATTACAATACATATTTCTCGCGTCAACAATTCCGGACGTCCCTCCATGTCGTGCCGGATACCCCCGACACGACGCAACCCTAATAGACACAACCCCCCAAACAGTACACCAAGGCCTAAACCCTAACCCAATACCGCCTCCTCTCGTCATCTCCGGTCTGCGCCTACCACCTCCGGCGTTCCCCGTTGGACTCGTCCTCCTCCTCTGCTACCAAACTCACAACCACCCCGACTATCCCCCAACGACCGACCACAGCCATCGCCACACCATCACCACATCGACCCCGCCACGACCAAAATCCAAAAACCCTATCGTCACCACCACCGTCACCGTCGTCACGGCCAACCCTAGACAACGACAACCCGATCCAGCAAAACAACCACCCCGGAACTAAAACCCTCAAGGAAAAGAAAATCAAATCAGACAACCACCTTACCTGCCCTCCTCGTCGAGCTGGGTCGCCCAGATCCGGCGACCCCAACAGTTCCCGGCGCCGCCTGAACTCCCGAGACCAGCACCTTCATCGCTGCCTCGCGCGCGCGTGACACCGATCAGCCCGCGCGCGCGACACCGATCAGCCCACCATAGATCCGAACCCTCCGTTGCGCCTTGTCGCGCTATCCGCCCGACCGAAACCCCCCTCCGTCGTCTTCTGTCCTAGCTCCTCCATGGCCAGCGTCGTACGACCCAACCGCGAAGCCGCATCCGCAAACCCTCTCCACCGCGGAGCCCCGATCTCGGCTGAGCGCCGATCCCTTTTCCGGCCATCACCCTCCACTCGCCCGGTGCCTCTCGTCGGAAGCCACTGAGCCGTGCACGCTTCCGCGAGCCGAGTCCGGCGAACCCTCTATGAGCTTTCTTCCCGCCGTGGTTTCACGCAGCCGCGACCCAACCCCTCTCCGCCGCGAGCTGCGCCGGAACCCCGAACTCCGCCGGTTCACTGAAACCCTATGCCTCCACCTTCGCCTCCGCCATCCGCGCCACCCACCGCCTCTCTCACCCTCACAGTCTCTTCCTTCCGACTCCATCTCTCCCGATCGTCTCTCCGAGCCTCGATCTCTCCGTTCGCCGACCGCTCACCCCCTCCGTTCTCCTTTCCCTCTTCCTCTACTTCGTTTTATTTTTATGATGTTGCTTTTCTCTCTCTCCTCTTCCTCTGAACATCTGCTTCTGTAGGGAAGAGCAGCTGAGCCTGAGTTATCAGGAAATTTCTTTTTTTATTTTATTCTTTGTTATTATTATTATAATTAGTATACATTATTTATTATTTACTATTATTGTTATTATTATTATCATTATAATTATTATTTTTTATCATTACCAATATTATTATTATTATTATTATTATTATTTGAATATTATTAACACTGATATAATATGATTTTGTTATTTGATATTGTTAACAATTGTCTTCTTATTTATTATAGTGATCATTCCATAAAAATATTTATATAATTATTTTGACAAAAGATAGTATTAAGTTTGACCAATACATATGCTGTTACATGTATATTATTTTATCAGTTATTATTTTCTTAGTAACAAGCAAAATATATATTATAAATATTATTAAATTTATAAATATTGGCTTCACTAGTATTAATATTATTATTTATTAGTAAATTATATTATTATACCTTATGGTATAATTTTTGACCTAAAAAGATATTCTAGAATTTTCAAGTATTTTTAACTAAGGAAATCTAGTTTCCTTCTAATTCATATTTTTACTACTTAGAGCCTTAGACGAAAAACGATTTCTAATTTTGTGAGTACGTATTTTATCTAAAATATTTTTCCAAATTATTATAAAATGTTTTCTAAAATCATATATATGTTATTTATCTAATTTCCTTCGATTTCTCTCCTGTCCGTAACCGATCCTCTTATTCCCATTCTATCACCAAATTCGTACCACCTTATGTCCATCCTAACTAAGTTGACCCTTCTGGACCTAATGGAACTGTCCGTGCCGACACCCGAGGTCACCATGTACAGTTGTTGCACCGAAGTCACGGTTTATGCCAGCTTGATCATTGTAATACACCAGGCGTCCTACCAGGCAAGACACCTTGCCATTTGCTGTTTATTTATTTTTAGCTCATATTTCATGCATTATTTATTTTCTTTATGCAAAATAAACTGTGATACATGGCATAACCTGTTAGAACTTACTGTTTATTTATATTCTGCTAAGTATTATTTTTTTCTTACACATTAAACCTAGATTTAAGGGACCACCTTTGTGTGTTGCATTCATGGCCTTGACACGTTGTACCACAAAGTTGTGTGTCGTATGTAGAATACGGAAGTGCGTGATTGGCTGGCCACCAGTACGTACAAACTGTACGATAGGAATAACCGCTAATAGAGGTTGCATGCTAGTTTGACTTAGCGGTTATAGAGTTAGCATTGGACGGGAAGAACATGATTGGAAGTTGACTACCACCCTATCTATCGTAGACTCGTTCGCTACTGAGGAACGATAGGTAGACTATATGCTATAGACTCGCTCGGTACTGAGGAATAGTATATGGTGTTGTGACTCGCTACTGAGGTAATGCATTGGTATTGACCGGGTAGTCATGCGACCATGAACTGTTCTTAAAACTGCATTCACCTAGAGTTGGTTAAGCGCCCTTATCCATTAGGTACGAGTACTTTTGGTTTGGGTACTTGTATCTGACCGTAGCTTGGAATAATAACTTGTCGCGGATTAGTTCGTCACATCTTGTCCTTGTTTGGTTGTAGGTGTGACTTACTACTTCGATAAGAAGGTATTGAACCTTGTTGGGGTCCGGATACCATATTGGATTCTTAGCATGGAAAGATACGTCACCGTGAATTAATTTACCATCTCCTGTCCTTGTTTGGTTGGGGGGATGGTACGCTCGTTCAGTAGGTGCGTATTGGACCATATTATAATTCGATTGACTTATTTATTTGAGCAATATTTATTCAGTTTATATGGCATAATATTATGTATCTTGTTACGTCCCTCTGAAGACCTGGTTATCTCTCCAAGTGTGTGCTATTGACTTTCGCAGGTGTTCTAGCTCTAGCCGTGGTCCTCCCTATTTCTTCGAGGATGATTGCACTTGGATCGTCTTCGCTTCGCTCGCCAAATTTATATCTTTTCTTATGTATTTTTTCTTTACTTGTTGGTAGTGGATTTGTCTCCGCCCAACATATTGTATCAAGATAATTCATTATCTTTAAATGATGTCTTTTATTCATTTATTTTGCGTGGATGAGATTAGTTATGGTTCTACTGCATTTTACAGCTTATGTATTCATACGAGGTTCACATATATTGGAGTGTATTTCATATGTGTACAGCTGGCATATCTACGTTCCTAGTCCTACGTATTTTGGGACTGGGACGTTATATGTTTTTATGGTGGCCCATGCAGGTCAAGATAAATTGTTGGTTACTTTACCGTACCAAGCAAGCTTGCGTATAGGATTAGAAGTCTAGGGTCTCATCCACATACTTGTCTCTTTCCTAGATTTTTTCTACCGTTTGACTCATCGACTGCATCTTGCTTGATTTCTTCTAACAAAATTTTTATCTTTCCTTCGTGCTTGCTAGAAATTGACCCTACTAGTTAGATGTCCCAAACGTCCTTAGCTTAATTTTTTAAAGTTGGGTAGAATACCTTATGAACTAGCAACCCCTTTGACCTAGTGACCTATATAGCAAGCTTATTTAGATCCTAGAATCTAGAGGACCTAACCCGTCTAGCCAACCAAGGACTTGGACAAGAAGACTATAGGACGACTGTATGACTTAGAATCATTCTACCTTCTTTAAATCTTAATCTCTCGTGCCTATGTATTTACCATTTTGACTAATGATGCTAATGTAGTCTAGTTTTTGCAAGCTTATTCTTTATCGAGTTTGTTCATGACATATGCTATTGAGCGCTCACTAGCCTATTGTCTAATCAGAACCGGTGCATAATGATCTGATGAACCAAGTGCACTTTGGTTCGCTTTTGTCTATCATTCTACGTGGATGGGGACATAGCTAAACTTGCCCTCTAGAATCTCATCCAAGACTGCCTTGATAATTCTTTTTGAAATTTTTCGGTCGCCTTTGAACCACGTATTCGTATTCGATAAATTCACCTTTGGAACCCTTTATCGCTTTCGTCTTCCTCCTATTTTAGAAGGACGAAATCCCTCGTGCCGAGTATTCCCTTTAGTTGCCCAATCACTTATGACCACTGTAATTAGCCATTACCAACCCGTGGCTATATCCTCATCCTAAAACTATTCGCCTTTTCCTACCATCGCGACCTACTAAATGCTTGTTTATTTTAAGGCATTATTTCTTTGCCTCGCCCGAAGACTTGTCATACCCCCTTGTACCTTCTCACCCCCTTACTAATTCTTAATTTCGAGGACAAAATTCTTTTAAGTTGGGTAGGATGTAAAACCCCTAAATTTTTATTATTTTTTAATTAAATTTGGTACTGATTTAATATTTTGTATTTTACGTCGTATAGTCGTATTTTACGTCGCGCACGAAATTTTATTTTTTTTGCTCGTCGAGTGCGAATATGTGCGAGCGTACATATTTTAGAAAAATATTTTTATTTTATTATACACTTTCAAAATATTACATATAATTATTATTCTTGCTATAAAAAGACTTTTGTTTTTAAGAGTTATTAATCATAAATAATATTTTATTATGTACTAGAAAAAGTATGCATTATTTGTGCTTACATATATATTTCATAAATATTTATTTAATTTATTTCTAAATAATAATATAATTTTTGAAATTATTATTATTACTATTTTTGAAAAATATATTTCCAAATTTTTATGGCGATTTAAATCTTGATTTAAATTTAAATTTATGGATTTATTTAAATAGTTAATATTTGAAATTTGATTTATCCTATTTGATTTTGAACTAAAAATTAATTGGATTTAAATTGGATTTGTATTTGAATTTAGATTTGATTTCATTGATTTAATTTAATAATCATCTATTGGGGTTTTAAACTAATCCTAATCTTTATCTTATTGGAAATTCCCACATCCTATAAATAGGCAGGTACTCCTCCAACTTTTTATTAATTTCTCTACAATTACTCCACAAAATAATTTCTACAACCATTCCAGCATCGTGCATCGTGTCCTTGTCCATCTTTTTCTTCCACTATTTTTATTACAATACATATTTCTCGCATCCGACAATTCCGGACGTCCCTCCATGTCGTGCCGGACACCCCCGACACGACGCAACCCCAACAGACACAACCTCCCAAACAGTACACCAAGGCCTAAACGCTAACCCAATACCGCCTCCTCTCGTCATCTCCGGTCTGCTCCTACCGCCTCCGGCGTTCCCCGTTGGACTCGTCCTCCTCCTCTGCTACCAAACTTACAACCACCCCGACTATCCCCCCACGACCGACCACAGCCATCGCCACACCATCACCACATCGACCCCGCCACGACCAAAACCCCAAAACCCCATCGTCACCACCATCGTCACCATCGTCACGGCCAACCTTCGACAACGACAACCCGATCCAGCAAAACAACCACCCCGGAAATCAAAACCTCAAGGAAAAGAAAATCAAATCAGACAACCACCTTACCTGCCCTCCTCGTCGAGCCGGGTCGCCCAGATCCGGCGACCCCAACAGTTTCCGGTGCCGCCTGAACTCCCGAGACCAGCACCTTCACCGCCGCCCCGTGCGTGCGCGACACTGATCAGCCCGCACGCACGACACCGATCAGCCCACCATAGATCCGAACCCTCCGCTGTGCCTTGCCACGCAGTCTGCCCGACCGAAACCCCCCTCCGTCGTCTTCCGCCCTAGCTCCTCCACGGCCAGTGCCGTACGACCCGACCGCGAAGCCGCATCCGAAAACCCTCTCCACCGCGGAGCCCCGATCTCGGCTGAGCGCCGATCCCTTTTCCGGCCATCACCCTCCGCTCGCTTGGTGCCTCTCGCCGGAAGCCACTGAGCCGTGCACGCTTTCGCGAGCCAAGTCCGGCGAACCCTCCCTGAGCTTTCTTCCCGTCGTGGTTTCACGCAGCCGCGACCCAACCCCTCTTCGTCGTGAGCTGCGCCGGAACCCCGTACTCCGCCGGTCCACCGAAACCCTATGCCTTCGCCTCTGCCATCCGCGCCGCCCACCGCCTCTCTCACCCTCACAGTCTCTTTCTTCCGACTCCCTCTCTCTCGATCGTCTCTCCGAGCCTCGATCTCTCTGCTCGCCGACCGCTCACCCCCTCCGTTCTCATTTCCCTCTTCCTCTACTTCGTTTTATTTTTATGATATTGCCTTTCTCTCTCTCCTCTTCATCTGAACATCTGCTTCTGTAGGGAAGAGCAGCTGAGCCTGAGTTATCAGAAAATTTCTTTTTTTTATTTTATTCTTTGTTATTATTATTATAATTAGTATACATTATTTATTATTTACTATTATTGTTATTATTATTATTATTATCATTATTATTATTATTATCATTATTATTATTTTTTATCATTACCAATATTATTATTTTTTTTATTATTATTATTATTATTATTATTATTATTTGAATATTATTAACACTGATATAATATGATTTTGTTATTTGATATTGTTAACAATTGCCTTCTTATTTATTATAGTGATCATTCCATAAAAATATTTATATAATTATTTTGACAAAAGATAGTATTACGTTTGACCAATATATATGCTGTTACATGTATATTATTTTATCAGTTATTATTTTCTTAGTAACAAGCAAAATATCTATTATAAATAATATTAAATTTATAAATATTGGCTTCACTAGTATTAATATTATTATTTATTAGTAAATTATATTATTATACCTTATGGTATAATTTTTGACCTAAAAAGATATTCTAGAATTTTCAAGTATTTTTAACTAAGGAAATCTAGTTTCCATCTAATTCATATTTTTACTACTTAGAGCCTTAGACGAAAAACGATTTCTAATTTTCTGAGTACATATTTTATCTAAAATATTTTTCCAAATTATTATAAAATGTTTTCTAAAATCATATATATATGTTATTTATCTAATTTTCATCGATTTCTCTCCTGTCCGTAACCGATCCTCTTATTCCCATTCTGTCACCAAATTTGTACCACCTTATGTCCATCCTAACTAAGTTGACCCTTCTGGACCTAATGGAACTGTCCGTGCCGACACCCGAGGTCACCATATACAGTTGTTGCACCGAAGTCACGGTTCATGCCAGCTTGATCATTGCAACACACCAGGCGTCCTACCAGGCAAGACACCTTGCCATTTGTTGTTTATTTATTTTAGCTCATATTTTATGTATTATTTATTTTCTTTATGCAAAATAAACTGTGATACATGGCATAACCTGTTAGAACTTACTGTTCATTTATATTCTGCTATGTATTATTTTTTTCTTATACATTAAACCTAGATTTAAGGGACCACCTTTGTGTGTTGCATTCATGGCCTTGACACGTTGTACCACGAAGTTGTGTGTCGCATGTAGAATACGAAAGTGCGTGATTGGCTGGCTACCACTACGTACAAGCCGTACGATAGAAATAATCGCTAATAGAGGTTGCATGCTAGTTTGACTTAGCGGTTATAGAGTTAGCATTGGACGGGAAGAACATGATTGGAAGTTGACTACCACCCTATCTATCGTAGACTCGCTCGCTACTGAGGAACGATAGGTAGACTATATGCTATAGACTCGCTCGGTACTGAGGAATAGTATATGGTGTTGTGACTCGCTACTGAGGTACTGCATTGGTATTGACCGAGTAGTCATGAAACCATAAACTGTTCTTAAAACTGCATTCACCTAGAGTTGGTTAGGTGCCCTTATCCGTTAGGTACGAGTACTTTTGGTTTGTGTACTTGTATCTGACCGTGGCTTGGAATAATAACTTGTCGCGGATTAGTTCGTTATATCTTGTCCTTGTTTGGTTGTAGGTGTGACTTACTACTTCGATGAGAAGGTATTGAACCTTGTTGGGGTCCGGATACCATATTGGATTCTTAGCATGGAAAGATATGTCACCGTGAATTAGTTTACCATCTCCTGTCCTTGTTTGGTTGGGGGGATGATACGCTCGTTCAGTAGGTGCTTATTGGACCATGTTATAATTCGATTGACTTATTTATTTGAGTAATATTTATTCAGTTTATATGGCATGATATTATGTGTCTTGTTACGTCCCTCTGAGGACCTGGTTATCTCTCCAGGTGTGTGCTATTGTCTTTCGCAGGTGTTCTAGCTCTAGCCGTGGTCCTCCCTATTTCTTCGAGGATGATTGCACTTGGATCGTCTTCGCTTCGCTCGCCAAATTCATATCTTTTCTTATGTATTTTTCCTTTACTTGTTGGTAGTAGATTTGTCTCCGTCCAACATATTGTATCAAGACAATTCATTATCTTTATATGATGTCTTTTATTTATTTATTTTGCGTGGATGAGATTAGTTATGGTTCTACTGTATTTTACAGCTTATGTATTCATACGAGGTTCCCATATATTGGAGTATATTTCGTATGAGTACAGCTGGCATGTCTACGTTCCTAGTCCTACGTATTTTGGGACTGGGGCGTTACCGGCTGACATGCATATATTTTACGGATGCCTGAGTATGTGTACGATGGGACTCAAGTGAGAACGACGAATTCTCTATCATACGGATTGGCTGAATGCATGTATTTTGGGGATGCCTGGAATGCGTGCACGATCCAGCCAAGTGACACGTTGAATGCAAGTACGACTTGAGGATTGGAAGAGTGTCGAGAAATTGAAATTGTGTTAAAGGGATTGATACTAGTGCAAGCGAGGCTCAGAATCGAAGAAACGCATAGGCGGAGTGTGTACGATTAAGTCTTGGCCATAGAAATGGTATTATGGCTTGCCTTCAGGAAAGTCTCGAGGACGAGACTCGTTCTGAGTGGTGTATGATGTAGTGCCCCTTCCTGAAAGTCAATCGGAGTAGTCGAAATGCCGATGGCGTTTGGACTTAGCCTTACAACGGCTACTTGAAGGCTCGCTCAGTCTAGGCGACTCCTCGCACAGGTGGGGTGGTTTCGGTGAACTTGCCTCATCGTAGCCTTCACTTAATAACTCGCTTGTTTTCAACTTGCACAAGTAGTCTAATATAAAAGCTATGAACGTACATAGCTAAGGGAATAATTCCGACCCGTCGGAATGTCTTAGAACATGGAAAATGGTCCCACGGTCTCCATAGAAGTCGGCTCAGCGTGCTTTCAAATGACACTCGATCCTTCAATCCCGTGGCTTGGGAGAAGGAAGTTGGCTTAATTTGATAAGTTGTCCCGATACTTAAAATAGCCAAAGTCTTAGGTGCCGCCTGCGTGAATGCTTGGTAAAGCATGTACGGTCCCGTCATTTTGCCCCAACACTCGAATAAGCCTAAGTCATAGGCGTCGCCCGCTTGAATGCTTGATAAAGCATGCACTGTCCCGTCGTTTTGCCCCAATACTTGTATTAGCCTAAGTCATAGGCGTCGCCTGCGTGAATGCTTGAAAATGCATGTACGGTCCCTTCGTCCAAGGCTTGGCATAGCCTTCGCATGTCCCGCAAGTTAAGTCATCTTGCACGGCTTGTTGGCTTAAGTTCAGGCACCCGAGAACTCGGTTGTTCAAGTCGAACGCGTGTACGGCACGTTTCCTCGATGCGAAGCTTGGCGTAGCCTTTGCTCATCAAGTCGTTGCGAAAATAAGTTGGCAAAGCTATGTCGGTCGACCTAAGTTATTTCTAGCACTGTCCTGCTCTATATGCGGTTGTCAAGTCACGTAGTCCCTTAAGAATAAGGCTCGTCTATAAAGTATATGACTTGAGCGTTAGCATCGCCTAGAGAACCAGGTCTGTTTATGGCACGAGCTACGGTCGGTTTAGTAAAAAGCTTGCCACGAACAAAGGAAGTCCACGCGACTGGTTGTCGTCGAGATTGGTCCTGCTACTTGGGAGTCTCGCTAAGTCTTGATAAGTTTCGCACACGAGATCAGTCCCGCTACTTGGGTGTCTCGACAGATAGAAGGAAAGCATGGTCATGTTAAGGAAGGACTGGATAGATCGAGTTGAGACTTGCATGTTCATTGGACAACTTGTCGACAAGGTGTAGTCTTCTCGAATGATTGCCGGGGCGCCGGGATCATTCGGCCCGGGAGAAGTGAGGCGGCTTAAAGCAGGATGCCGGATAACCACATGGGAGTATCGGCGCTTCCGGGGCTAGCTACCCATAGAAGGGCGGCCCGAAACCCCCGCCGAGCCGAGTCCAAGATAGCTTGATATTTCTAGTGACCACTCATATAATTGTGTCGGCAAGAGCGGCAATCCACATGTTTGCCTTTGGATAGCGTCAAGTACTAGCACAGCGTCGGTCGAATCATGAGACAGTCTAGTACGACATGTATCAAGTCAGCAAGATGTAATCCTGTTAGTGCCAGCCTTGTATCAGCACGGAAGGAATGAGTTATAACTTATGTCAGCAAGACACGTGCTTCGACACTAAGCAAGGCTTTCGCATATCAAGTATTGGCTTTCGCGTATCAGCATTGTTGGCCTATGTTTGCATAAGTTAAGTCGAGTGCCCTCACTTTAAGTCGAAAGGACCATAATGTAAAAGTTGGCTAAGTCAGGAAGTCGTTAGGCACGACCTCATCTTGAAGCACGGACAAGTCTAGGCAAAGTCTAAGGGCACGACTTGCACGAGTCGACCCCTTGATGTCATTGGCACGAGATAAAGTTAAAGCTATGGCACGAACCTGCCGTCCTGAGTCGAAGTTTGGTCAAGTACCTAAGCGATGAGGCACCGCCTCGATCGTAATACACTTTTTCATGGTAGCACAACTATATCGTCGCATAACGAGTTGGTCAGGCACCGTGGTCTTAAAACTGATCCTAAGTCTAGACTAGAAAGACAATCGAAAGGGATTTAAACTGCACAAAGTAAATGAACGTGTCGGTTATGTATGGGTGGGCGAGAAGCTCACTCCACCAGTACAGTTGAGTACTGACACCCACACAGTATTTCATGTGCAGGCACAGGTAGAAGTTCGTGGCGCGGAGCTTGCTTGGAGGCATCGAGGCACGGAGTTCCTTGGCGATTCGAAGCGTGCGACCGCATGAAGTCAAGACTTATACGGGACATAATGTATGGATATCGCCTTCCGAAGCTTCCGCTGGATTCAAGTATTGTATCGAGAGATGAGAGAGAGCAGAGTGAATTATAAAATAAGAGAAAAATGAGCACGAAAGACTTATAATTTGGCCTTGCACCCATAAATGTAATCTTGTATTCAATATCAATAAAAAGCTTCTTTTGAATGACTTGTGTTCATGTGTGCTTGTTCTAAATTTCTGCTGCATGTTTCAATATTTCGGCTTGGGAATTCTGTGCGACGACCCCGTAGCCGCCGATGATATCGGCCGTTATGAAATTGCCTTGCATGAGCGCAATCTAGGCTCGTACGGCATCACTCCTTAGCGAGGACGATCGCTTCTACGGGAGCGGGGCGTGACACCATGTGCCCCTCCTTGTGGTAGAACTCGCAGACTACTCGATCCTTCGTCTGGTTAGCGCCTCCGTTGTCGCGGTTTTAACGCTTGTGTGCATTTTTGCCTCCCGTATTACTATGGCATTTGTTATTAAATTGAACACCGCCAGTAGTAGTAGCAGAAGGATACTCGGACTCCAGATGGAGGGCATGGTTGAGTGCCTCGTCCATAGTTTTGTACTCAGGCACCGAGACGTTAGCAAGGATAGTAGAACGCAGGCCCACTTCGAATTGTCGAGCTCGACATGCAGTGGTAGGCAGATAGTCTCCAGCAAATTTGGGTTATTTGTTGAATTAAGCCGTATACTGTCGCACGATCATATTTCTTTGCCTCAACTGCATAAATTTATTCTTTTTTTTTTGTCGCACGACTGCAGAAAGATATTCGGTCTCGAACGTATTTCTGAATGTAGTCCATGAGATCGCCGCCGTCCCGTCTTCACGTCGAGTAGCCCGCTTCTGCACAGCCCACCAATCGTGCGCATTCATTCGAAGTAGAAGTTGAGCACACGTGACTTTTTTTGAGTCATCGACACCCAGAAGCTCGAACTTATCTTCCAGCTCCTCCGACCAGTCGATCGCCACCGAAGGATCTTCTGTGACGTTGAAGAAAGTGCGACAGCTTTTTGTGAATTTTGACACATCGAAGTTGGAAGTTCTCGATGCCACAGGTGAGAGCACGGGCGCCTATGGCTCGGCTTCGTTGGATCGAACCGCAGGCTGGGTCACGGCAGGCGTCATCGTTGAATTGTTGTTGTTGTCCACGACCGATTATACGATTTGCTGGAGGATATTCAGCTGCTGCTGCAGCTTAAATTGAGCCTCGAACCGATTCTCAAATTGAGTCTGACGAGCCTCCGCTTGCTGACGATGGAGCTCATTTTGACGTTGCTGTATTTTAAGCATTTGCAGCATACGTTGCATCAGTTCGCCGAAAGATCCGGCTACGGTAGGCATCATTCCCGTTGGGTTGACGGAATGCTCGGGTCTAGAAGTACTCGAGCCGCTGGAAGTGCTCGTCTCATCCTCTATCCGAGCTTCCGTAACTGCAGGGAAAAGAAAGGCAACTCTCGTTAGTTTCAGAAAACATCCTGGGTTCAGCGTATGGAACAACTTATCTCATCGACACGAGGTCAATGATTTGAGACTAGAAACTCGACACTGGAGGCCAAGGATGTAAAGTCGTGCTCTGATACCATTATGTCACGCTCCAATTCCGTCGAATTGATAGTCGTCCTCCGGGCGTGATGCCGTACGAACCTAATTTGCGATCGCACAAGGCATAGTCATAAGGTAATCCGAGACACGAGATCTAAGAGAGTACGCAGACAAATTGAATCACACATTAAGTAAAGGAAACTTTGATCTTTATTGATAATGAACATCAATTACAGACTCTAGTACAGGACTCGTGCCGTGCGGGCTACAACATGACTTAATTACAAAAGAGTGTCAATGAGATAGCCGTTCCATACATTGCACACATCCCTCAAAATACAACCAAGTACTCCAGTGACCTAGATGGGAGGGACGCTGAGCCATCTTCCTTGGACTGTCGAGAGCCTTCAAAAGTGGAGTCGCAGAGAAAGACTTGACGCACGGTCGAAGCTTCAAAATCATGAATGCCGCCGAGCTAGCTGGCGCGTCCTTTCCGATTCGCGGGACCTGCAAGGAGCGAGGATCAGTACGATCACATGTACTGACGAATGGTTAATTAAATCCAAGCTCTGTATTTGATTCAAGAAGTTTTATAAAACATGTTTGCTAGCATTTTACGTGATCTTTCTAACCATCCTGATCAATTACATGTTAACATGTTTCGAGGCAAGTATATGAAATTGTATAACATTAAGCAACTATCATTTCATCCTGTGTCACGTGCATTTGTTAAGCCGTGAAAGGGTGTGAAGGCCACTGGCAATGTCAAGCCATTACGGACTATAGTCGGGTTAGACGGCGACCCTTTCACAGCGGGTAGCGAGCCCTGTGCAAAATTTCTCGAATAACCCATGTCGATGAAGGGCTGGCGCTTGCTATTCTCGTTCCTCCCGGGCCGAATCGGTCTCTTGGCCTAGGCAACCGTTCGAGAAAACTACACCTTGTCGATAAGTTGTCCAATGACCGTTTTGCTTACTTAGCCGTATCATTACGATAAACGTTAATCGATTCATTCATTGCTTTACATAGGCTAAGTGGATTTGCATAAGGAACATGTTTTCTATTTCCAATACCAGTAGTTTGATAATAAGTGTTTCGTGAATAATCGTGCTGCGATTTCTTTGATTCTACACTGTTATGACAAGCATTCATTTTACTTCACATATTGAGTTTTGAAGTAGAGGGACGAGGCGAAGGAGGTCAGCCACTCGCCTTAGCCTTGCTTTAAGCGAGCGACCGGTTGGTTGTGCTGACGTTGCCTACGCGATCATATGCAATCGTATAAGCAACTGATTAGAACAATGTATAATTGTCACGCCCCGCTGCCGTAGGAACGATCGTCCTCGCTAAGGCGTGATGCCGCACGAGCCTAGATTGCGCTCGTGCAAGGCGGGTTCCATAACGGCCGATTACAGCGGCTGCGACGGGGTCGTCGCACAGAAGTCCCAAGCAGAGACATTGAACACGCAGCAGAAATTTAAAACAAACACAAGTTATACAAAGAAGCTCTTTATTGATATTGAAACAAAGGTTACATTGGGGACGCAAGGCTAAGATTACACTCGCTCAAGCTCACTCTTTTCACATTTATAAGTCACTCAGCTCTCTCTCATCGCTCGATACATATTTGTCGATCCAGCGGAAGCTTCGGAAGGCGATGTCCATACATTATGTCCTGTATAAGTCTTGGATCCATACGGCCGCACGCCTCGAATCGCTAAGGAACTCCATGCCTCGACGCATCTAAGCGAGCTCCGTGCCACGAGCTTCTACCTGTGCCTGCACATGGAAACTGTGTGGGTGTCAGTACTCAACTGTACAGGTGGAGTTAGCTCCTCGCCCATCCATACAAAACCGACACGTTTATTTTACTTTGTGCAATTTAAGCCCCCTTTACGATTGTCTTTCTAGTCTTGCCTTAGGATCGATTTTTAGGACCGACGCCTTGGTCTATTTTGTGTCTTTAGACCGTCACCGTGCCTTGCACTCATAATGAACTCATACTCGCCGCTAGACCTTTCTCGTACTCGCAATGTCAACGTACCGACTCATACTTGTCTCTCGTGCCATACTCTGGGATGTAATGACTCAGTCGTGTCAAATACTTGCCCGTGCCTCAAACATCGAGGCCGTGCCTCACAGCGTAACTTGACTTATCCAAACTCGCCTTACGGTCCTTCCAGACTTAACTTGGAACGTCTAACACAACTTGTGGAACCGGTATTGAGAACTCAAGTACGACGCCATATCTCGTGGCGAAACATATGTCATTTATGTATAACCAAATCTTAGGCTTATATTACCTTGGGTGCATACCGTGCACGCTTTCCACAACACATCACATACCGTGCTTACGCTTGCTTTGTTACGGCCGACACCGTGTATGCGGATTCGCCGCGTAGCACGCCAATTATCTATATAAAAGGCCACTGGCATGACAAGCCATCGCGGACATAGCTCGGGTAGGCGGCGGGTCTTTCGATGCAAGGTTGCGAGCCCCATAGAAAGCCCCCGACTACCCTCACGCAATGAATCGTGCGCTGCTATAACGTCTACCCCCTAGGATGACTGGGCCCGGTGCCCCGGCGTATAACCAGTCTAGGCAGAAATCCTTGTTGACAGGGTGTCCAATGACCACGCACCTACGAGACATCTAGACTCACGTAATTGCATGGCCTAATTTGTTGGTACGACTGGAACAATACTTAGCAACACGTGCTCTGAACCACACTTTGTGTAACGTACATCGGGACCGCGAGACTCCCAACCGAGGGACTGCCTCGTACATCTTAACGTAGATAGAAACGTGAGACTCCCAATCGAGGGACCGCCTTGTACATCTTAACATGGATAGGAACGCGAGACTCCCAACCGAAGGACCGCCTCGAACATCTTAACGTGGATAGAAACGCAAGACTCCCAACCGAGGGACCGCCTCAAACATCTTAACGTGGATAGGAACGTCTCATACTCCAATGTATTCCGTGCGACACTATCGTCCAAGTCACACTCTATGTGACGAGCCTTAAGACCGTGAGAACGAATGGCTATATTGTAGCCGTAGAACCGTGGGACCGTGCATCCGCTCAACTTGAACAACCAAATTCTTTGGGTACCTAAACTCATGCCATAAGCCGTGCGATACAACTTAGCTCGTGGGACGATCAAGGCTATGTCGAGCCTTGCATTCGAGGAAACGTACATGCTTTATCGAACATTTACGCGGGCGACGCCTATGACTTAGGCTAACTCATAGTTTGTGACGAATACCAACTTTTACCTTCTCCCAAGCCACGGAACAAAGGATCGAGTGTCATTTTCAAAGCACGCCATGCACCAACTCTAATCCGACCGTGGGACGTTTACCATATTCTAAACTTGATTCGATCCGTCAGGATAATTTCCTTTAGCTATGTGGATTCATCTCTCTTTTATTATTAAGCCTACTTGTGCAAGTTGAAAACACACGAATTATTAAGTGAAGGCTGAGATGAGGCAAGTTCACCGAAACTACCCCACCTGAGCGATGTCTTCGAGTCGCCGTTACAAGACTAAGTCCGAACGCCGTCGGCATTTCGATTCCTCCGATTGACTTCGCGGGACGGGACACTACAATAATTAATCAAGGAATTTTGATATGAATGCGAAGCTCGAAAACGTAAGTCACGAAAACTCATTCGAAAAACATTCACGAAAAACGTATTTACGAAAACCAAAGCCAAAGCCAAATAAAGTGCGGCATAAAAATCAAAGCAACGGGAGGTCTCTCCCGACTCAGCCGCAGAGCCAATCCTCGAGGCGCAACCCGCTGAATATGGGACTTGGTTTCAAAAGAGCCATTCCATAACGTAGAATGGATCTTAATTCAATTGTTCCCGTTCGATCGACTCGACCGATTCTGTCCTATCGGTCCCGACCGAATCGATAGCGACAGTGTTCCTTTCTCGTGCACCCTGTGGACGAAAATAGGGCACGTTGTAGGGACGGGGCACTATAAAGAAGACCAGAATAAACAAGTTGTTCCTGATCCGGACGATGATAGGTCTGCGATACAAAGATGGGGCGTCTATTACGGATCACTTGAGTGATTTCCAGGACGTGGTTGACCAGTTGTCTTTGATGGGAGTCAAGTTCGACGACGAGGTTCAGGGACTATGGCTGCTGTATACATTGCCATACTCGTGGGAGATCGTACGAGTATCTATGATCGCTTCTGCTATAGAGGGCGTGGTCAATCTGGAGTTTGCCAAGAGCGGGGTACTGAATGAAGAGATGCGGAGACGTTCTCAGGGCACTTCATCCATATCCCACCACTTAGAGACATTGGTTTCAGTGAGCCGCGAAAGGGGCAAAAGCATGGGTCCAGGTGGTGGCAAAGACAAGAGCAGGGTTAAAGTCTAAGGGTCGGTACGAGGTCTCAGATTGTTAGAACTGTGGCAAGAAGGGCCACATCAAGCAGAACTGTTTCACTTGGAAGAGAGAGAAGAAGGACGACAAGGGGAAGCAAGATAATAACACTACAACGACGGCCTCGATACATGGAAGCGATGTGATCGTCGTAGGTGATGAGGTTATCACAAACCTCGCATGCGATGACAATTCTTGGCTGGTAGACTCAGGAGCTTCAGCGCATGTATCTCACAACAGGGCACTATTTGCCATTTACACGACAGGCGACTGTGGAGTATTGAAGATGGACAATGAAGATGTGTTGAAGGTAATTGTCATTGGAGATGTGCATTTGAGAACGAAGACGGGTGCAGTTCTTGTTCTCAAAGATGTTCGTCATGTCCCTGATATCCGTTTCAACCTGGTGTAGGTTGGAAGCTTAGATGACGAGGGATTCTTCAGTCTCTTTGGGAATAGTCAGTAGAAGCTTTCCAGAGGTTCGATGGTGATTGCCAGAGGAAGCAAAAAGTCCGGTCTCTACTATATGGAGGGGAGCGCACAGGGGGCACAGGAGGTGAACGCAGTCAGTGATGTGTCTACCGAGTCATGGCACAGGCGGCTCGACAATATCAGCGAGAAGGGGATGAGCTACTTGGTGAACATGAAGGTGATTCCAGGGCTCAAGTCTATAAAGTTGGAGAAGTGCATGCACTGCTTAGCTGGAAAGCAAAATAGGGTGTCTTTCCAAAGTCATCCAAGTTTAAGGAAGCCGGCGTTGCTCGAGTTGATTCACTCAGATGTCTGCGGTCCTATGAAGGTAAAATCTATTGGTGGTGGATCTTATTTTGTAACTTTTATTGATGACTGCTCCAGGAAGGTTTGGGTCTATGCCTTAAAGACCAAGGATCAGGTGCTGTCCACTTTCAAAGAGTTTCAGGCCTCTGATGAAAGAGAGACGGGCAAGACGTTATTGTGTGTTCGGTCCGACAACGGCGGCGAATACATAGGTACCTTTGATGCTTATTGCAGAGAGCAAGTGTCACGACCCGTACCCATTTTTCGGATACGAGACGTGTCCAAGCCAGCCTACGCCGCAGAGTCGGCGGTAGAACGCTGTCAAGCCCGCAAGAAATAAATGCTCAAAATACAACATTTGCTGCTCATTCACATTTCTAAATTGTTACAACATTTACAACATTTATAATTAAAGAAAATATAAGATTTTACAATTAATAAAAATGGTACAACTGTTTTCTATTTTTAGGTTGACCTCAGCATACCCAAGTCTTTCCAGTGCTAAGAGTGATCGCAGCTAAACCTGAAAAATGTTAGTTTCTAGTCAGGAATGGAACAAGTACACAAACCGACGGCAATACAAAACACAATAGAATTAACAAGACATAAAAATAGTATATGGAATATGAAAGCTAGTAAGAAAACTGATGACATAGCACGATAGAGAAATAAACAAGAAAAAACTAATAAAAGACATCTATCTAGGTTGTGTGAAATATCTGTTTCGATATGTGAATGGCTAGGGGTAAATTTGGCACCCTGCACGTGTCGTGTGCAGCTGCTATTCTCCACGAAAGACACGGGGGATAGTTCTGGGTAGTCCACATACTAAGATATTTTCCCTTCCGACTACTCCGTGTGACGAACGTGTCAACAAGCAGCAAGATATATGTATAGACATGAAATGAAAAGACTACTATGAATCAGAAAGCAACCAGAAAGTGCACTTACCTGAGGTCCTTAGCTGGAGAAACCAATAATACTATACCACTCAATGAGCCACAATCAGTCAACACATGCAGAAGTCTCCAGATGCTGAAATAAATATTGCCAACATTCTCAGAATATTCAAATTAGCTAGGATTGCCTGTCCTTAAGTCCAATTCTGGACACAGGAGCAAAACAGTAATTTCGGGCAAAAACGATGTCCGTCGTTGGACCCGCTTTGCACCGAAAAGTATGCCAGAGTCAACGGTCTCTAAAGTCGTCAAACTACATGTCTACGGATCTAGTTTTTCGACATGAACCCAACCGTATGTCCAGAGTTGGATTCCGGCGGGCCGTACACAAAATCGTCCGTTGAGTGGGACCGTAGGGCCCGCAAAACGGTGACTTTATCAACTGTCTTAGAATCGGACCAAACTTGGCATACAGGACCAGAAAAATGATACGGTCCTGTTGGCACAAGTTTCATCTCGATCTGACGAGAATGCACAAAGTAATTGAAAATTTTGTAAAGTGCACGATACGGTAAATTTCGACGGATACGCATCAAATTCGTCGCGCACACGCGGCCAATTTGAATTCCGTCAAAGCCCACACAACCACGAAGCCATTACGCAGCTTTCGATGCTTAGGGTGTGCGACCACGTCGCCCGGAATGGCGGGACGCACGTCGTATCGTGGGTTTTTAATTATTTCTAATATTATAAAACAGGTTTTGCATGATTTTCGACATAACATAACTTCGCGTACACTAGATGAAAAGTAGTTCTACAAGAAGCATCTTAACCTTGTATATGTTGTCAATAGATCTGTTTAAAAAGATTTTATGTTTCGACGATCTGCTGCCCAGAAATCGGCTTCCAAACAGGGGGTTTGGACTGCTATATGCTGTCCTGTCCCGGGGGTGTTTTTCGTCGACTTTGCATCGACTTTGCGGGCGACCTAGATCGTACCAATTTAAATTAAAAGAACAAATTTGTAGGCCTATAGGTTGCGTTCATACCTGCGAAGACGAATCGAGTATCGATCAAACACGTGCAGAGAAACTGATTCGCGAAGTCGCGCGTTTAATGCTACTGTTGCTGTTGCTATTCGCACCTGCGCGCACGTCGGCGCTGCCGTGGCCGGCCGGTGGTCGCGTGCGGTGGCACCCTGGGCTGGGAGAGGTCATCGGGGTCAGTGGTGGCGGCACGATCTAGGTTTTAGAAGAATTCCCTCTCCCTCTCTCACGCTGTGCTCTATTTATACACGCGGCTTGCGCGTGAACAGGGTCTGCTCGGGTGTGGGAGTTACTTGTTCGGTTCGGTGGGGGGCTCAGCTCGTGGGCTGAGGGGTCATGGGATGGACTAGTTACTGCTATTGTTTTTCCTTTTTTTTATTACTAATACTATATGTATATAAGTATATACATATTTTTATACATATATATCTATATATATATACACACATATTTTTACCTTTATATTTATATACATATACACCATATATTATGTATTCGTATATACATATTTTATGTATATATTTACATAATACTATATATACACATACTCATATATATATCCAAATATACACATGTATACCTTTATTTAATACCTTTACATATACATACAATTACACACATATATTATAGTATATTTATAATAAAATAATATAAAAACAATATTATTAAATAAAAATCCTAATATATAATAATAATAATAATAACAAAATTTAATAACCAATAATGGTGTATATATATATAACAATTAGCTATGATAATTAATTATTCATAAAATCTAAAAATCACCATTTGATTAAAATAAGTAAAAATAAAATATTACAAAATTTCTGGGAAGGAGAGCTACAAATCTACCCATCTTAAAATAATTTTGTCTTCGAAATTCTAATTCGTAACTATTCTAAAAATTTAAAAAAGGAATTCTATTGTAACCTTAATATCTTTAAATTTGAATTCCTCGAAATAATTTATATCTTCCTCCTAGTCATTCTGTAACTACAATCCTTGAGGACTTCACCCACCTTTGGTCACACTACTTCCTCAAATCTCATGTAACTAAAACTTTATAATCACCCCACTACCTGCAAAAATTTCTACCAATAGCTATCTACTACTTATGGCATCTATAATCCTCTCTTACCTATCAATTAACCCAAAATCTAACAAGCAACAAATTTACACAAGTAGCTACAAAATATTAGTAAATTGTAATAAGTACAACCTTCGTCTATCTGCCATAGAAAGGACAGAAAGATAAGGAAGAACAACCAAGAGCAATTATGAAGTTTCAAGAGCGGTATAGAGTATCCAACGACACAGCAAAAAAAACATTTACGAACCATTGACTTATCTGCTAGATTAGGCTACTCTAGTCCAGTCGCTTGCTAACTCGAAGAACCTTTTGCTTCTTGGAGGGTCTTACAATCCATGCAATACGAAAATTTCGTTCTCGAAATTCTAAACAAGGTTCCATAGTAGAACGTAATTTGGGAATTCAAGGTTGTGGTCTTACTCGGTTCTTTATTTGGACATCAGTCGTTGGTTGGATGAACATTGGGTTTCAATCTACATGGACTAGACAAGATCTCAATGATAGAACCATTCTTTCTAGATTAGGATATCCTAGAATAGGGTTCCTTCCAAGTGGTTGAGCTAGTTTGCTAATCAGGTTGGGTTAGCTAGGTCCACAAGCCCAAAATGTACCTTTAGTGACTTTTGTGTTTAAGTAGCACATGAGGCCTCAATTGGACGACATACTAGTGTCATGTGCGTAGTGGGCTTCGAGTAGTCCACAACCATATATTGGGTCGCAGGAATTGAGTCGAAGTTAAGGCTCTAATGGAAGTCAGAAAGTATAACGGGTAGGTACTATGGTAAGGGTTATAGCTAGTCCTTTTAACCTGAAAGTCGTACCACAGAATTAGAGTACAAGGGGATGGGTTTGAGTGGGACATGATATACCTAGATGAGGGTGGACTCGTCTAGATCTTGCATATGAAATTTGTCGGACGGTAATAGCTGGTCTCGTGCTCCAAATATTAATGACACGGCCGGGGACACAAAGTAATTTAAATAGAAAGTGGGAGTCCATGGGCACTAATTATCATTCTAATGGAAAACTATTCTAATCATTCGGTAATCTTCGTTTATCCCAAGAAGGCTTACAGTCTACCCACCTTAGAGGCTAGGATATGGTGGCAAGGTTCCTGTCACAGGGCTGGCCGATGGTAGCTACACTTTCATATACGACTATCATAGTCAAGGGGATACTCTATATCTATCTATCTATCAATTACGAGCTTTCATCTTTCCAATCAGTGAAGACGAAAACAATAAAGAGTTCAAGAGAGATGTCACTGAACACAATTCCATGATTCAAGGGCGAATGTTTAATTCAAGAGAAATTATCGAGGCAGTCGTGGGTGAGATCCTAGGGGCATCTACATCTCAATCCACGTAGGGTAATTAGAAGAAGGCGAACCAAATGTATCATGGCTGATCAGACCGTAATACAATAATTCTGATTAGACAATGTGTTAGCGGGCGTCCCCATTAAATATCTGTCTTGAATCAAGCTCGATAAAAGAGTAAGCTTGCAAAAACTAGGCTGTAATAGCAGCGTTGGTCGAGAGAGTCGAAATACAAGTACGCGAGATTTTGAAAGGAGGTACGAGTGGTTCGAGTTTTGAGAGAATCAAAACCTTACCTGGTGTCATTGCTTATATAGGCATCCTACTATCCTCTGGTCCTTAAGGCCTGGGTCAACTAATGGGTTGTGGACTTCTGAATCCTATATTCTTGGTAAACCGATTAGTATCAGTCAATTACCTCATTAATAGATCGCAAGGACCATGGAACGCTAGGTTGGGAGACATGCTATCCAACTTATAGAACTTCCACTAGCATTGGTTTTGGAACTTAGGGTCATACAGGGCAGTCCTTATCCTTTATAGTATTATAAACTTGTAGTCACGTCTGAAATCACTTTACCGAGAATTATGTCTCGCCCGTATACTCAGGCTGTGGTAAACTCTTGGTTCCATGATTCAATTATGATAGGCTATCGGTACTCTACCTTACATTGACACGAGGGTATCTAAGATCTAAAGAGGTCGACGAGAACATAGCTTTAGCAATGTTCTATAGACTATGGTTCTTCGGGATGATTTCAATTCTGTGGGTTGTGCCTCGCCAGTGCGCTGCTGGCTGCAGTGAACCCACATCTCCACTCTCAGATAATTGACGACAGTGTGCTGCTGTCTAACCATTCCTTTAACTATATCCGTAAAATTTAGGGGCTTCTAGATATTCAAACAGTTGACTAAAAATAGAGTGTAGGTATTTGTCCTATCAGTCACAACACTTAAAATAAAAGGATTAATATGAAGAAAATAACTAAAGACGAAAGTAATACAAATATTCTAGTATCTATTTCATGTGCATTTCAATGGTTGATGGAAAATCTCAAGTCAATCTACCTCAATATTCGCACACGAATTATAGAATCAGAAATTATAAGCTAAATCCTTACAGCAAAAGAGAACTTAAATAGGCAATTCTAACTCATGAAATGATGTTTATATCTAATAGAGCAAAAGAAAATTACAAAGTTTATCAAAATTAACACCTTAATTCTAGGCAAGTCTAACATACCAAGCGAATAGTATATCTACATTTGATCACATTGTCATATCGAAAGTAATAGTGTACCTATAGAGATCTAGCAAGCTATCTAAATTGCATGGCCTATCTAATAACCTTAACTACCCACGGTCAATTTGAACAAGGGACTCCTAGTCCTAGTCATTCTCCTAAATTATTTTAATCCTAATTGTGAATGAGCATTCCTGGGCACAGGCTCGCAATAGTACGACTAACATACCATCACGAGTTCGCAATATTCTGCGAAAACTGACCTGCATGGGCCACCACAAAAACTTATCACGACCCGTACCCGCTTTTCGGATACGAGACGTGTCCAAGCCAGCCTACGCCGCAGAGTCGACTGTAGAACGCTGTCAAGCCCGCAAGAAATAAATGCTCAAAATACAACATTTGCTGCTCATTCACATTTCTAAATTGTTACAACATTTACAACATTTATAATTAAAGAAAATATAAGATTTTACAATTAATGAAAATGGTACAGCTGTTTTCTATTTCTAGGTTGACCTCAGCATACCCAAGTCTTCCCAGTGCTAAGAGTGATCGCAGCTAAACCTGAAAAATGTTAGTTTCCAGTCAGGAATGGAACAATTACACAAACCGACGGCAATGCAAAACACAATAGAATTAACAAGACATAAAAATAGCATATGGAATATGAAAGCTAGTAAGAAAACTGATGACATAGCACGATAGAGAAATAAAAAAGGAAAAACTAATAAAAGACATCTATCTAGGTGGTGTAAAATATCTGTTTCGACATGTGAACGGCTAGGGCTAAATCCGGCACCCTGTACGTGTCGTGTGCAGCTGCTATTCTCCACGAAAGACACGGGGGATAGTTCTGGGTAGTCCACATGTCTACTAAGATATTTTCCCTTTCGACTACTCCGTGTGACGAACGTGTCAACAAGCAGTAAGATATATGTATAGACATGAAATAAAAAGACTACTATAAATCGGAAAGCAATCAGAAAGTGCACTTGCCTGAGGTCCTTAGCTGGAGAAACCAATAATACTATACCACTCAATGAGCCATAATCAGTCAACACATGCAGAAGTCTCCAGATGCTGAAATAAACATTGCCAATATTCTCAGAATATTCAAATTAGCTAGGATTGCCTGTCCTTAAGGCCAATTCTGGACACAGGGGCAAAACGGTAATTTTGGGCAAAAATGATGTCCGCCGTTGGACCCGCTTTGTACCGAAAAGTGTGCCAGAGTCAACGGTCTCTAAAGTCATCAAACTACATGTCTATGAATCCAGTTTTTTGACATGAACCCAACCGTATGTCCAGAGTTGGATTCCGGCGAGCCTTGCACAAAATCGCCCATCGAGTGGGACCGTGGGGCCCGCAAAACGGTAATTTTATCAACTATCTCAGAATCGGACCAAACTTGGCATACAGGACCAAAAAATGATACGGTCCTGTTGGCGCAAGTTTCGTCTCGATCTGACGAGCATGCACAAAATAATTGAGAAATTTACAAAGTGTACGATACAGCGAATTTCGACGGATATGCATCAAATTCGTCGCGCACACGTGGCCAATTTGAATTCCGTCAAAGCCTACACAACCACGAAGCCGTTACGCAGCTTTCGATGCTTACGGTACGCGACCACGTCGTCCGGAATGGCGGGACGCACGTCGTATCATGGGTTTTCAATTATTTCTAATATTATAAAACAGGTTTTGCATGATTTTCGATATCACATAACTTCGCGTACCCTAGACGAAAAGTTGTTCTACAAGAAGCGTCTTAACTTTGTATATGTTGTCAATAGATCTGTTTAAAAAGATTTTATGTTTCGACGATCTGCTGCCCAGAAATCGGCTTCCAAACATGGGGTTTGGACTGCTATATGCTGTCCTGTCCCGGGGTATTTTTCGTCGACTTTGCATCGACTTTGCGGGCGACCTAGATTGTACCAATTTAAATTAAAAGAACATACTTGTAGGCCTATAGTTTGCTTTCATACCTGCGAAGATGAATCGAGTATCGATCATACACGCACAGAGAAAATGATTCGCGAAGTCGCGCGTTTAATGCGACTGCTGCTGTTGCTATTCGCACCTGCGCGCGCGTCGGCACTGCCGTGGCCGGCCGGTGGTCGCGCATGGTGGCGCCCTGGGCTGGGAGAGGTCGTCGGGGACAGTGGTGGCAGCGCGATCTAGGTTTTAGGAGAATTCCCTCTCCCTCTCTCGCGCTGTGCTCTATTTATACACGCGGCTTGCGCGTGAACAGGGTCTGCTCGGGTGTGGGAGTTACTTGTTCGGTTCGGTGGGGGGGAGGAGGGGGGGCTCAGCTCGTGGGCTGAGGGGTCATGGGCTGGACTAGTTACTGCTATTGTTTTTCCTTTTTTTATTACTAATACTATATGTATATAAGTATATACATATTTTTATACATATATATATCTATATATATATATACACACATATTTTTACCTTTATATTTATATACATTTTTTTATGTATTCGTATATACACATTTTATGTATATATTTACATAATACTATATATACACATACTCATATATATATCCAAATATACACATGTATACCTTTATTTAATACCTTTACATATACATAAAATTACACACATATATTATAGTATATTTATAATAAAATAATATAAAAACAATATTATTAAATAAAAATCCTAATATATAATAATAATAATAACGAAATTTAATAACCAATAATGGTGTATATATATATATATTTTTTTAATGGTGTATATATATATATATATATATATATATATATATATATATATATATATATATATATATATATATATATATATAACAATTAGCTACGATAATTAATTATTCATAAAATCTAGAAATCACCATTTGGTTAAAATAAGTAAAAATAAAATATTACAAAATTTCTGGGAAAAGGAGCTACAGCAAGGGATACGACACCAAAAGACTCCGCCCAAGATACCTCAGCTCAATGGTGTAGAGGAGCGCATGAACAGGACACTGATGGAGAGGGTGCGGTGTGTGCTGTCAGAAGCAAACTTGTCGGGCTGTTTTTGGGGTGAGGCTCTTCTCACAGCTGCTTATGTTATTAATTTATCTCCTAGTGTTCCTTTGCAGGGTGATGTGCCTGACAAAGTATGGTACGACAAAGAGCCATCATATAATCACCTGCGAGTGTTTGGCTGTAAGGCCTTTGTGTATGTACCAAAGGACGAGAGGACCAAACTTGAGCCGAAGACGAGACGATGAGTCTTTGTCGGCTACAGTCGGGATGAGTTTGGCTATAGAATCTATGACCCGATAGAAAGAAAGCTCTACAGAAGCAGGGACATGGTATTCGTCGAGGATCAGACCATGACCAACACTCAGGATTCTGAGACGCCTTCTGAGGCTGAGGAAATGCCTAAGTTAGAGTCATTTCTTTTCGAGCAGTTTTCAGAGGACATCGCAGAGGATCCAATTATGGGGGAGCCAGTACATGGAGTTGCTCCCAACCTTGATCATCAGCCTGCTGATGGTGGTCAGGGTGTCTTTCAGGAGGATGATCATGCCAGAAAGGTAGTTCCTGAAGGGGAGGAGGCTGTTGGTATACAGCCAGCACTAGTGGCTCCATTGAGAAGGAGCGACAGAGAGCGTCGACCATCTACGAGATACTCACCGGGTGAGTATGTGCTATTGACTGACGAAGGAGAGCTCGAAAGTTTACAGAGGCTATGGAAGACGAACACAGACAGGAGTGTATGGAGGCTATGCAGGAGGAGATGAGTTCCTTACACGCCAATTCCACTTATGAGTTGGTGCGGTTGCCAAAGGGAAAAAAGGCTTTAAAAAATCGACGGGTGTTTAGAGTGAAGCAGATGGATGATGCTACTTGTCCTCGATACAAAGCGAGGCTGGTAGTTAAAGGCTACAGTCAGCAGAAAGGCGTAGATTATGATGAGATCTTTTTGCCTGTCGTCAAGCACTCATCTATTCGGGTGGTGCTAGCAATGGCAGCCAGTCTCGACTTGGAGGTCGAGTAGATGGACGTAAAGACGGCATTCCTCCATGGTGATCTTGAGGAGGAGTTATACAAGGAGCAGCTAGAGGAATTCTGTGAGAAGGGCAAGTCATATTTGGTCTGCCAGTTGAGGAAGATCTTGTATGGTCTGAAGCATGCTCCGAGGCAGTGGTACAGGAAGTTCGAGTCGTTTATGGGGGAGCATGGCTATGCACGAACAACTTCGGATAACTGTATATTTGTGAGATATTTTGCCGATAATGATTTTATTATTTTATTACTTTATGTAGATGATATGCTATTAGTGGGTCGGAATGACTAGGATAGCGGAGTTGAAGCGCCAACTGGGCACGGCCTTCTCTATGAAGGATTTGGGCGCAGCAAAGACTATTCTTGGGATGGAGATCAGCCGAGAGAGAGAGTCCAAGATGCTACATTTATCCCAAAAAAATTACATTCACCGGGTACTTCAGCGTTTCGGTATGGACGGGTCGAAGAAAGTGAGTTGCCCCCTTGCGGCCCATTTTAAGTTTACTGAGGAGCAGTGTCCATCTATCGATGACGAAAAGGAAGATATAGAGCTGGGTCCATATGCTTCAGCTGTAGGGAGCCTTATGTATGCTATAGTGTATACGAGGCCAGACATCGCTCATGCAGTTGGCACAGTTAGCAGGTATCTTTCAAATCCTGGAAGGGTACATTGGAGTGCGGTCAAGTGGATTCTACGATACCTTCAGGGCACTGTCGTTTGAAGACTTTCTTTTGGTGGTGACGAGACGAAGATGGTTGGGTATACCGATACTGATATGGCTGGAGATGTAGACACGAGATGATCGACTTTGGGCTCTGTGATGATGTTTGCCGGAGGAGCGGTATCGTGGCAGTCGCGGTTGCAGAAGTGTATTGCCTTATCGACGACAGAGGTAGAATATATTACGGCGACGGAGGCTTGTAAGGTGCTGCTGTGGATAAAGAAGCTGTTGCAGGAAAAGGGGCTGAAGCAAGAGCAGTATACTTTGCTTTGCGACAGTAAGAGTGCTATTCACCTTGTGAAGAACCAGACATTTCATAGTCGGTCCAAGCACATCGAGACTCGGTATCATTGGATACGGGATGTGGTTGAAAAGAAGGACGCGGCACTTGAGAAGGTTCATACTGATGACAATGGAGCGGACATGCTCACGAAGGTTCTGCCGAGGGGGAAGTTTGAGTACTGCAGGCAGATCGTCGGGATGACGACCTCCTCCACCTAGTTGTGAAGGAAGAGATTTATTAGAGTTGGTGGGGTTCCCAACCTATGTGGAGAAGACCCCTGAGTGCGATGAGCGCCGCCTGTGTGTTAGAGAAGCTCGGGGAGGTGACAAGGCCAGTCGGAGAAGACGAAGAAGCTCGGAAGCTACCAGAGAAGCTGCTGGAGAGAGGGGGCAGAGTTCGGGCTGAACTCTGCCCCAAGGGAGAGTTCTGGCTGAACCCTGCCTTCCAGTTTCGGAACTATTCTGTTGCCAGAACACAGAGTTCTGGCCGAACTCTGTGCCAGGACAGAGTTCTGGCCGAACTCTGTGTGTCGGGGCTGAAGCATTTTTTAGGGTAATTTAATCAACGTTGGATCGTATCCTACGGTCCAGGTTTTGCTGCAGATTAGGGGACTTATACATGGTTATTTCTAACCCTAATCATAACACAACATTGAAGAACAAGAGAGAAAAAAATTAGAGGCAAGAGTGCCATTGCAACTTTGGAAGAGAAAAAGGAGGATTAAAGGCCGTTTTCGAAGGAGGATCGTGTTCGAGTAATATCTACTCGTCGTCCTTGTTCTTCGTAGCTTTGTAATCATTATTCTTGCTTTCAAGTGTTGTGGGGATCCGATTTGGATCGGAAGAAATTTGTAGAGGGAGTACTCCTTTATTTCATTAGTGAAGGCTTCTCAGGGTTGGACTCCGATCGTCCCGTAGTTTTTTTCCCGCAAGGGTTTTCCACGTCAAAAATTCTCTGTGTCTGCGTGGTTTGTTTTAGGGTTTTGGTTCGTGCGTTGTATTGCTCGGTTCTCTCGCAGGTACTCTCTATTTTAGGAAAAGGTTTTCGCATTTCTTTTCCAACAGCCTCTTCTTGTTGGATTGTATCTTGTTTTCGGTTGAGCGCTCAAATGAGGGGTGATAATGGAGTTGGTAATTTAGTTCCACATCGGATAGCAGATAGAATTATGAGGTGTAGATAATTGGCATTAGTTCAGGCCTTACATGAGAATTCTCTTTTAAGGCATATGGGCCCAATTCAATATCGTACCTCATGGGCCAACTCCGGTTCGGGTCACACCGAATTTCCAATAAGTGGTATCATAGCCCAAGGTTACATGTCTGGTTTGGGCGACTCTATTCTTTCTAAGTCATAATCGTTAGTTATGCATCTTGTCTAAATGACGGTCAACAGTGTATCTCAAAATTTTGAACTATTTCAACGATATCACATCGTTCTAGTGTAGGTAGAAAGGCATACTGAAGGTCTCGTAACATCAGTATAGATCCATCTTAAGCGAATATTATCATTTTTCCTAGGTTGATACATATTTAATACCTTGATCAACAATCGAGGAATAAAATTTTTGTGCACAAGTTGTCCATACCAAACAAATGCAACTATCTATAAATATAAAATATAACAAAATAGATATGAATGATTTAAAGAAATACAAAATTTTGTTACATCAACTATTATATTATTCCCATATTTTTTGACCCACCATTTGGACACAAGTTTTACCTCCAGGGTCAAATAGCAACACAACAATCCCAATATTCCTCAAACAATATCATTAACCAAGGCTTAGAATATACGTACTATTCAGCATATTATAGAGTTATATTCTTTTTTTCAAAATTGACCAAACAAATTATATGTTCTCTTTAACAGTTACGTGTTATTCCTGCAAATACAAAGATGGAAGAAGTTACGTATGTAATGCCCCGCTCCGTACGAGGTATTTGGTTGGCTTGTTGGATGGGATCAGAATGTTGGACCATGACTTATGTTGGGAATCAAGAGAGTTGAGACTGATGCAGTCTCTCTGAGCTGGCTAGACGGTTTAAGTGTTGGTACGTGGCTCGCTGGTGGAGCTACGCTTAGGGGGAATGTGTGCAACCAGAATAAGAAGACCCTTTTATGCAGGCAAGTGGAACTGTCCTCCTTCCTCCTTATACCTGCATACTTAATAAATAGAATAACGTGATGCTATGAATTGTCCCTAAATGTTCCATGTCTTAGTTGCTGAATAATAGAGATGCCTATGTTGAGAATCATTAAATGAATAAGACATGAATATTGAACTGCTGGTTGAATCACACTCGAACTGCTAATGTAACTTGATGCCTGAGAATGAATTGATAATGTCCCTTATGCTTAATCTTGATGAAATGAATGAATCACTTGTATAATCGAGATGTTGCGTGAATGAGACATGAGAAAGAAACTGGCTATGCTATTAACACAATGAATTGAATGAGACTCTTGCAATCATGTACTCTCTGTACAACTATTGTAAAAAATAAGATGATGCCTATTTTTGTATAACCAATGAAATGAATAATAATTGTCCTAATAAAACGAAGGAAAAAAGCTGCTTGTCCCTTTGAAATGAATGAAATGTTATTGGTTCCTTATTTAGAGGAATGTTATGAGAAATGTGCAATGAATCAATAAATGGAGAATGATGAGGCTTGGGATCATGGAGATCACCAAGTAGAATGATGGTAATGATTAGTCGTTGAACACGGCTCGGGATTGAGATGAGATGTTGAAATGTTGGCTCTGCTTACTTTCAGTTGCTTTACCATGCATTTGTGTTATCGAGTCGACACACATTCGCATGGTCATAGACGTACTTGTACAAGTCTGAGTAAGTTTCCTCGAACGGTACCTGGGACACCGGGACCGATTCGACCCGGAAGGAAACATTGGTCGTGCTATGGTGGCACGAGATATTACGGAACATTCGGCTAGGCTTGCAACCTACCCTGGAATGGTGCGTCGTAATACCCGTTGGAAAGTCCTTTATGGTGCAGTTTCACAATGACCATGTAGTCAGGATGCATGCTAACGAATGTTTTGTGCAGACAGAGTAAGTACATCATATTATCCTGTATTTTTATGCAGGTACGAGGGAGTTGGCTATCGGTAAGAAATCAGTTAAATGTGATATACTCAATATATGTGTTGGCTTAACTTGCGTGCTTAACGTGCCAAGTAAATGATGTTATGCATAGTCTTTCAATATGAGAACTTGCTTAACATGTTAAATTTAGTATGCTAGAAAGATGCCTTGCTATGAATATTACTCAAACATAACATACATACTAAGTGATGCTTGAAGTGAGAATTATCATAACATGTTTAAGATGATAATGTTAACGATGCCTCAATGATGCCTTTGCATGATAACACCAAGAATGCTGTAATGATATGTCCACATGAATGTTGCTAAGAATATGTTTACATGTTTCACTCTGATTATTGTCCATGAACTGTAAACTGATGCTAGGCCCCCAAGTAGAAAGATCATTATATTAAATGCTTGCTAAAATTGACCAGTTAGTGTTGGTTTAGGCGAGTGGGTTGGATTCTGCTTGCCAGTACATAGATGATGTGCTGACCCACATTTTTGGTGGGCAGGTGCTCATGCTTGGGATGTTCTGTACACGAAGATTGGCTTGACCGGTCCCGTGGCATCGAAGATTTGTTGGACATACGGAAGCTCTCTTTGTACAAGATAATGTCTTCTGTTTATAAAGGGCATAATGTATGGAACATTGTAATCAGTGTACCAGTGAGTTGTAAGCCAAGTCGGTATATCGAGTTGTAATCCAATGTATCCATGTATCAAATGTAAGCCTTGTAGCATTGTTCAGTTGGCTTTCAATGTAAAGTGAGATGTGTTGTAAGCATTGTACTTCAATACAAGTCTTGTACTCTTCTTCAATTATCAATAAAGAGAATAAAGTTCTATATATCTCTGTGTGACTTCAAGTTATTCTTTTGTCTCTGCTGCTATAAAGAAGTGATGTATTTCTATTCAATGAGAGAGATTATCCTTATTAAATTCAATTTATCTGCTTCTGCCGCTGCGATGTGTTTCTATTTAAAGATTATCACTTATGTACCATCTTTGCCTCGTACAAGTGCAATACCAGAATTGTACGGCATCACGCCCAAGCGAGGACGATCGATTCCAAGAGATAAAATATGTGAAGAAATGACTCTACGAATCGGGGCGTGACAACGTAGAAAATCAAAATTATAGCAAAGATAATGATGCTTACAACCACATAAAAGAAGATTATAATTTGAGAAATGTAAAGGCTAACAAACTCACAATGCAACCGATAATACAAAAATCGTTACCACAACATAATATGTAAGACTTGGAAGTAGAAAGCTCACAGGGTTATGACGATTACCGTTACTCAAAGTAATATTCGACCTTATTTCGTTGATATGCTCTCAAAAACCAGCAAATTCTGAAACTTGAACTTCCTGTAATGCCCTTCTTCATGCGACACATTATGATGATTTATTGACTTGAAGATTTGGTTGGACTTGGACTGACGCAGAGGAATCAGCTAGTGATCTATGTGTTCAGTGTTATGCTCACTCGGCGTGAAGGTATTATATTGGTTTCTTTGGTATACGTTTAACTTATGAGTTGTATGTGCTGATTTGAATTTAATATTGTGTTGTGCTAGGTATCGTGAGATTTGAGCGATGATGTAGTCTTTCTTAACTCTGTTGGATTGGATTATGGAGTTTGGTTAGCGTGTATGAGTACACAGATTGAGAGGTTTGTGCATCATATCAAATCGTCTGTTTGAGACATGCTTCAAAATTTGCTCGGTCGAGGAAGGTCGATGAACCTGCGATCCTTTTTCCTTCCCTCCTAAAGAATTGCTGTTGTTTGTGTGGTCATTTATGCTTGTGTTACATGCTAATAAATGAATCAAGATAAAGAGATTAATATGATTATTGCTAGATACAAATGTGAAAAATAGAAATATTGTGTATGTTGCTATGCGTATCATAGTCTGGTGAAGTATCTAGTTAGTGTACCGTATTACTTCTACATGGATGTGGAAAGGTAAGAATGTGTGGCGAAGTGCCATGAAAAGTATGTTTGTGTGGCATGCATGGTACCACGAAAGGTTTGATATGGAAGGGTATGGTGCTACGGTATGTTCGGAGCCTACAGGTTGCCGATCAAAATATCAATCAAAATGATGGAAGGGCATGGTATCACGGTATGTTTGGAGCCTACAGGTCCCAATCAGAACGTAGAAATGAAAGAATTGGAAGATGACTTTGATGTATGATTTTCTGTATTCGAACTTTAGACCATGCATGTATTTATAGTTGCTTAACTGCATGCATTTTGCAAGGTCATGACAACTTATGCACAAGATAATACGTTTCCTAGAACGATTTTCGGGGGCCAAGGCCAAAACTAAATATGCCTAGGGAAAATTATGTAGATGTGCTTCGGCATGTGGTTTTACGGGGCCTACAATTGGGCTTGCTACCCGACTAGATGGACGCGTCTCAATACGGGTATCACGGAACCTTCGGTTAGGTTAGCTACGTAGTGTCCCATCCCGCTGAATCAATCAGAAGAATCGAAACGTCGACGACGTTTGGACTTAGCCATGCAACGACGGCTCGAAGTCCTGTTCAGTCGAGTCGACTCCTCGCTCAGGTGGGTGGCTTCGGTGAACTTGCCTCATCTTGGCCTTCGTAGTAATAAAATGAAAGTTTTCAAATGCACAAGTACGTTCGATAATAAAAGAGACGAAACCACGTATTAAAAAAGGAATAATCCCAAGTCGGGTCGAATGAGTTAGAACATAGAAATGGGTCCTACGGTCAGCTTTAAAATATTGCACGATGGATTTCAAAATGACACTCGGTCGTCCCGTGGCTTGGAAGAAGGAAAAGTTGGTCTTCGCCACAAAAGCTAAGAATTAGCCTAAGTCATTGGCGTCTCCCGCATAACGCTTGATAACGCATGCACGGTCCCATCGTCCAGGGCTTAGCATAGCCTTGCTCGCCCCATGAGTTAAGTTGCGTTGTATGGCTTGTGGCCTAAGTCTAGGCACCCAAATAGCTTGATTGTTCAAAGTCGAACGCGTGCACGGTACGTTCCCACAATTCAAGGCTTGATGCAGCCCTTGCTCGTTGTCAAGTCGTTGCACGATCGAGTCAGGCTAAAGTTATGTCGGACTATCGAAGTCATTCTAAGCACTGTTCCATATTTTATACGGTTGTCAAAATTACTTGGTTTTACAATCATAAGGCCCATCGTATAAAGTATGATTTGGGTAGTAGTGTCGCATGGAACACAAATTGGCTTAAGGCACGATGTCACAGACTTAGTGTTTTAAGGCACGAACCACAATTGATTCAAAGTGAGTTTGGAAAAAGGGCTTTCAAATAGTCGTTTCTAAGTTGAGTAAAATGATAAGGCAACAAGGAAGAGTGTTCGCGACCATGAGTCGTCGAGGCGGTCTCAAATGCTAGAAGTCTTGAACTTGGTCTGAAAGAGATGGTAACACTAGAAGAAGAATGACTGTGTGAGACGTCAGTTCGAGTCGAGTCTTGCATGGTCATGGACAACTTGTCGACAAGTAAGAGTTTCCTTGAGCGGCAATCCGCGGCCACGGGACCGTATTGGCCTAGGGAGAAATAGGGGTATAGCCGAACAAGGAGTAACGCTCAGGTTATTCCAAAATTTCAGCAGGGCTCGCTACTTGCGCTGAAAGGGACATCGAATAACAAAACTATAAGTCCAGGATAGCTTGTGGTGCTAGTGGCCTTTCATATAGATGTCGACAAAATAGCGGCTATCCGCGTGTATGCCTTTAGAATGAGTCAAGTTGAATGTGTCACGATCAGAATATAATGTTTGGACCTAAGATTTTGTTGCAACGGAGACACCGTGTTTCGGCATGAGATGTGGCATCGAGTCTTAATTTGTTGGCATAGAGTTGCACGAGTTGGATTTGAGTCATTTCGAGTTTAAGTCAAAAAATCGCCACAAGGATAAGTTGGTTAAGTGGCACTAAGTTCACAAGTCTTGATTGGGTCAGTTGGTGATTAAAGGCAGCAAGGGCCGCTAGGCGGCATATATGGTTAAGTCATACTGAGTTCCTAGGCACGGCCTCAATATGGACTAGTTGCACGGTCACATAGAAATTAGGTACTATCGTGTAGTTGCATATTTGATTATGGGCCGAAAGGTAAGCACCACTACAAAAATTTGTCAGATTAGCGACATTCCAAAATGTCGCTAATCTCGTCTAAAACGTCGCTAAACTAAATTAGCGACGTTTAGGAAACGACGGAAAAAAGCGTGTCGCTAATCGAGAAAACGTCGTAAAACGTTGCTGTGGCGATGTTAGTTAGCGACGCTAATAACATCGCTAATTAGCGACGTTATTTGTGACATTTTCTTTTGGTCGCTGATTAGCGACACATTAGCGACATTTTTGCGACGATGTGGCGGCATCAGATTGTTTGCCACGTCAACAATTTAGCGACAATTTTAACGACTATTTTATTCGTCGCTAAAAGTTAGCGACGAATATAAACGTCGCTAAAAATGTCGCTAAATTGAAAAAAATTAAAAAAAAGAATCCAGAATGCAAATGTATAATCCAAAATACAGATTCCAATCCAATCCAAAATACATAATCTAATCCCTGGGTTCGCCAACCCCTTCGATGGAACACTCAATACCGTCACGCACAATACAATCCAGAATAGACAAAAAATAATTGGTCGTCTCCTCAAGCCTCTCGGAACATCATAATATGCATCACACATCACACAAACAAATATACATCACAATATGCATCACACATCATACAAACCAATATACTTCACACACCAAAAAACAAATATCCATCACAATATCCAAAGGAGATATATCCATCAAAACAAATATCCATCACAATATCCAGAGGAGATATATCCATAAAAAAAAATCCAGTCAATATATGTATCTACTGTCGTCTATGATCGGGCAGATAGAACTCCCTCAGCCAGCGCCCATAAGTAGGATCTGCGGCAGCCAGATCAATATCCAGAGGAGATGGATGACTGGAACTTCCGGTGGAACTGCCATGTGGTGCCACCTCCTCTTTCACAGCTCCTTCGACTTTAGGAATTACTTTTGGAGCAGCTCTCTCGGTGGAACTGCCCTCTGGTGCCACCTCCTCTTTCACAGCCATCTGTGCCTCCCTCAAGCGAGATCCTCGGGTCTTAGGTGCCATCTATGAGAACGGATGCCATCTCGTTTGAGTACATTTTTGAAAGCAGATAAAATACAGAAAATTCAATTTTTTACCAAGTGTGAGAACGGATGGCTCAGAACACAACCCAAAATTCATTCTAGCATACATTAGTGTGAATCATCTATGTTCTGTACATATGGTGTAGTATATGTTCTTATCGTATCTAGTATCTAAAGAATGTAACAGAATCAAGATGAACCCACATAATGTAATACTAAGACATCACCTACTACTATATAAGATAGAGTGATAGGTTGTCATATCATCATTGTCGAGGGATGAGGGTCGAAGGACAGTCAACTTTATCTACGGCTACATAGTTTCTGCCTCACCAGTCGAATGGCTGCAGGGACTATGTCCTGATCACCATGTCGTACCGTAGATTAATGCAAATGGAGCTGGAGCCAAAATACAGAATCCAAAATACAAAATACAGAATCCAATCCCTGGGTTCTCCGAAAGTACAAAAACAAAGATTAACACACAGTACTAATTCATATGTGTTTTAAGTGTGAGAACGGATGGCTCAAAACATAACCCAAAATTCATTCTAGCATACATTAGTGTGAATCATCTATGTTCTGTACATATGGTGTAGTATATGTTCTTATCGAATCTAGTATCTGAAGGATATAACAAAATCAAGATGAACCCACATAATGTAATACTAAGACATTATCAACTACTAAAAGATATAGTGATAGGTTGTCGTATCATCATTGCCAAGGGATGAGGATCGGAGGACAGTCAACTTCATCTACGGGTACATAGTTACTTGAGCTAGTCGTCGCGAAACGTCGCTATGACGTCGCTAATAGCGACTAATTTAGCGAAGTTAGTATGAACGTCGCTAAATTCTAATTATATTCCCGCACCAATTCATTTCCCCCATTTTACTCTCTCACTCTCTCTTCTCCCCCCTCCGGCTCTCTCACTCTCTCCGGCGCTCTCACTCTTATCGAATCTAGTATCTGAAGGATATAACATAATCAAGTGTGAGAACGGATGGCTCAGAACACAACCCAAAATTCATTCTAGCATACATTAGTGTGAATCATCTATATTCTGTACATATGGTGTAGTATATGTTCTTATCACATCTAGTATCTGAAGAATGTAACAGAATCAAGATGAACCCACATAATGTAATACTAAGACATCATCTACTATAATAACAGAATCAAGATAGGTTGTCGTATCATCATTACCAAGGAAGGGAGGTTAATTGGAGGAAGTTACTGCAGAAAGTGACGACCGACATGAACTGACGCACGAAAATGAGGAGCTCTAAGATGGAACAATTAAACTTGTGCTTTGGAAAAATAACTCTTGTAAACTCTTTGTTCACAAAGCAAGCTATAATTAAAGAATACAGAACAAGTATTGAGTTCGTAACTCAAGTATAGAGCTTACAAGAGTTATAAACTCGATACTTGTTCTGTATTCATTATATCTTGCTTTGTGAACAAAGAGCTTACAAGAGTAGAACATCCAAAACACAACTTTACTTGTTACAGCTTTGATCTCCTCTTTTTCGTGCGTCAGTTCATGTCAGTCTGCACTTTCTGCAGTAACGACCACAAGTTTTATGTTCTTCAACGATATATTTCATATGCTTAATTGCCAAGTATGGGGACGAATGGCTCATAACACAACCCAAAATTCATTCTAGCATACATTAATGTGAAACGTCTATGTTCTGTACATATGGTGTAGTATATGTTCTTATCGTATCTAGTATCTGAAGAATGTAACAGAATCAAGATGAACTCACATAATGTAATACTAAGATATCATCTACTACTATATAAGATATAGTGATAGGTTGTCATATCATAATTGCCGATGGATGAGGGTCGAAGGATAGTCAACTTTATCTACAGCTACATAGTTTCTGCCTCGCCAGTTGAATGGCTGCAGGGACTATGTCCAGATCACCATGTCATAGTCTAATACAATCCAGAGATTGACACAGTACTAATTCATATATGTAGTCCAATACAAATAGTCTAATACAAACACAACCCAATACAAATAGTCCAATACAAATAAGTACTAATAGCTAATGAGAACCACGTAGCTCATGCAAACGCTCAGTGATACGATCATGCAACCACCTCGAATAAGTGGGATCGACGGTGGAAGAAGAGATGTAGTCCATTGCAAGTGCTGGATGAATAGAACTTCCGGTCTCACTAGCTACCGGTGCCACTTCCTCCTTAACAGTAGGAGGATCCACCTCAGCATTCAGTATTTTCCTCAAACGACGTATCGTTCCTCGGGTCATGGATGCCATCTGGTAAGATCGATATTCATAAATAATATAATTGTAACATAGGCAAGCTAACTAAAGGAACCATCATCTCGTTTGAGTATATTTTCGAAAGCAGATAAAATACAAAAAATTTAATTTTTTGCCAAGTGTGAGAACGGATGGCTCAGAACACAACCCAAAATTTATTCTAGTATAAATTAGTGTGAATCATCTATGTTCTGTACATATGGTGTAGTATATGTTCTTATCGTATCTAGTATCTGAAGAATGTAACAGAATCAAGATGAACCCATATAATCTAATACTAAGACATCATCTAATACTATATAAGATATAGTGATAGGTTGTCGTATCATCATTACCGATGAATGAGGGTCGGAGGACAGTCAACTTTATCTACGACTACATAGTTTCTGCCTCGCCAGTCGAGTGGCTGCAGGAACTATATGTTTCGGTCACCATGTTACCAATTAACCAACCAACAAAACTACTTGTTACAAATATCGGCACTATCGGTACTTTCGAATCGAAGTATCAGATTTTTTGATATCGGAGAGGGGGTGGCTGGAGGGGAGGCGGAGTGGGAGGAAGGGGGTAGATGGCGTGGGGGAGGGAGGATTTGGGGGAGGGAGTAATTTTAAGGTTTGAGCAGGGGTATTTTTGTCCCAAAATTTTTTGGGTATAAACTTGTTACAAAAAAAAGTTTAGGGTATCAAGTTGAAAAGACAGAATAGTTGAGGGTAGCAAAGTGCAATTAAGCCAAAAAATAATTTTTACTAAATTATCATATTTTTCGGCACTATCGGTGCCCCAGACCAAGCCACCCCTCCCCCCTACTCTAACCTTAACCCTAACCCGAACCCTAACCCTAACCCTCACCTCCCCACGGCCACCCCCCTCCTCACCCCCACCCCTAATCCGAACCCTAACCCTGCCTCCTCCCTGCTCCCCTCCCACAACCGCCCCCACCCCCACTGCTTCCCTCCCCCAACTGCTCCCACCCCCTTGCTCCCCTCTCCCACCCGCCCCCACCGCCACTGCTCCCCTTTCCCAGCCGTCCCTATCCCCCTGCTCCCCTCCCCCAGCCACCGCCACCCCCTGCTCCCCTAGCCCAGCCGCCCTCACCCCCTGCCCCTCCCCCCCACCCACACATACCCACCCCTAACCCGAACCCTAACCTTAGCTCGATCCCCTCCCCCAGCCGCCCTCACCCCCTGCCCCACCACCCAGTCACCCACCACTCACCCCCCAACCACCCGCATCCCCTCTGCCCCTTCCCCCAACCACCAGCATCCCCTCTGCCCCTCCCCCCAACCACCCGCACCCTCCAACCACCAACAACCAAAATATAGAGAGAGAGAGAGAGGGAGAGTCACGTACCGAAGAGGGAGGAGAGTCGTCGGAGAGAGTGAGAGTCGCCGGACAGAGTGAGAGCACCGGAAGGGGGAGGAAAGACAGTAAGAGAGTAAAATGGGGGAAATGAATCGTTGGAGGAGAAATATAATTAGAATTTAGCGACGTTCATACTAACGTCGCTAAATTAGTCGCTATTAGCGACGTCATAGCGACGTTTTACGACGACTAGATCATGTAATTAATATACGTCGTGTCACATTACTTTTTTCGTCGCTAGTAGCGACTATTAGCGACGTTTAATTAAAATGTCACTAATGTGCATAATTTAGCGAAGTTATTCGAACGTCGCTAAATTTATGTCACCAATTGAGCAGATTTTAGTAGTGCACGACTATTGACGTTGTTGACATGAGAAGGGTTTAGAGGCAAGGTATGAGTAAGTTGTTGGTGCAAAGCACGGGAATGGTCTAGAGACATAAACTAGGCCGAGAGTCTATGTCCTAAAATTGATCCTAAGGCAAGAGTAGAAAGATAATCAAAGGGTTATATTGCACAAAGTAAATGAACGTGTCGGTTTTGTATGGTTGGACGAGGGGCTCACTCTACCAGTATAGTTGAGTACTAACACCTATACAGTTTTCATGTGCAGGCGCAGGTAGAAGCTCGTTGGCACGGAGCTCGCTTGGATGCGTCAAGGCACGGAGTTCCTTGGCATTTCGAGGCGCACGGCCGCATAAATTCAGAACTTATACGAGACATAATATGTGGACATCCCCTATCTAAAGCTTTCGCTGGCCTACTCAAATTGCAATGAAAGATGAGAGAGAGAGAGCAGATGACTTGTAATGTGAGAAGAGTGAGCTTGCGTGATTGTAATCTTGGCCTCACGCCATATTGTAACCTTTCTTTCAATATCACTAAAAGAGCTATTTGCATGAATTATATTTTGCTTCAAATTTCTGTTGCTGATTAATTAATGTCTCTGCTTGGGTCTTCTGTGCGACGGCCCTGTCGTTTAGCCTGTAATCGGCCATTATGGAACCCGCTATGTGTGAGCGCAATCTAGGCTCATGCGACATCACTTCTTAGCGAGGACGATCGCTCCTACGGTAGCGGGACATGACATAATAGTATCAAAACACGGCTTTATGTCCTTGGACTTTCGATTGAATTCTTTAACTCAGAAGTGTTTCTTCCGCAAATCGATATCGTTGGTGCGCTCTCTCTTAAATGTCCCACGGGATGTCCATACAATAAGTCTATATAATTTGTAAAAAGCGTTCGTAAATAGTTTTTGACAAAAACAAAAAGATGTTTCACATAAAGTACGATTAGCTAAGTTGGGCTGGGCATATACACCAAAGTTGCGTCGACCTTAATAAAAGTCGAGTGCAGAATTAAAAGTGTGTCGGACGATAATGAGTTAGAATCGATTCAAAGAGTGTTGGGTAGTTTCGATAGCGGTGCTATCAAACGACGATGTTATCGTCGATATGATATAGAAGAGCGTGCTTGGGCTCGAACGAAAATTCGAAGTATGATTCAAAACTTGTTTCGAGGATTGTCAAATGACTTCATCCCTGAGTGATGTATGAGATAGCCATAGGAATATTGGTCGATTGAGGATACTGGGTGCCAATGAGTCTATCAGCAAGCGTCGCATGTACGCAAAGCCTTATATTGAGTATCATTGAGTAAGTTATGATCTTGAAGATTTGGACAAGTCGACGTGCACGAGATTGGGATTATACAAGTATGAAATATAGAAATGATCGAGTAGGCAAATTGAATCAAAAAAAAGTTAAGGTGTAACGAACGGATGACTTGATAGGAGAAATCGATATGGATCGTATACAAAAAGTTAGTACGAACGGATAATAACGTGCATGGGAATGACTCAAATATTAAAAATGACTAAGGATTGAAATCGATGTTGCTCGAGGACTTAAGATAGTCGTATGAATATACATGATTTTAGTTTTGGACGAATTGAACATGTAACTAGTTCGAGGGATAATGATCGAATTTGATCTTGAATATTGAGGAGAGTATCTAGTTCGAATGATAGCATCAGTTGCATGATTCGAAACTTGTTGCAAAGGAAGATCGTCAGGTTATGTATATCATCGATGGTATTGAGACGTATCAAAGATCGATATGCGATAACTTGAAAGCACTCTGATTCGAGGAATGTCGATCACATAAGTAATGTCGTTCTGATGGATGCTATACTTAAGATTTTGATTGAAATAAATGTTGGATGAAAATGATCGTGTCTTGATGGTTGCGTTGATAACTACAACGTCGACGATCTTGTCTTACGCGAGCGCAACTCCAGCCTCGCACATGCATCACGTCGAATTTGGGACGATCATTTCATGTGAGTGCTGACATGGTGATTCATATCGCGAGAATGATCGAACTCAGAAAATTAGGACGTGACAATTTGGATTGTCACGACTTGTGGTTTGATGCGAAGGTGAATTCGAGGATTATTTAGACTTGTTTGATGATTAAGTAAACTTGAAGATTGAGTAGATCCAATCTGCATATCGAAAATGAACTAGTCTAGACTCAAACAAGGGTTACGTCCCGATGAGGATGATTATCCTGCGGAGCGTTGTATAGTGATTTTATGTACACCGTGAATAATCAGACTCGCGTGAGATTGGAACGTGACATATTGCTAAGCTAGACGATTTCGTGATCGAATACGTAAATTGTATTGAACAAATTAGGAAATACGGAATAAGAATTTTGGTTTAGCGACAAATTATGTCTTAGCATGCTTGACTTGGAAAAAATGGATAAATAGATTATATCAAAAGTGTTTGGAGAGATAGACTATGCAAATTATAAATTTGGACGTACAATAGCGATATGCAAGAGGCTTGGTTGGGCAGAACTCGAAGTAGGATGGCTTTACTGAATGAATCGGAACCCTAAAATTGAATGCTGTAAGTACGAATAGGTGAAATCTATACTCGAAGTTTAGAAATCGAAGTGATGCAAGCTTGGATAGAAAACTCCGTACTATCAACTTTGGTTTGACCTTAGGATGGGGTCAGTATTGATATTATTATTTGGAAACTATGATTCCAATACTGACAATTGACTTTAGCCTGGAGAGATGGCCTAGCGGTTAGATGAGAAGTCCATGTTGCGAGAGTTAGCATCGGTGCGAGTAATCTTGAGAATTGATTGGGTTGGATATTGGTATTGATGAATGGAATGATTCAAGAGTATGAGAATAACTCTCATGAGCCTCGCCTGACATGCATATATATATCAGGGACGTCCGAATATGTGCACGATCCTACTTGAGTGGCAATGATAGAATTCTCTATCACAAGGCTTGGTTGAAATGTATATATTTTTGGGATGCCTGGAATATGTGCACGATCCAACTAAGTGATACATTAAATTCAAAGTAAGATTAAAGGAACGAAACGGTCAAGGATTTTGAGATTGTGAATTAAAAAGGAAAAGATTGAGGGTAGCACGAACGTGGCTCGGATTGAAGAAACGTATAGAAAGAATGTGTGCGAGAATCGTTGGACGTTGAATCAAAGTTATGAGTTAATCAGTGAGTACATAGTTAGTTTCGAGGACGAAAGCTTTTCTGAGTGGTATATGACGTAGTGTCCTGTCCCGCTAAATCAATCGAAAGAATCGGAACGCCGACGGCGTTTGTAATTAGCAATGATGGCTCAAAGTCCTGTTCGATCGAGACGACTCCTCGCTCAGGTGGGTGGTTTCGGTGAACTTGCCTCATTTTGGCCTTCGTCCCATGGCTTGGGAGAAGTAAAAGTTTGTCTTCGTCACAAAAGCTAAGAATTAACCTAAGTCATAAGCGTCGCCCGCATAACGCTTGATAATGCATGCACGGTCCCATCGTCCAGGGCTTAGCGTAGCCTTGCTCGCCCATGAGTTAAGTTGCATTGCACGGCTTGTGGCAAAAGTCTAGGCACCCAAATAGCTTGATTGTTCAAAGTCGAACGCGTGCACGACACGTTCCCGCAATACAAGGCTTAATGCAGCCCTTCTTCGTCAAGTCGTTGTACGATCGAGTTAGGTTAAAATGGTGTTGGACTGTTAAAGTCATTCTAAGCATTGTCCCATATTTTCTTCGGTTGTCAAAATTACTTGGTTTCACAATCGTAAGCCCCGTCGTATGAATTATGACATGGGCGGTAGTGTCGTACGAAACATAAATTGGCTTAAGGTACGATGTCATGGACTTAGTATTTTAAGGCACGGACCACGATTGATTCAAAGTGAGTTTGGAAAAAGGGCTTTCAAATAGTCATTCCTAAGTTGAATAAAATGATAAAACAACAAGGAAGAGTGTTCGCGACCATGAGTCATCGAGGCGGTCTCAAATGCTAGAAGTCTTGAACTTGGTATGAAAGAGATGGTAACACTAGAAGAAGAATGACTGTATGAGACGTCAGTTCGAGTCGAGTCTTGCATGGTCATAGACAACTTGTCGACAAGTAAGAGTTTTCTCGAGCGGCAACCCGGGACCGCGGGACTGTATCGACCTAGGGGAAAACAGGGGTATAGCCGAGCAAAGAGTAACGCTCAGGTTATTCAGGACTTTCAGCGGGGCTCGCTACTTGCGCTGAAAGGGACATCGAATAACAAATCTATAAGTCCAGAATAGCTTGTGTTGCTAGTAGCCTTTCATATAGATGTCGACAAAATAGCGGCTATCCACGTGTATGCCTTCGGAATGAGTCAAGATAAATGTGTACAAGAAAAGAATATAATATTTGGGCCTAAGATTTGGCTGCAACGTAGATATCGTACTTCGACATGAGATGTGACGTCGAGCCTTAAGTTGTTGGCATAGAGTTGCACGAGTTGTATTTGAGTCATTTCGAGTTTAAGTCAGGAAATTGCCTCAAGGCGAAGTTGGTTAAGTGGCACTAAGTTCACAAGTCTTGATTGGGTCAGTTGGTGATTAAAGGCAGCAAAGGCCGCTAGGCGGCGATATGGTTAAGTCAAACTGAGTTACGAGGCACGACCTCAATATGGACTAGTTGTACGGTCACATGAAAATTGGTTACTATCGTGTAGTTGCATCTCTGATTATGGGCCGAAAGGCAAGCACGACTGTTGACATTGTTGACATGAGAAGGGTTTAGAGGCAAGGTATGAGAAAGTTGTTGGTGTATGGCACGGGGATGGTCTAGAGACACAAACTAGGCCAAGAGCCTATATCCTAAAACTGATCCTAAGGCAAGAGAGTAGAAAGACAATCAAAAGGTTATCTTGCACAAAGTAAATGAATGTGTCGGTTTTGTATGGGTAGGCGAGGGGCTCAATCCACCAATACAGTTGAGCACTGACACCAACACAGTTTTTATGTGCAGGCACAGGTAGAAGCTCGTTGGCGCGGAGCTCGCTTGGACGTGTCGAGGCACAGAGTTCCTTGGCGTTTCGAGGCGTGCATCCGCATGAAGTCAGAACTTATACGAGACATAATGTGTGGACATCGCCTATCTAAAGCTTCCGCTAGCCTACTCAAATTGTAATAAGAGATGAGAGTGAGAACATATGACTTATAATGTGAGAATAGTGAGCTTGAGTGATTATAATCTTGGCCTCGCGCCACATTGTAATCTTTGTTTGAATATCAATAAAAGAACTATTTGCATGACTTGTGTTTTGTTACAAATTTTTGCTGCTAACTAATTAATGTCCACTACCAAAATATGTCGATTTAGCGACGACCAGATCCATCGCCCATCCGTCGGCAATCAGTGTTAGCGACCGATCACTGACGGATCTTGGCCAAAATAATCCATCGGCAATCAGCTCGTCACTAATAATGATACGTCGCTAAGTAGTCGTCAAGCGCCGAAATAGCGACGGCTTTTCGACTTCACAATACGATGCATTAGCGACGACTTTTTGATGGACTTTCGTCTATTTCAACTATTATTACTGAACTGTGTAGACACTAGCGACGTAATGGTCCGTCGGTAAATATCACGCCCCAGAACCAGAATACTGGAGAGCGGAGGCGAACATAGCCAGCTACGTATATTGAAATGAAGTCCATCTCGTTATACGGTCATGGCTGTCTAGATATGAGGGTTTACTACAAGCCAACAGTCTCTTAAGGTCAAGCCTACTGTCTCAATCTCAAGCAAATAATATAATCACAAGATGTTTGACCACCAAATATACAATAAAAGGCGTCCCAAATATTACATATTAGCTGATCATGAAGCTAGTCGTACAAAATGCTAGGACTAGCAAGAGTTAAGTCATACATGATCAACCCTAGGATTTGTTAATCATGTTTACAGCCCGTATGCAGACAGTAAGTAAAAGTGCATCGAGCTAACAGGTGCTCGCCGGCTAAACGCCTCAAAAGAATAACTTTACAATAGAGTGAGCAAAACAAAATAGAAAACCCACTCGTAGCCCAGGTTCCTTCTAGTCGCCACCATAGGGCTGGAGGTTCGGAAGATCCTCTGGAGCTGCTCCAAAATTTGGCCACACAAAACCAGCTGGGTCAAACCCCAGAAAGAGCAAGTGCCACAAAGGAGGCCACAAATAAGAACAAAAGCCAGCATATCAGAACATAAGAAATGAAATAAAGTACAAGTAAGTAAGAGCACGTCAGGACAATAAACGACTGGGGGCGTAGAACCATTCTGGGAGCCAGGTTACAACCCGTAAACCAAACAAGGACCGGGGTTGTAACCCTTCGCCTGAATAGCACTCTGTCTCCACCCATTTATTGTTTAATAATAAGTAAAACAGTCAAGTTCAAGAGCAGTCAGGTACTGGTACTAGACAAGACTTAGACAAGGCTGGACTCCATCCATTCACAAGCGGCCAAGCAATTACTACGGCTTACTACTTTAACTAACTAGGGTTATCACAAGCCTTAATTACTAACAAGATGCAATGAGAATTTCCCAGTCCCAAGTCCTGCAGACCATTCAGTTATCCTTCCGCGGGTTGAGAGTATGGTTGGGTACATCGCCCTGGAGACGATATACCCTTAGGTGACTTAGAGGGTGCAACACATGACAGTACGCTGGAAATGTGTTCTACTCGTCGGCAAGCTACAAGTCCAATTAAGAGCGCCCAGATAACAAAATTGCCTATGACTGGAAATTCTCCATGAACTATAGTTAGATCTAGTCGTTAGCCTAATCCATGTTCAGTGCGAATCCCTGACCGTGGGAAACCAGGGAGTCACGTCCTAGACATGATGCAAGACAAGACAAGTGGATTGCACAAGCAAGCAAGCAGGAACACCCATGGTGTCAAGTTGATTATACGAGTCAAGTTAGCTGTCGCAACAGCATCAGGTCAAGTCAAGTTACAAGTTACAAGTCAAGTCAAGTCAGGAGTGCGCCACCACGGGCCACTATCAAGTTATCAAGACAAATCATGTCAGGATACTTGTCAGGAGTGCGCCACGATGGGCCACTATCATGTCAGGTTGGTCATGTCAGGAGTGCACCACTACGGGTCACTGTCGTGTTATGCTAGTTCCTTGTCATACCATGACATGTACAATAGTCATTCCAAACATATTAAGTAAAATCAAGTTCATGACAAAAGGCGTAAGGATATAAAATGGGCGTAAAATATCTAATAAAATATCAATATACAGGGCTATAGAAGAGCCAAGCTTAAGGATAAAACCAAACTCCAAGAGCCAATGGTTTGCGCAAGGGGTCAGGGGTTGGATTGTGCAGGGTGTCAGCTGCGCAGGGTGCCAAGTGCGCAGGGGCACAGGGCGCAGGGGCAGATGGCGCATGGGCCAAGTGTGCAGGAGTGAACTGCGCAGGGGTGGATTGCGCAGGAGCAGACTGCACAGAAATGAACTGCGCAGGGGTGGATTGCGCAGGAATGGACTGCGCAGGAATGAACTGCGCAGGGGTGGATTGTGCAGGAATGGACTGCGCAGGAATGAACTGCGCAGGGGGGATTGCGCAGGAATGGTTGGCGCAGGAGTGAATTGTACAGGAGTCTGGCACGCAGGGCGTGTGCACAATTGGCAAGTGCGCAGTCGGGCAATGGCTAGGCTGCGCGGATCAGTACTGCGCTAAAGAGCGCAGACTGTAGATCTTCTTCTCCAAGCCGAGAAGAACACCAAGAATTCAAGTTTTCATATCTTTGTCAAATCAAGGCCAAATCTAGATTTTCAAAGGTCTAACTTGAGTAAAATTGAATTCTCTTCCACATGGAAGCATCAAAATAAGCAAAAATCAAAGTTTAATAGATCAAAACTAAGGATTTCCGAAAATAATTAAAACTTAGATCTAGAACAATGGAGACTCCAAATCACAAAATTCCAAGTTCTAATGTTGATCTACATATCCCAATCTATCAAATGGACAAATAAAATTGGGTACTTATTTGTTGACAAGGTGCACTTGCCTATTGGTTGGTGGAGGAAGGAGGAAGAAGAAGATGGAGAAATAATTGAAAGAGTTATGGAGGAGAGAGAATATTAGTAGAATTTAATGAGGGTGGTTGTGATGTGTTGAGGGTTGAACATAGGCTAATGTGCTCCAATGCATGCTAAACCAAACCAAACCAAATTAAACCAATTCTCCTCCACAAAATAAACCAAGCCAGGTAAAACCCAATTACGAGAACCAAAATCTGCAAGTCAAGCCAATTACAAGTACATGCCAATAATCCGAAAAAATAAATACAGGTCTGAAATACATGCAAGCTTGACAAAATACGTATTCAGAATATGGGTGTTACAACTCTATCCACCTTAAAAGAATTCCGTCCTCGGAATTTAATTAAGAGGCTAGAGAGACAAGGACAAGCTACATTAATCACAGGCAAGCTATAACTAGGCAAGCAATCAGGCAATCATACATGCAAGCAAGGGATGGAAAACATAAGGCATAAGGAATACCTTACGAGTCAAACAGGTAGGAATATCGCGATCGGATGTCATCCTCACGCTCCCACGTTGACTCACCGAGAGAGTGATGACCCCAAGCAACACGGACTAAGTTAATAGTCTTGTTCTTGAGTATCTTCTTTCTCCGGTCCAATATAGACACGGGCCTCTCCTCATACGAAAGGTTGGTACCAACAACTAATTTCGAATGGTCTAGGATATGGCTCGGGTCCGGGATATACCGTCGTAATTGGGACATATGGAATACATCATGCACCTCACTTAGCGACGGCGGAAGAGCAAGACGATAGAATACATCTCCTACTCGTTCTAGGATATCAAACGGCCCTATATACCTAGGACTAAGCTTTCCCCGCACGCCAAAACGAATGACGCCGTGGTTAGACGAGATCCTAAGGAATACATGGTCGCCGATAGCAAACTCTAGGGGTCGTCGATGAGCATCGGCCCAATGCCGCTGGCGATCTTGGGCAACTCGAAGACGATCTCTAATCCTTCTGACCACTTCAACTGTCTGGGCAATCATCTCTGGACCAAGCATCTGTCTCTCTCCGACATCATCCCATGCTAGCGGGGATCTGCACTTCCTACCATACAGAGCCTCGAACGGAGCCATCTGGATACTGGCCTGGAAACTATTATTGTACGAGAATTCCACAAGATATAGGTGATCTTCCCACGAACCACCGAAGTCGAGGGTACAAGACCTCAACATGTCTTCAAGAGTCTGGATAGTGCGCTCTGACTGGCCATCTATCTGCAGGTGATATGCTGAACTAAACTGGAGATGAGTTCCCAAACTCTCTTGTAAGCTACGCCAAAAGTGTGATGTGAATATTGAATCTCGGTCCGAGGTGATACTGACGGGCACACCGTGAAGCCTGACAATCTGCCTGAGGTACATCTCTGCCAACTGAGCCGTTGACTGCCCAACTCTAAATGGAAGAAAATGAGCCACATTCGTGAGCCTGTCAACTATAACCCAAATAGCATCTCTACCAGCTGGGGATCTAGGTAATCCAGTCACAAAATCCATGGTCACATGCTCCCACTTCTATTCTGGAATCGACAAGGGTCGAAGAAGTCCAGCGGGCCTCTGATGTTCAGCTTTAACCTGCTGGCAAACCAAACACCGAGAGACAAACCGGGCTATCTCCCTCTTCATGTCATTCCACCAGAAATGCTGACGAATATCACGGTACATCTTCATACCACCGGAATGAATAGAATACTGTGAGCTGTGAGCTTCTGCCATGACTTTCTGTCTGATATCTCCACTGGGTACACAAAGACGAGAGCCGTGTCGAAGTGTACCATCTTTATGAATGCATAACTCTGGCCTTCTTCCTGCCTCACACTCTGCTCTGAGCCGCTGAAGCTTGGAATCTGTAGACTGCGCCACTCGAATTCTCTCAACTATACTGGACTGAACCTGTAGACTGGCCATCAATGCCACGATGGTTGGAAGAACCACTTTAATTCCTATTTCTGAAGATCTGCCAATAACTCTGGTTACGCCGTCAGGAGATAAACTCCGGCTCTCCTGCTCAATGCATCCACTACGACGTTGGCCTTCCCGGGATGATACTGTAAATCCATATCATAGTCCATTAGTAGCTCGAGCCATCTTCTCTGTCGCATATTAAGGTCCTTCTGGGGGAAAACATACTTCAGGCTCTTATGATCAGTAAAGATCTCCACTCTATCTCCGTACAAGTAGTGTCTCCACAATTTCAAAGCAAACACTACCGCCGCCAATTCCAAGTCGTGGGTCGGGTAATTCTTCTCATGATCACATAGTTGACGTGATGCATAAGATATTACCTTCCCATGCTGCATCAAGACACACCCCAATCCTCTGCCTGAAGTATCGCAATAAACTGTGAATCCTTCGGTCCCATCTGGAAAGGTGAGAATGGGAGCCGTTATCAAACCTTACTTTAACTTCTCAAATGATTCCTGACACTCTGCTGTCCAAACAAACGGCACATCCTTACGAGTCAACTGGGTCATTGGCGCTAAAATCCTTACGAAATCTGAAACGAACCGCCGGTAGTAGCCGGCTAATCCAAGGAAGCTGCGAACTTCTGCCACTGAGCTGGGTGCCGGCCAAGTCTCGATAGCCATAATCTTCTGGGGGTCCACTTCCACTCCTCCTCGAGTAATGATGTGACCCAAGTACGAAATACGATCGAGCCAGAACTCGCATTTACTGAACTTGGCGTACAACTGGTGCTCCCTAAGCGTCTGAAGGACGACTCTGAGATGCTGCTCATGCTCTGCTTCACTCTTGCTGTAGACCAGAATGTCATCTAGGAACACGATCATAAATTGATCCAAGTAAGGTATGAAAATGCGATTCATGAGGTTCACGAATACTGCCGGCGCATTGGTCGCTCCAAAGGGCATAACAAGGAACTCCCAATGTCCATACCTCGATCGAAAAGCTATCTTCGGGATGTCCTGCTCTCTGACTCTGATCTGGTGGTATCCTGACCGCAAGTCTATCTTCGAAAACACTGAAGCCCCTTTGAGTTGATCAAACAAGTCATCTATCCTCGGGAGAGGGTATCTGTTCATGATTGTCACTGAGTTCAAGGTACGATAATCTACACATAACCTGGACGTAGCATCCTTCTTTTTCACAAGAAGCATCGGGGCTCCCCAAGGCGATCCACTTGCACGAATGAATCCCTTGGTCCTGAGTTCTTCAATCATCTTGTACAAAATCTCCAACTCTGAAGGCACCATTCTGTAGACTCGCTCTGATACTGGTGCTGTTCCGGGGATTAGGTCTATAGTGAACTCGATCTTCCGCTCTGGCGGCATCCCTAGAAGTTCCTCTAGGAAGACATCTGGAAACTCTTCAACTATCCTAGGCAACTGTACTGCTGCTACTGCCATCCGCAACACTGGGGAAGATGGCTCCACTGCTCCTCTGGAAAATAAGAACTCTGGCTCGCCTGAAATGCTAAAAACAACCCTGCCACTACCTCACCTGGTGCAACTTCTTCTTCTATAGCCATCATCATGGCCTGACCTCTAGCTACGGTTCCCTTCTGCTGGAAACCTCTCTACCTGCTCTGCACTGGAGCCTGGGCACACTGCTGCTGGAATGCCTGGGCCTGAGGCAACAATGGCCTCGGGTACTGCTGCTGCTGCATGGGTGCTGGTCCCCCAACCGATGGACTGGTTAGGTTGGAAGAGGAAGAACTACCCCTATTCGGGCAGGCTCCTATCTTGTGATCTGCCGCTCCACAAGCTAGGTACAATCCTTGAGCCCTACGACAATCTGCCACTACATGGCCTGGCTTCCCGCAATGAGAACATCCCATTACGGAAGTCTGCTTCTGCTTCTGCTGCTGCGGGTACGTCGGGGTGGAATGCTGAACCGACGTCACTGAGGCCGCCCGCCTCGGAGTTCCAATAGTCAATCCCCTAGCTGCCGGGACTGGAGCTGATGATTGGTGCGTCTGACTGTGGGACCGCTTCCTGTCTCCGGTCCTATCCACGATCCTCTGGGAGGTGTACTCATGCCTCCTAGCTGCTCTTAAAACTGCATCGAACGTCTGGTGCTCGAACTGCTCGACTGCCAACAAGATCTCCAAATGCAGTCCCTGCTGGAACCGCTGGGCCCTATCAAACTCGGTCGCCACCAAGGTGGGGGCAAACCTACTGAGTCTAGAAAACTCAGAAGCATAACTGTCGACTGTTCTGCCTCCTTTCTTCAAGTTGGTGAATCTGGTCTGCAGGTCATACCGAGCCACAGCATCGAAATACTTCGTCTGGAATCTCTCTCTAAACACTGTCCAATCAATGGGTGCTACTAAACCCATGGCTTGCGCTGCCTACCAACTGCGAGCTAAGTCCAACAACTGCAGGCGTACCACCGCCACCTTCTCATTCTCAGGTGTTCTAGCTGCTTCCAGAACTACCTCGGTATCCTGAAGCCAAGCGTCCGCGGCAATCGCATCTTCGCTGCCGTCGAAGAATGGAGGGTTCAAGCGCTTGAAGCTGTTGGCCGTGCTGTTCCCTGGATGACCGCCTCTGGTCAAAGCATCCGCCACAGTCTGGTGCAAGGCGTCTCCTCTACGATCCTGAGAAGCTATCAAGGTCCTGATGAGACCTACCAAAGTGCCATCATCCGACTCGGCAGGCTGAACGGGCTGAACTGGGGGCTCTCCTTCAGTTGGCACGACTCGGGAGGCTACTCCAGAGTGCTGGGCTTGATCTCCTGGTTGCTGGTCCATATGAAGTGCTCCACCTTGCTGATCGGCAGGGTCAGGTACAGTGTCGCTGAAGAAGACGACACAGGGAAACAATAAGGAAGGACCAGGACAGATCAACGATACAAGCATGTAATCAGGGCAAGAATTTTAGGGATTCAGAGGATATGAACGGAGATCAAGGACGAGTACTGTCACGCCCCGCTCCCGTAGGAGCGATCATCCTCGCTAAGGCGTGATGCCGCACGGGCCTAGGTTGCGCCCGTGCAAGGCCAAGTCCAGAAACGGCCGATTTGAGTCTAGGCCACAGAGTCGCACAGAGTGTCCCCATTTGCAGCGGAAGTAAAAATGAACACATGTAGAAGTGAATCCAAATCTCTTTATTGAATTTCAAGAAGTTTACAAGCGGCGCTAGGCCGATATTACAAATCGCTCAAGCTCTCTCTCTGAAACATAAAAGGCGTGCCAAGTGGCTTACAACATGGAATGATACATGGCGATGTTCCGATACATTATGTCCTATATAGGGTGCTTCAGCTTCTTGCAACGTTCCAAGGCCCCAGAGTTGGCTCCGCGCCTTGACACGTTCGATGGAAGCTCCGTACCCGCCGGCATCTCCTGCTATCCTGCAAGCATACTGTGGGGTTATCAGTACATTGTTATGCACTGGTGGGGAGGCTAGCTCGCCCACAATGCCATCATTACCAAACACGTTCTATTTACTTTTGTGCATCTCTATCATTCATTGTCTTTCTAATCTTGCCTTAGGATCAGTTTTATAGCATATTGCATAGCCTATCTCGTGTTACCGAACTCAAGTGTCGCATGAAAATACATGTACGACTTACCCATACTTACCGTCCGGCCTTCCCTGTTCAAGGTAAACCAAGTTAAACAACAATTCATGTATAATAACATAACACGATTCATGTACGCATTCAATATCGAGTGTGTGTCCATGTCTCGGGTTCTAGAGCGTCGTGGGCATGTTCTAGCACGTCGTAGGCACGTTTTAAAGTATTACAATTCAAGCATGTTCCGGATATTACATTCAAGCATGTTCAGGAGTGTTACATATCGAGCATGTTCAGCATGTTACATTTCAGCATGTTCTGAGTGTTATATTTTGAGCATGTTCAGGAAACACTTCATTTAGTTAACTTAGACTACTTTGATTTCAATGCAAGAACTTGCACGTGGATTGCCACCAGCATAGTCCACTTAATCTACATGTACGGGTCGCTGGCTTTACAAGCCATTTAGGACATTCCCCTGTGGCAATTCTCAACTTAGCGTAGGGTGATGGCTGGTACACCCCGTTAAGTCTCTTGAATATACCCTCCTACTTACGTCTCTTGGTGCCCAAGCCCGCACCCAAGCAGCCCGTAAGCGCCGTTGATTCCGCCTAGGCCGGCTACGGTTTACCCCCCCAACGCCCGTGCCGCAGAATCCTTCCACACGACGGCCACGGTATTCCCCCCCATCGCCCGTGCCGTTTGTCCACGACCATTTCGTATTGTCTTGTCATTTTAACTTAGCGGCTATCTCCGAGCCGTAGGCTAACCCTTAGCCATAATGCGTTATCGACCAGGTTGGCGTCCGTACAGCGCGGGTAGCGAGCCCCGTTGCATGTGCCCGTCATACCTGTCGATAGCGTCTTCCATGTCTTATCTTTCACGTATTCTTTCTTTTCTTTCTTTCTTTCACTTGTTCATTTGATTCATCGATTCATTCATGTATTCATTCATTCATTCGTTCGTTCATTTGTTGATCCATTCATTCACGCATTATGCAACTCCCAGTGTGGGAGTCGCCTTGGCGACCCATCGGTCCCATAGCCTTTCAGTGTCGCTATACTCTACTCGGAATGACTATATTGATAGCCTTCCCGTTCATTGTTGTAAACCATTCATTGTTTCATTGTTGGACGCATAAGAAGCATAAACGTAGGCTTGTGCCGTAGCACGAGCATGGAGCGAGGGCGAGAGTTCTCGTACTTTTTCCATGTTCCTTTCCATATTCTATACAAGCATACAAATTGGGATTATTCCCTTAGCTAGGTGCGTTGAGTCATTTATTAGCATGCAAGAGATTATCGCCTAGCGATTCTCGTGATAGTGTCCGTATTGTTATGTGTCTAGGCTAAGCACAGATGGATTCATCGGAGCCACCAACCTTAGCGATGTTCGTATCGGCCAAGCGATACTCCGAGCGCGCCTTTGAAAGTCTAAGTCTGGCTTCATCTTGATGGGCCAATGCAAGCATTGCATCGATTCGCATCGATACTTCATCGGGTCGAAGCAACTCTTCGAGTCGACGGCTCATTTGAGTCGTTGCACACGCCGTTTGGAATCGGCGTTCCGCTAGGGCGGAGCGGGTCACTACAAGTACTGATTGAGACATCTATTAGGTAAACCCTCATATTTCTTGATTGACAAGACCTGCATGGGCCACCACTTAAACCATGTCACGCCCCAGAACCAGAATACTGGAGAGCGGGGGCGAACATAGCCAGCTACGTATATTGAAATAAAGTCCATCTTGCTATACGGTCACGGCTGTCTAGATATAAAGGTTTACTACAAGCCAACAGTCTCTTAAGGTCAAGCCTACTGTCTCAATCTCAAGCAAATAATATAATCACAAGATGTTTGACCACCAAATATACAATAAAAGGCGTCCCAAATATTACATATTAGCTGATCATGAAGCTAGTCGTACAAAATGCTAAGACTAGCAAGAGTTAATTCATACATGATCAACCCTAGGATTTGTTAATCATGTTTACAGCCCGTAGGCAGACAGTAAGTAAAAGTGCATCGAGCTAACAGGTGCTCGCCGGCTAAACGCCTCAAAAGAATAACTTTACAATAGAGTGAGCGAAACAAAATAGAAAACCCACTCGTAGCCCGGGTTCCTTCTAGTCGCCACCATAGGGCTGGAGGTTCGGAAGATCCTCTGGAGCTGCTCCGAAATCTGGCCACACAAAACCAGCTGGGTCAAACCCCAGAAAGAGCAAGTGCCACAAAGGAGGCCACAAATAAGAACAAAAGCCAGCATATCAGAACATAAGAAATGAAATAAAGTACAAGTAATTAAGAGCACGTCAGGACAATAAACGACTAGGGGCGTAGAACCATTCTGGGAGCCAGGTTACAACCCGTAAACCAAACAAGGACCGGGGTTGTAACCCTTCGCCTGAATAGCACTCTGTCTCCACCCATTTATTGTTTAATAATAAGTAAAACAGTCAAGTTCAAGAGCAGTCAGGTACTGGTACTAGACAAGACTTAGACAAGGCTGGACTCCATCCATTCACAAGCGGCCAAGCAATTACTACGGCTTACTACTTTAACTAACTAGGGTTATCACAAGCCTTAATTACTAACAAGATACAATGAGAATTTCCCAGTCCCAAGTCCTGCAGACCATCCAGTTATCCTTCCGCGGGTTGAGAGTATGGTTGGGTACATCGCCCTGGAGACGATATACCCTTAGGTGACTTAGAGGGTGCAACACATGACAGTGCGCTGGAAATGTGTTCTACTCGTCGGCAAGCTATAAGTCCAATTAAGAGCGCCCAGATAACAAGATTGACTGTGACTGGAAATTCTCCATGAACTATAGTTAGATCTAGTCGTTAGCCTAATCCATGTTCAGTGCGAATCCCTGACCGTGGAAAACTAGGGAGTCACGTCCTAGACATGATGCAAGACAAGACAAGTAGATTGCACAAGCAAGCAAGCAGGAACACCCACGGTGTCAAGTTGATTATACGAGTCAAGTTAGCTGTCATAACAGCATCAGGTCAAGTCAAGTTACAAGTTACAAGTCAAGTCAAGTCAGGAGTGCGCCACCACGGGCCACTATCAAGTTATCAAGACAAATCATATCAGGGTACTTGTCAATAGTGCGCCACGATGGGCCACTATCATGTCAGGTTGGTCATGTCAGGAGTGCACCACTACGGGTCACTGTCGTGTTATGCTAGTTCCTTGTCATACCATGACATGTACAATAGTCATTCCAAACATATTAAGTAAAATCAAGTTCATGACAAAAGGCGTAAGGATATAAAATGGGCATAAAATATCTAATAAAATATCAATATACAGGGCTATAGAAGAGCCAAGCTTAAGGATAAAACCAAACTCCAAGAGCCAATGGTTTGCGCAAGGGGACAGGGGTTGGATTGCGCAGGGTATCAGCTGCGCAGGGTGCCAAGTGCGCAGGGGCACAGGGCGCAGGGGCAGATGGCGCATGGGCGAAGTGCGCATGAGTGAACTGCGCAGGGGTGGATTGCGCAGGAGCAGACTGCGCAGAAATAAACTGTGCAGGGGTGGATTGCGCAGGAATGGACTGCGCAGGAATGAACTGCGCAGGGGTGGATTGCGCAGGAATGGACTGCGCAGGAATGAACTGCGCAAGGGGGATTGCGCAGGAATGGTTGGCGCAGGAGTGAATTGCGCAGGAGTCTGGCACGCAGGGCGCGTGCGCAATTGGCAAGTGTGCAGTCGGGCAACGGCCAGGCTGCGCGGTTTAGTACTGCGCTAAAGAGCGCAGACTGTAGATCTTCTTCTCCAGGCCGAGAAGAACACCAAGAACACCAAGAATTCAAGTTTTCATATCTTTGTCAAATCAAGGCCAAATCTAGATTTTCAAAGGTCTAACTTGAGTAAAATTAAATTCTCTTCCACATGGAAGCTTCAAAACAAGCAAAAATCAAACTTTAATAGATCAAAACCAAGGATTTTTGAAAATAATCAAAACTTAGATCTAGAACAATGGAGACTCCAAATCACAAAATTCCAAGTGGAGGAAGGAGGAAGAAGAAGATGGAGAAATAATTGAAAGAGTTATGGAGGAAAGAGAATATTGGTGGAATTTAATGAGGGTGGTTGTGATGTGTTGAGGGTTGAACATAGGCTAATGTGCTCCAATGCTTGCTAAACCAAACCAAACCAAATTAAACCAATTCTCCTCCACAAAATAAACCAAGCCAGGTAAAACCCAATTACGAGAACCAAAATCTGCAAGTCAAGCCAATTAGAAGTACATGCCAATAATCCAAGAAAATAAATACAGGTCTGAAATACATGCAAGCTTGACAAAATACGTATTCAGAATATGGGTGTTACAGTAAACCGTCGTAATTGCGTATCAGAGTGTATCGTTCCGTTGCTAGTCCGTCGATCGCCGTCGCTAACAAAGGACGGATTAGCGATGGAATACAAACGGATTATCAGTCGACCATGTTCTGGAAATGCTTGACATTTCTAGAACCTTGGCGACGGATTTTTTGTCGCAAGACCGTCGAGACAGCGACTGATTTGTGTCTGATTATCCGTCGCCAATTTTCTAAAAATGTCAAGCTTTTCCAGAACCTTGTCGACGGATTTTCTGTCGCTATTCCGTCGAACTATATACCACCAGAACGTCGCCGACAGATATTTTGTCGACTATACGTCGCTACCTGAAAACATTTTCAAATCTCCAGTTAGCGACGGACCTTCCGTCGAAAGGTAGTCAAAAATTGGAAATATCCGTCGCTAACCGGTCACTAGTCCGTCGCTAACTGAGATTTTTTTGAAAAAAATTGCATCACTTTCCCTGTTCACAAAAATATGCATAAACCAAACCAATATATAGTACACACCAATTATCCAATAATCACATAGATCAAATATATAAAGCACACCAATTATCCAAGAATCACATAGACCAAATATGCACATACGAATTTAATGCACACCAGTTATCCAAGAATCATATATACCAAACCAAATTAATATAAAATAGACATCAATTATTCTGAAGAGTAACCTAATATCCGTCGTTATAATCCGATCATAGCACAAATATTCCAAAATTTCCACAAATATTCCTAATTTTCTTAATTATAATACTTTAAGGAAGAGGAGTTCGATTGTCCGGTGGTGGTAATCCCTGCTACGATCGACGAATATACTCCTCCACTAGGTACGACGGTGGAGGGAGGGAAGTGGCTGTATGCCTTTGGCTGACTCGAGCGGTATTTGTGCGTCAGATAAAATAGCAAAAATTTGATTTATCTCCAAGTGTGAGAACGGATGGCTTAGAACACAACCCAAAATTCATTCTAACATACATTAGTGTGAATCCTCTATGTTCTGTACATATGGTGTAGTATATGTTCTTATCGTATCTAGTATCTGAAGGATATAATAGAATCAAGATGAACTCACATAATGTAATACTAAAACACCATCTACTACTATATAAGATATAGTGATAGGTTGTCGTATCATCATTGCCGAGGGATGAGGGTCGAAGGACAGTCAACTTTTTCTACGGCTACATAGTTTCTGCCTCGCCAATCAAATGGCTGCAGGGACTATGTCCTGATCACCATGTCGTACCGTAGATTAATACAAATGGAGCTGGAGCCAAAATACAGTACTAATTCACCATGTCGTACCATTTTATCTCTCACTCTCTCTCCTTCCCCCCTCCGGCGCTCTCACTCTCTCCGGCGCTCTCACACTACTAATTCCTATGTGTTTTAAGTGTGAGAACGGATGGCTCAGAACACAACCCAAAATTTATTCTAGAATAAATTAGTGTGAATCATCTATGTTCTGTACATATGGTGTAGTATAGTTCTTATCGTATCTAGTATCTGAAGGATATAACAGAATCAAGATGAACTCACATAATGCAATACTAAAACATCATCTACTACTATATAAGATATAGTGATAGGTTGTCGTATCATCATTGCCGAGGGATTATGGTCGAAGGACAGTCAACTTTATCTATGGCTATATAGTTTCTGCCTCGTCAGTCGAATGGCTGCAGGGACTATGTCCTGATCACCATGTCGTACCGTAGATTAACGCAAATACGTACAAACTCAGTATCCTCAACGAAAAAACTGAATATCCCCAAATACGTACAAAGTCAAAAATATAGTATAGTCCAAAAATGAAAAAATAAAACTACTGATCGCCTGGAGCTGGACCCGGAGCTGGAGAAGCGCCACCAGATGACGCACAAATACCGCTTGAGTGAGCCAAAGGCATGCAGCCACTTCCCTTCCTCCATTCACCCTCTCCCTCTCTCATGCTATCAACGTCACAACTTTTCCAGTGCTGCTCCCTCTAATGATGATGAACGCAAAAATCAAAGACCCCCCTCTCCTTTCGTAATCTTCATAGTTCTCACAACAAGAAGGATCAGTGCTTTCTAGTTCTCTTCTATCCATCAATTCCTCCGTTCTGATCAAGTATCTTTCTTCTCCTCTCCTCCACCATGGCTCTGGACCCATCTGCTCCTCCCTACTTCCCTTCTTCTTATTTAACTCTCTCAGCCACATATGATATCCACCTCAAGTGTAGAATCGGGGGAGAAGAAGTGGGCAGGAAGAGGAGGAGGAAACAGCACAGCCGACGGCATGACCCGGAGGAAGTACAGAGGTTTTCTTCAACATCCATAGGAGAACTATAATGATATATCTTTTCACAACATGTCACCTTGTCAAAGACCCTTAATGTGACAACCATGTTACCGCGGTGTCGGAAAACTAACTTGTCATAATTTTCTAAGCCGTGTATTTTGACATAATCTTCCCAACTCTTTCCTGCTATGTAGTAATGCAAGATTACTACCCACGACGCCCCTGCCCCCGATGCCACCGCCCCAAGCCCGCCGGCCCCTACAGCCCCGCCACCCACAACCCCCCGTCCACCGTCGCCCCCGCCGTCCAGCCCCCGACGCCCCCGCCCCAAGCCCGCCGCCTCCGCTGCCCCTACGACACCGCGCGAGAGAGAGAGAGAGAGAGATCGAGAGAGAGAGAGAGAGGGGATTACCGTCAGGAGAGATAGGGGAGAGGATGCCGACGCCGATCACCGAAGCCGCGGAATAGAGAGAGAGAGAGATAGAGAGAGAGAGAGAGGAGAGAGTGAATTTAGGGAGAATATGAATAGTTCCTCCCGTCAATTCAATTTAAGTCTGGAACGTATATTTAGCGACGGACTAGCGACGGACTAGCGACGGAGTTTTATCCCTCGACCGTTAGTCGCTCTTTTTGATGCTTGCCGACGGAATATCCATCGCTACGTAGTCGAAAAACTGTCCCGCCAATTTTCTCCATAATTTATGCCAAATAATCGACTCCATAGCGACGGATAAATATCCGAGCGACCTTTTCTCCGCCTAAAAATAAAATAAAAAATGTAACGGCTTGTCGTCGGTACTCCGTCGGCTAGTTGCCACAAAGCCGTCGCTATCGCCGACGGACAATATCCGTCGCTAATGTTCCATCGCTAATTTACTGTATTTTGGTAGTGGTCTCTGCTTGGAATTTCTGTTCTACAATCCCGTTGGTTAGCCTATAATCGACCGTTATGGAACCCACCTTACGTGAGCGCAATCTAGGCTCGCACAACATCACACCTTAGCGAGGACGATCGCTCCTTCGGGAGCGGGACGTGACAAGCTACCTACACAAAAAGCTGTCATATCAAAATAAATCATCCAATTTGTATTATTAAGCGAATGACCTCATATAGTTAGACTACTTGCTAATGTTATATGCTTATAGGCTTAGCTATTTAGCCGCGAGGATGAACACACACATATTTATATTCATGTATTTTATGAAAGCTAACAAATGTCTGGTGTAGGGACACAAATCCTTACATTGTTAATTCTATAAGTTTTATCTTTAACATAACGGGGAAGAATAGTAGCTGTTGAGTAATATATGTTGAACTAACATAGAAGGATGATGGTAGGTAATTGTTGAGATCAACTGTTGTATGTGTGATACGAGTATGCTTATAAGACGTAACATGTTATGCCATGGAATTGATTCTAAGGCAAGAATAGAAAGACCACATATCTATGTGCACTCACTTATTTAACTGTGTTGGTTTTTGGCTAAGTCAGTAAGGGCCACTTACCAGTACACGATAATGTACTGACCCCAACCTCCTAAGTGCGAAGCTACTTGGACGCGTTACGACGTTGGAGCATCGATCGATACTTTATGAATGTTTGGCGGTATTGCTGCTCAGCTTATAGTGGACATAATATATGGAATAATATTATATTTAGTGATTCTTGAGTTGTAAGCCTTGTGGCATATTTTTAATATATGAGAGGGAGTATTTGTAATCTAGTTGTTCTTTGGCTTCATGCCATTGTATTCCGCTATGAGATTAGCAATAAAGAGAATCATGTTTCATTATATCTCATGTCTATTCGATTTTCTATTTAAATTCTATTACGTTGACTTATATTTGAGTTGTCCTATCAATTCTGTTTCATTCTGGTGTACAAGCGCAAGTCCAGGCTTGTACGACATCACTCCCAGTGACGACTTTGGTCCTACGGGATTGGGACATAATACTTCTGGGATGCTCACTTGTCACTCTTGCCCGGACAAAAGTTGAACTCCCTCGAATCGACAACACTATGATGCTCTGAATAGATGCTCCTAACTCTTACATATATTCCTCCTTCTCTCCTCCAAAAAAAAAACTACTAAATATATAAGGGAACCAACCCTCCTTAGCAGTCCATTACCCATAATAGGCAATAAATTCGAATAATAACCCCCATTAGATGGGTGGTTACAGCAGCAACCCCCACTAAATGACAGTTATGCTCCAGGAGCAAGAAACAACTTTTTGCTTGCAAACAGTACATTATTTCCTTAAGCACAACAACATTTTTGCACTCCAGTATATTTTGCTTTACGATAGCCAGGGTGATAATCCGATATTTTATAGTCGATCCAAGCATATTGTAACTCGGTATTATTGGACATGAGATGTGCTTGACACGAAGGAAACAACGCTTGATATGGTTCCACAGAGGACTATGGAGCATATATGCTCACGAAGGTTCTACCAAGAAGAAAAGTTTGACTATTTTAGCAGGATCGTCTGTATAACTAGCATCCCCACCTAGTTAGAAAGGGGAAGATTGTTGGAGTTGGATGTCGTTCCCAACCTATGTGGAGAATACCCCAAAGTGCGACGCACATTATCAGTGTGTCGGTTAAGCTCAGGAAGTTTGAGGCATCGAAGGCGAAGTTTATATTGTGGTTATTTTAGAAATGGGAGCAGACGCGATATACAGACGGTACATCATCCTTTTAGGTATTTATTTGTTGTTATTCATTCCTAGTTCGCGTTCACCGAAAAATTATACTGACATTATACCTGGTATACCGTCGTTGTAGAAAAATCACTTTCAAGCTTAGCATTCACCGATAAAGTATACCGCGGATATACTGCGATATAACATTATGTCGGTTTGAACCCAAATTTCATAGTATTTTCTACTCCGTTGGGTCGTGCAAGTTGTCCAGACATGTTGCAGTTTATATATATATATATATATTTATATTTTATATATATATATATATATATATATATATATATATATATATATATATATATATATATATATATATGGGTTTTTCCTTATCGTAATCCATTGCATAAAGCAATCTAAATGAGACTTTTCAACTTTTGGGGAGATATTGTTCTTCGAAAGTCGGTAATCCGTTTTTCATTGTCCAAGTTTTTGGTGTGTTTTGGTTGGATCGGTAGAGAAATTTGTAGAGGGTATATTTTTCTAATTCATTAGTGAAGACTTTTTCTGGGTTGGAGTCTACTCGTCCCTTGATCTTTTCCATAAGAGTGTTCCATGTCAAAATTATTATGTTTGGATTTTGGCTTTTGTGTGGTTTTGGTGATTTGGATATTGTTGTATTTTTCTTCAGTTCGGTCGCGGTCTTTTTTGTTTAGGAAACGTCTTCCGTGCTTCGTTCCCAACAGCCAATCCGGTACTCACCTTCTCATACCTATCGCTTGCTCCTTATGCAACCACAATGGATTGCTCTCACGGGATTTCCATAATTTCTCTTATAATTTTCTAACTCTTGGACTGAAATTTTACCGGATCTTGTAAATCATGTAACCTTGAGAATTGTAGTGATATAACTTTTGTTGCTTAGAATTTTTCACAATATTATTTTTGTGAATTGTATGATCTTTTCTTTTATGTAAAAGTCGGTCATTTGGTTCATTGTTGCGGGTGTTGGAGCAAATTTAGCCGGGTGAGAAAGAAAATTGGAAAAAAAAAATCTCAAACAAGATGGGAGTCAAATACCTATGAAATCTCAAAAAGAACAAAGTAGGACAAGGGTATGAAAGTGAGAAATCCCATAATAAGAGATTAAAAGTGTTTTTGTGTGTTGGGACATGGAGCAACCAAAAATTCGGAAAGAAAACATTCAAAAGTTAATCGAGTAATCTACTATTCAACATCCACAAATTCTCGGGCGACACAGATCCAAACTTTGGCACATCTATCATTTGAACATGACATACGGTTGAAGGAAGCGATTTCGTTGCTGGCAATTGAGCAAAGTATCATGGGTAATTAATGAGAAGAACCACCTACATGTCATGTGATGTGAACAACCTAAATTAAAAGGCAATCTGACCTGTTTAATCCTGATATGCTGCTGGCCATCTACCTCTCTCTCACTTATATGTTCAGTGAACAACCTTTAGCAACATTAAGTATTCAAATCAGCCATGCACAATAGCTGGCCAATTTAGTGAGGTCCCCTCCGTTTACATATTTTCATCCATCGCATAATTTACTTGAGCAGTACTTATATATATGGTAGAGTTCTACTTCACTTATATATCGATCTATATATAGAGAGAGGTTGATTAAGTTAGCAAGTATATATATCCAAGAATTTTATATAGATATTGTTTATATTTGGTACTTCCACCATGGTGCCTTTACAAGTAAGGGTGAAGGTGGAGGAGAAGGAGAGAGTCGGAAGAGACGAGCCTGTGAGCCCGACCGGCCAGTACTTGAATAGCACCGTGCTCTCTGTCGCAATATTGGTAGTGTTCGAGTTTGATATTCCGATCGACGACTCACCGACTATGTCAACCCTGGAGAACCTGTTTCTTCCTATTAACCCTCGCTTCTCCTCCATCATGGCAAGTCTTAATTTGTTGAACTGCTTAATTACTCTCTGGTGCTCTCTCTACTACTTCTGCAATGTTTGATACAATTTCTTACCACTTGTGGTTTATAGAGTTATTGACATTGCGTTTAGGGTTTTGGTGTTGACATGCAACCACAGTGAAGTATCAAGTAACTTGAATATATTGATGACATGGAACTTAGTTGAATGATCAACATTTTTAATCTGGTACACTATCAGTGAGCCTTCATCTTCAAGATAGCTCGACTCTCAAAGGAGAGAGAAAGCTCGGAGCTAAGTTCAAACTTAACGACAAGTCTAAAATTAATTAATTCAAGTTTAGCTCTTTGAAATATTCACGAGTTTTGCACGCATGCGAGCCACTTGTTTAAACTCGATATATATCTTGATGAACTTGGATTAATTATAAACAAACTAACTTAAGTTGAACTTGTTTATGAGATTAGGAATTTTGTCCCAAAATAAAAGTATAGTTCGGTAGGCATACTATAGGGCCTCGTCTGATTTGCGAAAAGGAAAGGACAAGACTTCTTTGTTCTTTCTTTTCCTTTAGAAAATTATAATTTTTATCCAATTTTTTGTTGTTTGAAAAATCAAAAAAAATTGGAATGAAAAGTGAAACCTTGGGGCGTGTGAGGGAAACTATTTTTTTTTTCCTATTTTTTCTTTTCTTTGGAAATTGTTTTTCTTTTCTGCTTATTTCCTTTGCTATCTAAACACAGAAACTGAATAACTTTTTCTTTCACAAAACTATGATTCTGCGAACCAAATGAGGCTGAATATGAAAGTGTTTAAATGAACTCAAACCAAATTAGAAAGTCTACTAGTACAGGATATATATTTTATATCAATAGCGACCCAAGCTAAATCGGGCTAGTGAATAGGTTGCTTCGCGAGTTAACCACTTAATCAAATCAGTCATGCACATTAATATGGTGACCAGCAGGTTTAATTAGGCCACACCAACATGCCTTCCATACCAATTTAATGAGATCCAATCGCAACTATATTCTTTTTTCTTTTTTTTTCTTTCTAAAATACATTTCTATACTTCAACAACTAGAGCATCCACAGTGGGACACTTTTCAAGTGCTATATTTGGCCTTTAGCCAAATTTTGTAGCACTTGAGGATTACAATGACCTCTTGTCCACACTTGAAAAAGAGTAGAAAGCCAAGAGACTCTCCAAATTTGGAGAGTCCACTAATGAAGCTATAGTTACTTGGGTCCCACCATATTTACTTTTCTCCTTTATTCTTTTTTTTAGTGTTGCCACTTGTCAATTATGAAGGAAAAATAAGGAGGAAAAAAATGTGATGTTGCCACTTGTCAATTTGGAGTATTTATTTGCTGAAAATTGCTGAGAAACCCAATTTCGGGGTGGACTTTTATGAAATGCCCATCCGCTGGATAAGTTTTATGAAATACCCAGAATTAAGTATTTTAACGTTAAATATTCCAAGATTCCCTTTTAGATGCCACCCGCTAGAAACTGCTATTTTTATAATACCGAAACTACCCCTCCACGCGAATTGGTCATCTATATGTATTTGAATTCAAAAAACTCAGATCTGGATTGTGATTTTCGTCTTCTTCTTCTTCACTGGAAATCTGAATTCTATTGCTCTCATCTTCAGCAGAGATCGCAAAGATCGTTCGTAGTTCGGTGTGCTTTTCTTCAGTCGAACTCAGATCATCGCTCGTCATCATCATCATCATCATCACCTTCATCTTCATCGTGGAGACATTTGAAGTTTTCCGACAATTAGGTCAATTGTGGAGAGAATATCTTTCTTCTTCTTTTCCATCAGAATTATCATCGTTTTGAAAGAAGAACGAAACTCTTTGTTCATGAAAAAAAACTAAATTACACGGAGAATGCCATTCTCCGTTTTATTTAAAACGGAGAATGTCGTTCTCCGTCTTAATTTAAACGGAGAATGACATTCTCCGTCTTAATTTAAACGGAGAATGGCCATTCTCCGTGCTACATTAAGACGGAGAATGTCATTCTCCGTTTTATTTAACACGGAGAATGACATTCTCCGTTTTATTTAACACGGAGAATGGCATTCTCCGTGTTAGAATGGTCATTCTCCTGCGTTTTAACACTAGAATGACCATTCTCCGTGTTAAATAAAACGGAGAATGTCATTCTCCGTGTTAAATAAAATGGAGAATGTCATTCTCCGTGTTAAATAAAACGGAGAATGACATTCTCCGTCTTAATGTAGCACGGAGAATGATAATTCTCCGTTTAAATTAAGACGGAGAATGTCATTCTCCGTTTTATTTAACACGGAGAATGACATTCTCCGTTTAAATTAACACGGAGAATGGCATTCTCCGTGTTTCTAACACGGAGAATGGTCATTCTCTTGCGTTTTAACACTGGAATGACCATTCTCCGTGTAAACTAAGACGGAGAATGACCATTCTCCGTCTAAATTATGACGGAGAATGGCCATTCTTCGTGTAACTTTCAGGACGGAGAATGACATTCTCCGTCTTAATTAAGACGGAGAATGTCATTCTCCGTGTTACTAACACGGAGAATGGTCATTCTCCGTGTAAATTAAGACGGAGAATGCCATTCTCCGTGTTACTAATACGGAGAATGACCACCCTCATGTGAAATTAACATTTTTCGTGTTCTAACACGGAGAATAGCCATTCTCCTGCATTTTATGGTCAGCTGAACCTTTGGAGGGCCATAACTTTTGACTGGGAGCTCGAAACGAGGTCCCGTTTGTCGCAAAATGAGCGTATCGTCGAGGAGACCGAAAGTAACTGTTTTACTGTTAGACAGCCTTCCGAAATTTTAGATTCGCAAAAAAATGATGTTTGGACCTCCGTTTTAGCATTTTTGTCGTTTGTCCCAATCTTTCCGAAATTTTTCGACGAGTTTTTGAAGATTTTTGAGGAGAAAACCTAGATTCGAAAGTGAGCAGCGTAAGGAAGAAGATGAAGTATCGAAACTTTTTTTTAAGAGCAGTTTCGTGGGTGTTTTCAATAAATTAAAAGGAAGGGCAAAAGGGTCATTTGGAACCCGCTTTGGATAAGTTTCTCTAATTCTGGACACGCGATGAAAGTTTTTTTAGCGGTGGGTTTTACATAAAACTTTTTTAGTTTTTGGGCATTTCATAAATCTTCCCATTTATTTGGAGTATATCATTGTGTACCAACATGAAGGAAATAATTCAAAATTAATTTTTGGAATATGATTTGAAATAATTTAGAGTATAATTTGGAGTGTTGCCATTGTGGATGCTCTAATAGCCCATTCAATTTATTTTGTACTTCTAAGTTCCACAATATGGTGCTTCCATAAATAAGGGTGAAGGCGGAGGAAGAGGAGATGGCTGGACGAGACGGGAGCCCGACCGGCTAGTACTTCGATAGCTCCATGCTCTCGGTCGCAATCTTGGTAGTGTTCCATCGAGTCCGATGTTCCGATAGATGACTCCACGGCTTGTCGGTGCTGAAGAACTTGTTTCTTCCCAGCAACCCTGGCTTTTCTCTTAGCAAGACTTTTGATGTGCTCAACTAATTACTCTTTGGAGCTAACTGTTCTACTTCACATAGTGGTTAATTTATGGAGTTAATGACATTACGTTAAAAGTTTTGTTGTTGACACCTACCAGGAAGTAGCTAGTAACCATTATGAACCGACATATATAACCTGTTGGGGGTTGTTTTTCCCCCCTACGTGGAGAACACTCTAGAGTGCAAAGGTCATTCATATGTCCAAGAAATTCAGAAAGTCAATGACGACATACGAGACTTAATTTGGAGTGTGTTTCGGAGGATTCTGAATCGTATCTGTGTTGGGAACAACGAGGTGCTGTATTGGATTGTGCTCATATGCTTTAAAATATAATTTCCGTTTAAGACATATGGACCCGGTCCAATATCGTACCTCATTGGCCAACTTCGGTTCTGGTCACACCGTGTTTCTAACAAGAGGTATCAGAGCCCAAGGTTACGAGATTGGTTTGGACGACTGTAATTAGTTCGAGACAGATGGTGCTGAATTTTCATGGATATAATCGAATTATACGAGCGATCTTTTCTCAAGGTGGAGTAGTAGGAGCATCTCCAATAAGGTGGTTTAAAGGCGGACCAGACGTAAGGTTAGAGACAACTACACGAATTGACTTCAAAGGTGGGTTCGATGCGCCAAGGTCGAGTAAGACGTTGTGGTTGACACACAATAGTAGCGTGGATGAACGTATCGGTCTGGTTCTGTGGTCGAACGGATCGAGATGACAATATATTGGATCTCCTGGGTGCTCGGCTAGTGAAAACTACCAAAGGTAGCAAGGGCGCTAAGATTGTTCGGCTGGCGAAAATGAACAACGGTAGCAGGGGTGCTAAGGTTGTTCGACTAGCGAAAACGAGTTAAGGTGGAGATTGTTGGATTGTATCTCGCTTTCCGTTGAGTCCTCAAAAGGGGATGATAATGGAGTTGGTAATTTAGTCCCACATCGGGTAGAAGGTGGGGTCATGAGATGTAGATAATTGGGATTGGTTCATGTCTTACATGTCAATTCATTTTTAAGGTATATGTGTCAAGTCCCGCTCTCGTAGGAGCGATCGTCTTCGCTAAGGCGTGATGCCGCACGGGCCTAGGTTGCGTCCGTGCAAGGCCAAGTCCAGAAACGGCCGATTTGAGCTAGGCCACAGAGTCGCACAGAGTGTCCCCATTGCAGCGGAAAGTAAATGAACATAAGTAGCAGCGAATTCGAACTCTTTATTGATATTCAAGAAGTTTACAAGCGGCGCTAGGCCGATATTACAAGTCGCTCGAGCTCTCTCTCTCTGAAACATAAAAGGCGTGCCAAATGGCTTACAAGATGGAATAATTCATGACGATGTTCCAATACATTATGTCCTGTATATGGTGCTCCAGCTCCTTGCAACGCTCCAAGGCTCGAGAGATAGCTCCGCGCCTTAGCACGTTCGAGGGAAGCTCCGTACCTGCCGACGTTTCCTGCTTCCTGCAAGCAGACTGTGGGGTTATCAGTACATTATTATGCACTGGTGAGGAGGCTAGCTCGCCCACAATGCTATCATTACCAAACACGTTCCATTTACTTTTGTGCATCTCTATCATTCATTGTCTTTCTAATCTTGCCTTAGGGTCAATTTTATGGCCTATTTCGTAACCTATTTCGTGTTGTCGAGTTCAAGTGTCTGTACGGAAATGCATGCACGACTTACCCATACTTACCGTCCGGCCTTCCCTGTCCAAAGTAAACCAAGTTAGTCAACAATTTACATGTAGTAACTTAACGTGATTCATGTAAACATTCAATGTTACGGACGTGTCCCTACCTCAGATTCTAGCGTGTCGTAGGCGTTTGTTCTTTTAACTCATTTGCATAAATTACTCGTTGTCATTTGGTGTGATACATTTCAAACCGTTCAGTAGGCACTTGTTCATTTAACTTAGACTACTTTGATTTCAATGCAAGGACTTGCATGTGGATAGCCACCAGCAACGCCCACTTAATCTATATGCACCGGTCGCTGGCATACAAGCCATTTTGGACATTTCTCCTTGGTATTTCTCAACTTAGCGTAGGGTGATGGCTGGTACACCCCGTTAAGTCTCTTGAAATATCCTGCACTTACGTCTCCCGGTGCCCAAGCCCGCACCCAGGCAGCCCGTAAGTCCCGCTTTTGATTCCGCCTAGGCCGGCCACGGTATACTCCACACAACGCCCGTACCGCATAATCTTTCCACTATACTACCACGGTATACTCCACACAATGCCCGTGCCGTTTGTCCACGACCATTTCGTATTATCTTGTCATTTAACTTAACGGCTATCTCCGAGCCGTAGGCTAACCCATAGCCATAATGTGTTATCGACCAGGTTGGCGTCCGTGCAGCGCGGGTAGCGAGCCCCGTTGCACGTGCCCGTCACACCTGCCGCTAACCATTCTTTCTTTTCTTATCTTTCATTCATTCTTTCTTTTCTTTCTTTTACTTGTCCGTTTGTTCATCGATTCATTCACGTATTCATACTTTCATTCGTTGATGAATTCATTCACTTATTCGTTCATTCATTCATTCATACATTTTGCAACTCCTCGTACGGGAGTACCTTGGCGACCCATCGGTCCCATAGTCTTTCAATGTTGCTAACTCTACTCGGAACGACTATGTCGATAGTCTTCCCGTTTCATTGTTGTAACCCATTCATTGTTTGATTGTTGAACGCATAGGGAACTTGAACGTAAGCTAGTGCCGTAGCACGAGCGTGGAGCGCGGTACGAGAGTTCTCATATTTTCTATATTTTTTTTCATATTCTATACAAGCATACGAGATGAGATTATTCCTTTAGCTAAATACGTTGAGTCATTTATTAGCATGCACGGGGTTATCGCTTAGCGATTTTCGTGATAGTGTCCGTATTGTTATGTGTCTAGGCTAAGCAAAGACGGGTTCATCGGAGCCACCCACCTTAGCGATGTTCGCATCGGCCGAGCGATACTCCGAGTGCGCCTTTGAAAGTCTAAGTCTGGATTCATCTTTGACGGGCCAATGTAAGTCTTGCATCGATTCTTCATCAGGTCGATGCCAACTCTTCGGGTCGACGGCTCGTTTGAGTCGTTGCACTTGCCGTTTGAATCGGCGTTCCGCTAGGGCGGAGCGGGTCACTACATAATACACCACTCAAAACAAGTCTCGTCCTCGAGACTTCCTGAGTGCAGGTCATCCTACCATTCCTTAACTCGCGTCGTCGTGTTTCTTAGACAATCCCTATCGAACGGCTTTATCGTTCTATGGCACCAAACTATACTCGATACCTTTCCAAGTTCTGCGTCGCATACGTTTGGTCGATTTTTATTGAATGGCTTTTCATTCATTCCAGATTTGATGGTTCTTTTTCAATTGTTGCGTTTTTTCGACTCGGTTGCTATTTCGACGTATCATGGGACTAAAACGGTCGTACGAGGTGCGTTAAAATTTTCAAACACAAGAGTCGTAGGCTGAGGCAAACTCAGTTTCGTTTATCTTGGTCATCCAGATGACCCAATTCGCTTCTCAAACGTTCGTGTCCACGAAATCAGTATGATTTCTATTTAGCGGGGTCGACCAAGTCTATGTAATTTTTGTCCGATTCAAGACCACGTATTGTACTATCATCGAGTATATTTTTCTATCTATGGTTCAATTCGTTATACCAATTTTTACTTGCACGATATCGATTCCATATCATTCACTTGTTTAGAGCCAATCTCATTGTCGTTCATGCATACTCTGCCCACATGTTTCTTGGATTTCGAGCCACGCTCGTACTAGTATCGATCCTTTACTTAACGCAATTTCAAGATCTTCGACACTCTTCCATTCTTCAAGTCTTGCTTGAACTCACTGTATTACTTGGCTGGATCGTGCACGCATTCCAAGCGTCCCCAAAATACATGCATTCAGCCAAGCCGCATGATCTAGAAATTTGTCATTCTCACTCGAGTCGCATCGTGCACATACTCAAGCGTCCCTGAATAAATGCATGTCAGCCGAATCTCGTGAGGGGTATTCCTATATTCATGATTCATGCTATCCATCCATGCCAATCCTCAAGATCAATCTTTCGATTGCTAACATTTGAAACATGGCATCTCGCCTAATCGCTAGGCTATTTTTTTTTCGAGGCTAAGTCAATGTCAGGATTGGAATCATAGTTTTCCAACAATAATGCCAACACTGACCCCAATCCCAGGGTCAAACCAAAGTCGGTAGTACGGGGGGTTTTCTACCCAAGCTCGCGTCACTCAGATTTCTAAACATCGAGCACGATCACCTATTCGCATCAAGGCATTCGTCGCGCACCGCAACGAATTCAAATCCATTCAAATCACTAAATCGACATACTTCACATATCCATTCTAACCAATTCATGTATTCGATCACGAGTTCATCTAGCTTTGACAATATGTTGCGTTCCAATCTCACGCGAGTCCGATTATCCACGGTGGTTCATGAATCACCATGCAACACTCCCGTGGAATAATCATTCTCATCGGGGCGTAACTCTTGCTTGCGTCTAGACTAATTCATTCTCGATACGCGGATTGGACCTACGTAATCCTCAAGCTCAATCATCAAGCACACCGAGTCATTCTCAAGTTCACCTTCGCGTCACCACAGGTCGAAGTACACAAATTGCCACGCCATGCTAGTTCAATCACCCTCGCTGTATGAATCACCATATCAGCGCTCACGCAGAGTGATCGCCCTAATCGGCACAACGCATGTGCGAGGCTGAAGTTGCGCTCGCATAAGACAAGCATGTCGACGTTGGGGTTATCGTCGAAGTAAATCCAAGCATTCACATTTTCATCCAAGCTAAATCAATTTGACAGTCTGACCGTCATGCGTTCAACTAGAAAATCCTCGAGCCAAGTCTATCTTTTCCTCGACACATTTTTAACATCCCAAGTGTAGCATCCAACGGAACAATGACATTTGCACGATCGTCATTCGTCGAGTCAGAGTACCCCCGAGTTATCGCATATCGATCTTTGATACGCCTCAATACCATCGACGATATGCGTAACCTGACGATCTTCCTTTGCAACCGATTTTGAGTCGTACGTTGATGCTGTTGTCCGAGTTGGATATTCCACAATTTTATTTAATATTCAAGATTAAGTTCAACTGCTATTCCTCAAGATAGTTTCAAGATCGTTGTTCAAACTCAAGTCACAATTCATTTGAACCGATTCAAAATCGTACGCGCGATCCTCTAAGTTTCCTCGATCCAGACCATTCATTTTCATTCATCGTTTCGAGTCATTTTCTAACTCGTATTTCCCATTGACAAGTTGTCCAGCGATATCTCGTTCGGGACTTTTTGAAGTCACAGCCAACTAAGCGTGACACGTTCTAAGACTTTGCGCGATCGCATCGCTTGCCGACATACTCGTACGATCCGTAAATCCTTTAGTCTCACTCGAACGATTTCTATGACGTCCATACACCACTCAGGGTTCGAGCCACTCGACTAGTCGTCGACACTCATTCTTATTCTTCTCCGAACCTATCACATACACCCCTCGGATTCAAGCCATACGATCTAGTCCTCAATCACGTTCGCGTCATGCGCTAAGACATCCCTATCAATATACACTCTAAGTGTAGCTTCGTTTCCGACCGAGCGGTACTAGATATCGCTCGCACTCGATTGCACCAAAAGTCGAGGTGCACGACACGCGGCACAACATAACCAAAGGTCATGTGCATAGCTATCCCGTGTGGACTATATTCGAGTTCGCATGCTCACTTATTCTCGTTCGAGCGATAATCGATCTCACTCGCAACTCGTTTGCACCAGAAGGTCTGGGTGCGTGATACTCTGCACAACTTAGCCAAAAGACTGCGTGCATAACCATCCCATTCGAACTATACTTTGGTCTCGTGTACTCGTTTGCTGTCAGCGTAAGCTCATTCAAGCACGCATTGCGTTTGCTAACTCATAGCATCGGTACCTTCCAACTTAAGTCCGTCGTGGTGGCACAAAGGCCTTTGCCTATCGATCTCGTCCAACCGAGTACTCATACGAGCTTTTGAATATATTAGACTTATTGTATGGAACATCCCAAGGCACAACGAGAGAGAGCGTACACTTCTTTTATTTCCAAACGAGCTTTCAAAACTGAAAAATCGAAATGATGTCCAAGGACGTAAAGCCGTGCTCTGATACCAAAATGTCAAGCTCCGCTCCCGTAGGAGCGATCGTCCTCGCTAAGGCGTGATGTCGCACGGGCCTAGGTTGCGCCCGTGCAAGGCCAAGTCCAGAAACGGCCGATTTGAGCTAGGCCACAGAGTCGCACAGAGTGTCCCCATTGCAGCGAAAAGTAAATGAATACAAGTAACAGCGAATTCGAACTCTTTATTGATATTCAAGAAGTTTACAAGCGGCGCTAGGCCGATATTACAAGTCGCTCGAGCTCTCTCTCTGAAACATAAAAAGCGTGCCAAATGGCTTACAAGATGGAATGATTCATGACGATGTTCTAATACATTATGTCCTGTATATGGTGCTCCAGCTCCTTGCAACGCTCCAAGGCTCGAGAGATAGCTCCGCGCCTTAGCACGTTCGAGGGAAGCTCCGCACCCGCCGACGTTTCCTGCTTTCTGCAAGCAGACTGTGGGGTTATCAGTACGTTGTTATGCACTGGTGGGGAGGCTAGCTCGCCCACAATGCTATCATTACCAAACACGTTCCATTTACTTTTGTGTATCTCTATCATTCATTGTCTTTCTAATCTTGCCTTAGGGTCAATTTCATGGCCTATTTCGTAACCTATCTCGTGTTGTCGAGTTCAAGTGTCTGCACGAAAATGCATGCACGACTTACCCATACTTACCGTCCGGCCTTCCCTGTCCAAAGTAAACCAAGTTAGTCAACAATTCACATGTAGTAACTTAACGTGATTCATGTAAACATTCAATGTTACGGGCGTGTCCCTGCCTCAGATTCTAGTGCGTCGTAGGTGTTTGTTCTTTTAACTCGTTTGCATAAATTACTCTTTGTCATTTGCTGTGATACATTTCAAACCGTTCAGTAGGCACTTGTTCATTTAACTTAGACTACTTTGATTTTAATGCAAGGACTTGCATGTGGATAGCCACCAGCAAAACCCACTTAATCTATATGCACCGGTTGCTGGCATGACAAGCCATTTTGGATATTTTTCCTTGGTATTTTTCAAGCGTAGGGTGATGGCTGGTACACCCCGTTAAGTCTCTTGAAATATCCTGCACTTACGTCTCTCGGTGTCCAAGCCCGCACCCAGGCAGCCCGTAAGCCCCGCTTTTGATTCCGCCTAGGCCGGCCACGGTATACTACACACAACGTCCGTGCCGCAGAATCCTTCCACTATACGGCCACGGTATACTCCACACAACGTCCGTGCCGTTTGTCCACAACCATTTCGTATTATCTTGTCATTTAACTTAACGGCTATCTCCGAGCCGTAGGCTAACCCATAGCTATAATGCGTTATCAACCAGGTTGGCGTCCGTGCAGCGCGGATAGCGAGCCCCGTTGCACGTGTCCATCACACATGTCGCTAATCATTCTTTCTTTTCTTATCTTTCATTCATTCTTTCTTTTCTTTCTTTTACTTGTCCGTTTGTTCATCGATTCATTCACGTATTCATACTTTCATTCGTTGATTCATTCATTCACTTATTCGTTCATTCATTCATTCATACATTTTGCAACTCCTCGTGCGGGAGTCGCCATGGCGACCCATCGGTCCCATAGTCTTTCAATGTTGCTAACTCTACTCGGAACGACTATGTCGATAGTCTTCCCGTTTAATGCATCTCTTCTCTTTTCCATCCTTCCAACCAAACACAAAGGATGGAAATGATCTTTTCTTTTCATATGGAAGAAAAATATATCCTTATCTTTTTCTTTCCTTCCACTTTTCCATCCTTCCTACCAAACACTGCCTAAAGGTGAAGGCCGAGGAAGAGATGGCTGGAGGAGACGGGAGCCCGACAGGCTATTACTTCAATAGCTCCGTGCTCTCGGTCGCAATCTTGGTAGTGTTCCATCGAGTCCGATGTTCCGATAGATGACTCCACGGCTTGTCGGTGCTGAAGAACTTGTTTCTTCCCAGCAACCCTGGCTTCTCTTAGCAAGACTTTTGATGTGCTTAACTAATTACTCTTTGGAGCTAACTGTTCTACTTCACATAGTGGTTAATTTATGGAGTTAATGACATTACGTTAAAAGTTTTGTTGTTGACACCTACCAGGAAGTAGCTAGTAACATTATGAACTGACATGTATAACCTGCCTGTTGGGGAGTGCAAAGGTCATTCATATGTCCGAGAAATTCAGAAAGTCAATGAGGACATACGAGGCTTAATTTGGAGTGTGTTTCGGAGGATTCTGAATCGTATCTGTGTTGGGAACAATGAGGTGCTGTATTGGATTGTGTTCATATGCTTTAAAAGAGAATTTCCGTTTAAGGCATATGGGTCCAGTCCAATATCGTAACTCATTGATCAACTTCGGTTCTGGTCACACCGCGTTTCTAACAAGTGGTATCAGAGCCCAAGGTTACGAGATTGGTTTGGATGACTGTAATTAGTTCGAGACAGATGGTGCTGAATTTTCATGGATATAATCGAATTATACGAGCGATCTTTTCTCAAGGTGGAGTAGTAAGAGCATCTCCAATAAGGTGGTCTAAAGGCGGATCAGACGTAAGGTTAGAGACAACAACACGAATTGGCTTCAAAGGTGGGTCCGATGCGTCCAAGGTCGAGTAAGACGTTGTGGTTGACACACAATAGTAGCGTGGATGAACGTATCGGTTTGGTTCTGTGGTCGAACGGATCGAGATGACAATATATTGGATCTCCCGGGTGCTCGGCTAGTGAAAACTACCAAAGGTAGCAAGGGCGCTAAGGTTGTTCGGTTGGCGGAAATGAACAAAGGTAGCGGGGGTGCTAAGGTTGTTCGACTAGCGAAAACGAACTAAGGTGGAGATTGTTGGATTGTATCTCGCTTTCCGTTGAGTCCTCAAAAGGGGGTGATAATGGAGTTGATAATTTAGTCCCACATCGGATAGAAGGTGGGGTCATGAGATGTAGATAATTGGGATTGATTCATGTCTTACATGTCAATTCATTTTTAAGGTATATGGGCCCAGTCCAATATTGCACCTCATGAGCCAAATTCGTTTCGGGTCGCACCTAGTAGATTTTGGAAAATTTTACTAATTTGGTATATTGTTAGTATACCGACAATATATTGTTGAGTTTAGGCTGAGGTATGTAGCATCTGGAACAAGTGCTTTTGATGAAATCCAGCGGTCCCCTTTTGGATGTAGCATCCGGTAGCGGGATTCATCCATATGGGCTTCGAACGGGACAGACTGTCCAGAGTCCCCTTTTGGATTCGTTTTCCGTGATTGTCTCTCTCCCTCTGGAATGGAGCTTCTATTGTAAAACTGGCAAGTATCATCGGCACCCTACTGTGAATGGATGAGCTCACTACTCATCTGCATCAGCTTGCCTATGCTAGAGTCTTCGTTGAAGTGGAGACTGATGCAATATTGCCGAAGAAAGTCGAAATAAAATTAACAGTTCATGTCAAATTTGTCACCATGAAGTAGAGGATGAATGGATGTTTGTCAGGTGCTCAACGTATTACTATTTAGGACATTCCGCTAATACGTGCTTAGAGACACAGTAATTTGCCAGGGGATAGTACATTGAGAATGGAGTGCGAAGGTGGGGAAGAAGATAGTCTCCCACTTGTTGACGAGGAAGGACACGTTGTTCAGGAAGTTCATGATCACTTTTAGACTTTAAGATGCCTCGAGGTATCTAGGGGGGCTAGTGATCAAGACGTGGCAACTGGTTCGCTAGATGGGTCACCCAACAATGATTAATTGCCTGGGATTGTTCATGACGACTTTTAGACTTATACGTTGCGAATGATTATGGGTAGGATTCCTAGGGTGTGGAACCAGTAGAAGACGAAGAAGGATAGGGTGGTGGGAATGTAGGTAGAGCGGCATGTTGTGCCTCTTCTGAAATTGCTGGTAGATACCTCAGGATGCTTCGGCATGCCAAACGGTATTAAGGATACGACACTTTATTCAAGGGTTCCTGAGGAATTCAATGCCAAAGAATATTCATCTTAGATAATGCCACTTCCGAATATATCCAACATCTTAAGTGGCAAGTTAGCTATAATGAATTCCCTATGGGAAGCTCCGCGTAAATTTAAGATTCAAGAGTGAATTACTTGAGAAGGATGGGAATCTTAAGAAAATGCTAGTGACCCGGCCTCCTATTTCTCGTGTCACTAAAGGTACATCATCATACAAGAAGGATTACATATAGCTTTTCCCGTGTAGTCCCCAAAGTGTTGGTATTGTATAAGGGCCAAAATATCATTAGGTCTGATATTGAGAACTATCTAGGTTCTAGGTCATGGGAACCTAGCCGAAATGTTGCAAATGACGCAATGTAGCGAGAAGTGAAGTGAAAGTGAAGTTAGGTAGTGCAAGGAAGGGAAGCTATGGAAGAGAGGAGGATTGATGGAGAGGGAAGAAAGATATATTAGATAGATGCCCCACAGGAGGGATCGGTCATGTTGACCCGCTGGTGGAAGGTTTTGTAGGAAATGAATCACTAGTAGTTGAAGGGTACAAGGAATGCCCTTTGCCACGTGAATCAAACTAGGCAGGTTTATCTCAGATGCGGGATTACCAATGTCACGATTGGAAGACTCACAGGAAGCTGTGGCACTTCTGAATATAAGGAGGAATATATATATATATATATATATATATATATATATATGGGACGGATCGGGGGGGGCCGCGTGGTGCCCACGCACACGTCTACTCGATTCATTGGTCGAGGGCGAAGGGCTCCCGCAGGACTTCATATCCGGCTATATATATATATATATATATATATATATATATATATATATATATATATATATATATATATATATATATATATATATATATATATATATATATATATATATATATATGCAGATGATTTCTAGTCTAGTGGTTAAGAGAGATGCATGCGGTCCAAGTGGTCGGGAGTTCGAGTCCCACTGGAGGCGATTTTGCCACAAGTACCCATTGCTTCAAAAAAAAAAAAAAAAAAAAAAAAAAAATATATATATATATATATATATATATATATATATATATATATATATATATATAAGATTATCTTGATTATTACATTAACTATTTTGTCATGACACATTCCTTCATTACAAATTTTTTTTTTTTTGCAACATCCATTATTTGGTATTGTGGGGACCTTAAAGTCCTTGTTTACTGGAAAGTCAGAACAAGTAGAAATCATGAGTTCCTCGAGGATTTTTGGAACAGGAACGTGCATCTATAATACCTATATGACTTACTTCTACTGGTTGCAATTTTGAAGCAGGTACGGGATGCACAAGGGGTTCAGCAGTGGAGGAGAGTTAAGGTGAATCTAGCGGAGCATGTACATGTTCCCACCTTTCCATCTGGGCTCGACACCTACGACGAGTACGTGCAAGACTACATCTCCAAGATGGCGACTACCCAGTTGCCGCAGAGCCGGCCACTGTGGGATCTGCACTTGATAAAGTTCCCAACCAGCAAAGCAGAAGGAACAATGGTGTTCAGGCTTCACCATTCGCTTGGTGATGGATACTCCCTCATGGCAGCCCTCTTCAACTGCCTTCAAAGAGCAGATGATCCGTCTCTTCCGCTCACGTTTCCGCCTCGATCGAAGCCGAAGCCGACGAAGAATGGCATGATGATGGGCATGATCAGCAGGTTACCTAGTGCAATATCCTTGTGTGTCAATACACTCCGAGACTTTGGGTGGAGCGTTCTGAAGAGCAACCTGGTCGAAGATGACGAATCCCCGGTCAGGTCGGGCACTCCGGGTGTCCAGTTTCTACCAATAAATCTCTCCTCCATTGACTTCTCCCTTGATGATATTCACAAGATCAAGACCAAGATTAGAGGGGTAAGCTTAGCAGTTTCTACCAATAAATCTCTCCTCCATTGCCATATATAAGCTGCTTCTACGTACGTAATGCTCATCTCTATTAACTTTGCGTTTGTTGACAGACGATTAACGATGTAATTTGCGGAATCGCATTCCTTGGCATTCGACTGTACAATGAAGCCGCGAGTGAAGAAGCCAGGGCCAAAGCAGCAAATGTGACTGCGTTGGTGCTGCTTAATACAAGGGACATCCGCAGCTATCGACCTCTGAACGAGATGACCAAGCCTGACACCGAGTCCCCTTGGGGAAATCATTTTGCGTTCATCCATGTGGGGATTCCCAGTTGCAAGGATCCGATGAATGCTGACCCCCTCCAATTTCTTCAGACAACCAAGAAGATCATCCAGGAAAAGAAAAACTCATTAGCGGTCGTTCTCACAGCTAATTTTTTAGAGATAATAAGAAGGCTTAAAGGTTCTGAAGTAAGTATTTTTATTCTTATGTTAGCACTTCATTATTTAGTGAACATAAATAATTGCTATTGTTGGGAACAAAACCTGAAAATCACTCCCCCAAACCAAGATACTATGAGAGAATCGAAGAAATACGCACAAAATCAACTGCTAAAACCACAAAGAAAAGTCAAATGAAAACACAGTCAATTTTGAGGTGGAAAATCCTTGTAAGAAAAACCTGTTGACGATCGAAGTCCGACCCAAAAAAAGTCTACACTAGTTAATTAAAACTTTAGACCCTCTACAAACCTCTTTCTCTTCGCTGAAAGTAGCTCATCATTCCGACGACGCTTTTGCAGTACTCAAATTTTCTCTGGGTAGAACTTTCGTGAACATATCTTCTCCATTGTCCTCTGTGTGAACCTTCTCAAGCGCCACATCCTTCAAATCAAGCACATTTCGTATTCATACCGAGTTGCAATATTGCATGGACGACTTTGAAACGTCGGGTTCTTTCTAAGGTGAATCACACTCTAGCTATCGTAAAACAAACATACTGCTCTTAAGAACTTTTTCTTATATGAACTTCTTCATCCCTAGTAATTCTTTAGAAACACATATGACTAACCTGTTGAACCACACAAGTTAGCAAATGGAGATGAAAGAAGACACATAGGGCTACACGTTAGAAGTAGTTTCGCGACAAACAGATCATTAAGGGTCTGCTTGGCAATTATCGGGGTAGCGGTTATGAGGTGTTTTTAGAGTACCGGTTATGAGCGGTTATGAGGGGTCCGATTTTGGATGGTTTTTAAGTAGCGGCTTTTAAACCAGTCCAATCCATGCTTTGTAATTCACTAACGAGCGGTTCTGAAAGTTTTTTACACGAATAAATTAAATAGGGAAGGGTATTGGTAGTTATAATTATATCTATTTTTGTGAGGATATAAATGTAATAAAAAAATAAAGCCGCTCAAAACCCACCGATTTGGGGTGTTTACAAAATCACCCAAAAATACACTACACTGATTTTTGGGGGTTTTTGAGCCAACGAAAACCAGTGCCTCAAAAATATTAACAAGCAGGGGTTTTCATAAACGGTCGGTTCAAAAATTCCCCAAAATCGGTGAAAACACAGTTACCAAGCAGACCCTAAAAGTCGAGAAAACATAATATGACATATGACTAACCTGTTGTGACGTTTCAAAATAGGTTCGACAACTTTGGGTGACTTCGTGGCCTTGTGCCGATCAAACTAGGGATGTGGGCGGCTAGGAAGATTGCTGGGATGTTAAAGGGACGTCTTAGGGTTGTGAGAAGGTGGTGGAAGTGGTCAGGATTGAAGAGTTTTGGTCGAGGGATAGAAAGGGCGCACACGGATGGGAAAGAGGGGGGGGGGGGGCGCTCAGTTTACTCTATCTATATATAAAGATATACATACCAAACTAATAGAGGGGGACAGTTTTACGTGACGGGGGGAGATTTTGAGAGATTTAAGATTTGTTTAGATTTGTTTTTGAATTAAAAAGGAATGGAAAGATTGAGTAGGATTTGGTATTTCCAAATAATCCCCTCTCAATCTCCATAATGCATATTTACATTTGCTTCAAGAGGTGGCTATTCAATATTAATAAAAAAAATTAATTAATAATGGTCCCATTAGGGTAGGACAACCTCGAATAGGCTCTACCTTTCCTAGTTTGGTTAGTTTCGGGTCGGTGCAGCTCGTTGGGTTTAATTGGGTTCCGAACTCTATTAATTGGATCTTTTGTGCCATTTGTGTGTAAGTAGCGTATAGGGACTCAATTGAGTGGGACATTATTGGCATGTGTGTAGTAGACTCAAAATAGATCAAAATTATATATTGGATTGAATGGTTTGGGTCGAGCTTAAGTCCATAAAATTAAATTGAAAAGAACAAGATTACGGTACATAGTAAAATTGGCCTTTTTGATCCGAAAGTTGTGCAATAAAATAGAGCACAAGGGGACATGTTTGAGTGAGACATGATATACCTAAATGAAGATGGACTCGTCTAGATGAAATCATATGAAAGCCGTTTTGAGAAATTGGCATTTCTTGTTCTCCTACTAAAATCGAAGCTACGATAAACGATATTTAATGATCAAAAATAAAACCTGAAAAATATTTATTAATAAATAAATTAAATAAAGTTCAAAAATAAACCTAGAAAATTTAGAGGGCTTACAATATCCTTTCCGAATTAGAGAGATACCTTCCAACCATATGAACTACATGAGCAATGTCTGACCTTATACAGACCATGGCATAATGAGATTCCCCACATCTAAACCTTATGGAAATTTTTTATATCTTTTTTTTGTCCTAGTTTGATGGACATTGCTCCATAATGAGCTTAAAGTAAGCTGCAAGTGGGATGCTGACTTTCTTTGCCTCGTCCATCCTGAAATGTAGAAATACCTAGTAAAAGTACTTCTTGGGGACAACCATAACAACTTGGACTTTCTCTCTCTCTCTCACACACACACACACATATACACAGCTGAGCTCCATCCCAAGAATAGTCTTTGCATCCAAATCATTCATAGAGAAGGTCACGCTCATTTGGTGCTTTAACTCCGCTATCCTAGTGGCATTTCGACCCACCAATAACATATCATGCACATAGAACAATAATATGATAAAATCTCCCTCGATAAAATATGAAACTCTTTACCACTACCGTAGAGCCTAGTTCAGACCATATAGATTCTTCCTTAACTAGCAGACCAAATGTGACTTACCATTTTCACATAATCGCTCAGACTACTCTATGTATAATTCATTCCCTAAATTATCGTGGAGGAATATCGTCTTCACGTCCATCTGCTCCTCCAAATTGAGATTGGCTGCTAATGCTAGCTCCACCGTGATGGATGACAACTTGACTATCGACAATAATTGTTTATTAAAATCCATGCCCTTCTACTGATTATAGCCTTTGACAACTAGCCTTACTTTATATCGAGGGTGAGTAGCATCTTCTGTCTGCTTCACTCTGAATACTCATCGATTCTTAAAAGCTGGACTTCTTGCTCTTTAGTAAGTGTACCAGCTCATACGTAGAATTTGCTTGTAAGAAACTCATTTTTCCCATATGTCCTACATACACTCATCCTTGTATTTGTCTTCCATCACCTCTGTGAAGCTTTCGGGCTCTCCATGTCTGTTAATAACATATATTTATCTGGTGAGTACCTAGTAGATGGTCGATGCTCTCTTGTGCTTCTTCTTAATGGAGCCTCTGGTGTTGGCTGTGTACTAACAGTCTCATTCCTTTCAGGAACCGTCTCTTCGGTATGCTCATCCACATGAGGGTCGCCCTGATCATCATCAGCAGGCTGATTATAAGGATTATAATTATTTCTATGTGTTGGCTCCTCCATAACTAAATCCTCTATAATGTCATCTAAAAATAGTTCCAATCACAATGACTTTAACTTAGGCAAATCCTCAGCCTCAGAAAGCATCTTAGAATCTTGAGTGGTGGTCATGGTCTAATCCTTAACGAATATCCAAGTCCCTGCTTCTATTGAGATTTATTTCTATAGGGTTGTAGAGTCTATACCTAAACTTACCCCGACCAGAGCCAACAAAAATGTACTGCCTCATCTTTGGCTCAAGTTTTGATTTCTCATCCTTTAGTATATGCACGAAGGCTTTACAACCAAATACTCGAAGGTGATTGTATGACAGATCCTTGTCATACCACACTTTGTCAAGCACATCATGCTACAAAGTAGCACTAAGATAAATTAATAACATTAGTAGTAGTGTTGAGAGCCTCACCCCAATAAATTTCTAGTAAGTTTACCTCTGAAAGTAAACATCTTACACTCTCCATCAGTGTCCCATTTATACGCTCTGCTATACCATTAAGTTGAGGTGTCTTTGCCAGAGACTCTGGTATCGAAGCCCTTATCCTCTACAATAAGCATCAAAGGGACCAATTGTCACGACCCGCACCCTAGAGTAAGGGCACGAGACGTGGGTACATCCAGCCTACGCCGCAGTATCGACGGTAGAACGCTGTCCTAGGTCACAACATCTAACAGTTTAAGGTAATAATAATTATACTCTCCGAATGGGGGTGACATAACAGAATATATCTCAATCACAGCTAAGGTAGAATACGATAAGACAGAATGATATAAAAGATGCAAGATCCAAATCCACAGGAAATACAATAGAGAGAAGCTAAGTGTCTAGATAAACTCCACTAACATCCAGACATAATACAGATCCAAATATACAACTCAACTCAAAATACTATAAAATAAGATAAAGACATCTATGGAGCAACTGTCTCTACTGCTAAGGGATCCGACTGGAAGTCCGGATCGCAAGTGTCCTCTAAGGCTGTCCCATAGAAAGTGTCTAAGCAGGCCTCCTCCTCGTCCTCTGTAAAAATTTTAACAGGTCCAATCAGGACGGAAACGAGCACATATCTCTCAACAGTTCATAACAGGTTAGGAGTATAAATCATGCAATAGAGTAAAATACGGAAGTGCTGAAAAGGAAGTACGAGTAAACAGGAGATATTTGTAACTGAAAATAAATACATGATAAGTAGAGACTGTAAGTGGCTAAGTGATTTAGAGTACAATATGGTTATGTAAATGGCTTAGGGGCACATGAATACAACTAAGAGACACATGAATACAGCTACTGGAGATAATGATCACATAACTAATTCTACTTATCCCACCCCAATCAATACACAAGGATCCATTCAAGTTACGTTATAGGCACATGAATACAGCTAAGATATGTAAACTCATGTAATGAGTAGTACATGAGGCACATGAAAGCACATGAGAACATGTAAAAATATGAGCTAGTACAAGTACAAGGAGTACCTGATGCACATGATAAAGTACATGAACATGAAATACCCGATGCACCCGTAGAGGGATAATATCTCAGGAAGGGATCCATATAGTACTAACCCGTGAAGATACGTGTCAGCATCAAGTAGAGTAATCTAGAGCAAGAATATAGTCCAGACAGGTATGAAAAGATCAGAAAATGTACTCGCCTGCTATCTGAATGTCCAAGATGAAAGTACTGTCCGAGGAGTGGTATCTGACTCCTATTAGAACAGCACAAGTCACAACAAGTCCAGAATGGTAATAAGATGCACTACAATGCGTTCTACATGAATCTAGGTCAATCTAGACCAAAGTCAACTTTTGGTCAACTATGGTCAACCCTAGAAGTCAAACTAGGTCAACCAAGTCAAACCTAAGTCAAACAAGTCTATACTAGTCTAGCAAGTCTATTCTAGGTCTAGCAAGACTGCACAAGACTAATCTAGACATTATACTAGGCATTCAAGTCACCCATAGGCCATAGGCTATAGCATGCCTATGAACCAACCCATAAATCACATACACAAGTCAAATACATCTAATATATAATATACTCTAATATAGGATACACATATTGATATTATACAATCTAATATAGAAGTACACATGGGCAATAGACTACTATATGTATACCACACATACATTATATATTTAATATATAGGATAGTATACACATATTATATAATATATATAGGATATATATATTTACATCTCAATTTATATACATGTATATATTACACTTGTGCTCATGTGTGTGTGTGCTAGGCTAGAGGGTTCAAGAATGTGTGTAGAGAGACACGTGTGTGATATGGCATGTGTGAGTACAAGAGTGTGTGAACCTATGAATCAGTAAAATGGAACCATCATCCAATTATCAGTTAATAGTGAAGTGTTAGCATTGTGTGAGACATGAGGGTAATGGGAAAAACAGGAAATAAACCTGAAAACAGTGAGCATAGAAATCAGTGAGATTCTCAATCTAGGAACTCATGTGACAGTTCAATAGGAATAGAAAGCAGGAAATCAGTGTACATTATCCTGGAAACAGTGAGCATGTGTTAATAGAAAAACAGAAAAGGACATGGAATAGTGATCCAGTGAATCAAACATTCATTCTCAGGTATTGGAAATCCATTAACAGTTGACAGGTTATAGGAATTAACCATTCAACTCAGTTTAAGGGGATGAATAATAGTTATTAGGGAAACATAAAACCCAGGTTCAGTTTTAAGAAAAAGGAATTTAGTTCAATGTATAAAACATTCATTCAAAACAACTTACAGTAAGAAGAAACCCATTCCAATACAGTTCAGTTTACAGCAATTTCGAATGGAAAAGGAAATCAGCGAACAATGTAAAAAGAGAACAGTGAATCATCTCAGGAAAATTGGGAAAATGCAATAACAGTTAGCAAACCAATCCTGTTGACAGTCACAAATCCGAACCCAACTCAATACCAAGCATCCAAGATTAAACACACAGCCCTGGAACTTCTCAGGAATAGGAATGAGTGCAATTATAGTTCATATTTAGAACTGAACTCAATAAACCAAACACCATATCAGCTATTTCATTTGAAACCCAACCAAATGTTCAAAACCCCATTCTCCTATCAATAGTCTAATTCGAAGTGCAATATTGAACTAACATGAACAACCAATCATGTGGGGATCATAATTCAATGAAGAACATAATTAAACAGGGATTTAAAGTATTTAGGAAATGGGATAAACAATGTATCAGAATGAGTATCAGTTAACATGCCATTTACCCCTATTTCGAACCAATTTTCCTATTAAACCTAATTTAACATGTAAACCTAATATAGTAGAGATTATACATCATATATAGGATCTAATTAACAATTTAAAACCATTATTTAAATCATTAAAGCTGAATTAAAATAGGGAAACCAAACTCAGTGCACTGAACCGCACAGTGCACACCCTGTGCACGCACAACACCGTGTCCGACACGACACGAGAGTTCGTGAAACCTTAGGAATCTCGTGTCAGTCAGTGTCCCAACACGTGTGTCAAGTTTCACGTGTCGACGTGTCGTGTGCACAGCGCAATCGCACCCGAGCAGCAGGGTAAGCAAACTGCCCCCGCACGTGCACGTGCAACCGCGTGTCCGCGTGTCTATGGCAACTCGACACGACATTAAAATGTGCTCAATGCAGTGGAATCTCATAAGCGAGGTCAAAACTTAATTTCCTATTCAATTACATTCCAAAAATTCAAACGAAATGCCCTTTGGGGCATTTCACCAAACACCTATACACATAGACTGATACGTGTCCGATACGGACACGTAATGGACTGGAATTCTAGGGTTAGCTAGTCCTATAGTTAGGTTAGGCCTAGGGCTTCCTAGATATGCAATAAAATTAATATTCTATGGTGTAGAATTGAAATTACCTATAGGTTGTAAATCCTCCAAAGAGGGGTGTTCCTCTTGATAGCCAAACCTCTCCAAATTGCCCAAACTCTGAAATATCCTTACATAAACAACAAGAACAGAAAGATTGGAATCTATAGCAATTGGTTTGGGGAAAAAGGGTTAAATATGAATTTCTATGAATTAAGGAAGATGGAGACTCACCTCTTTCTAAACTTACAAAATATTCCTAATGGAGGCTAGACCTAATTTCTAGGAGGGGATTAAATAGGTGGGAATCCCTAGGCTTAGTGTGGCTGGCCAAGTGGGATGGGCTAGGGCTAGGTTGCACTAGTGTTGGGTTGGGCCTTTAAGGCTAAAATCACAAGTCATGACTTGTGAAACCACAAGCCATTTCCTATTCAAATAAATTTCTAATTTTCCCAAAATAATTCTAATGAGTTAATCATTACTAACTTAGGTCAAGCTAAGGTTACTTAACCTAACCAAGTAGTCATGACCTAGGTTAGCCTATAGGACAGTCTCCTAAGTCAACATTAGTCAAAGTCTAAAAATAGCACCAACTCAAATATACTAAAAATCACTTAAAATTCTAATAAATATAATTAATACTAATAATTCCAAATTAATTCTAAAATTTTTTAAAAAAATGACCAAAATACCCTCAAGCTAGAAAAGTGGCAGTGACACCAATGTATTCGTCACCATTGTCGGACCAAACACACATTAACTTCTTACACGTCTCCCTTTAGAGACCTAAAACTCTTTGAAAGTAGCCATCACCTGATCCTTAGCCTTTATATCCTAGACCCAAAATTTCCTGGAATATCATCAATTAAAGGTAGAAAATAAAAAACACAACCTTCATTAGATTGCAGACATATGAGTGAATCAACTCGATAATATATTTCTAGACGTCGGCTTCCTTAAAGATATGTGACTTTGAATAAACACCCTATTTTTTATTCCATCCATGCAGTGTGTGCATTTCCCCAATTTTCTAAACTTTAGCCCCAAATTACTTTTTTGTTCAACAAGTAGCTCATTCTTTTCTCGCTAATATGGCTAACTGCCTGTGCCACAACTCGGTCAATGTATCATTGACTACATTCACCTAATGTGCCCCATGTGCACTCCCTTCCATATAATAGAGACCAGGTTGCTTGCTTTCTTTGGTAATCACCAATGAACCTCTAGAAAGCTTCTACTAATAGTTTACAAAGAGATTAAGAATCTCTCATCATCCAACCTTCTAATCCATACTAGGTTGAAACAGATAACATGGATATAATGAACACCTTTGAGCACTAGAGTTGATTCTGTATTTGTCTTCAAATGCACATCTCCGATAGCAACAACTTTTAACATTTTTGTTGCCCTTCTTTAATACACCACGGTCTTCTGTTGTATATATGACAAATAGTGTCCTATTATGAGATACATGTGCCGAATCTCCTGATTCCACGAACCAATAATTGTTATCGCAGACGATATTTGTGACAATCTCATCACCTATAACCTCAGTGTGCTGATGCGGTCATTATTGTGTTCTCACTCGACTTTTCCTTGTTGCCCTTCTTTTCTCTCTCTTCCAAGCAAAACAGATTCACTTGATGTAGCCCTTCTTGCCATAACGTAGCACTCAGAGTTCTAGGGCCGACTTTTGGACTTGCCCCTTCTCGTCTTTGTTACCGCTTGGACCCCTAATTTTAGCCCTGCCACGGCTCTTTAAAATAAGCATATCTGAATAAAATATGGATGATGTGCCTTGGTATTTTCTCCGCACATTCAATACCTCGCTCTTGGAAAATTCTAGATAACTATACCTTCTAGAGCATAAGCGATCATGGATACTCATACAATTTCCTACGAGTCTGGCAATATACATAAAAACTAAAGTCCCTGTATTTCGTTATCAAACTTGTCACGCCCCGACCCGGAATCACCCGAATCATCGTCCTCGCAGGGGACGTGATGCCGCACGAGCCTGGAGTTGCACTTGTGCAAGACAAGATGACAAGTTCTCAAATGGTTATCTTTGAATTGATATTAGCAACGAAAGAAAAACAGAGTATACGAAACAATTCTCTTTATTGATATTCAAACTGAGATTACAAAGGCTTTCAATAGCCCAACTAAATTTGCCAGGTTGGCTACAACACTCAGGTTCTCTTTTGTCTACAAAGGATTTCACCATTCCATATATCATGCCTTCTATATCTCGGCACATCAATCTTGTTGCAAGTCCGAGCGTCAATGCGATCGCACGCTTCAATATGCTTCGGCATTCCAAGCCTCTGCACGATCAAGTGAAGCTTCACCACGAGCAATCCATTCCCTGCATCATGTATGAAAGTTGGTGGGGGATCAGTACGTTCGTCCTCGCATGTACTGACGAAAAGAACAACTTTCTAAAATGACATTTAGTGTTTATGTTGAATCATGTAACTTAGCTTATGATCTTGCTGTATTCTCCTTAGGGTCAATTTTATGGCATATTCGAAAGCGTAAAAGCATGTTATCATGGCAAGCATGTTATTAGAATTGAATAGACAAGCAGACAAGTAATCTCGTGTTCGATTCGTGGTGCGACTTCTTACCAGCATGGACGCACTCGCCCTTACACCGATACAAGGTGAATACGCCTCATTCCTTCCCTGTCATGTTATAAGTGCCCTCTATGCAGGATCTATCTGCGGGACACATACGTGCCTGTACTTTCAATCCATCGTTCCTTAATTATATGAAGGACTTGGCATATCCACGCCGGAATGGACTAAAGGTGTTTCTCTTTATCTTTTTCTTTCTTTCTTTTCTCTTTTTCTTTTCTTTCTCGAATTTGGGTAGCCCGACGCCTATCGTAGTGGGTTGTTGTCCCAATTATTGAGATCTACCGCTGCATACCATCATTTGTGGCTTTTCACATCTCGCTAAGCGGTCGTTAATCGTTTTACGGATGTGTGCCTATCAAAGATTATATCCCTCCTAGGCCGAACGGTGTCGGTGTCCCGGCGCAGCCCGTTCGGAGGAAACATTCCGTGTACAGAAGATTATCCCAATTATCTCTCGTCCATTCTATTCGACAATACAACGCCCTATTATTTAAACAACCAAGCAAAGTCTTGAGTCCGAGACTCAGACTTTATCATCTCGTATTTCTTCCGTTAACTTTCTATGTTCTTACGTTTCATACTTCGTTTCAATATTTAGTGGCATCATACCTCAACTCAATGTTCATCAACCAAACGACCCGAAGGTCCCGAACACCTTTTGAGGCATCATGTCATATCTGACAGTTCCGTCACATTCATGCCACAACTGTATTCTTTCGCAACAAAGCCATCTTTTATGATCTTATGCACGTAGGCACGTTTTGACACATTTATCATCTTTTTTTCGTATCGTGTACTTGCTGCATGCATCGCAGCCGTATTTTTATGTTTCTATGCCTTAGTGTTCAATGTTCGTGGCTTGTACGCTAGGATGCTCGCCTATTCTCTTTCAATGTTCTAGCCTTTCTAACTCGTACAAGAAGGCACGGTATGGTTCGTGCACTAAGGCACTCGTCGAATACAGTTATTCCATGTTCTTGCGGCTTGCACACCGAGGTGCTCGCCTTTGCGATATCCAATGTTCTATAGCAACTTGTGCATTTGATACACGTTTTATTTCAATTGTTCTAACTAGTGTTCGATACACACTATAATTTATTTTTCGATCGGACCACGCCTATGGCGTCGATAGGTTAACTTAGCATACAATGATATATTCTGACTTAGGCATGAAGGAGTAAAAAGAAGAGTAAATCCTTCCACCTTGAGTCGATACGTCTTATCATTTCGCCGAGCCGATGCGGCTCGATTTCATAACTTCATTGCACGACTAACTCTCCTGACTTAGCCATTCGAGCACTTCGTGCTTCATTGAATTATACGTCCGATTTGGCTTACCGTGCCAACGTCTCAGTCCGTCACAAGGCGACGATTTGGTTTTGCGGATCCCTTACTGAATAAGACAAAATGTCGACCTCTAATATTTTAGCATAAACATAAAGCCTGCACATGAAACCAACTAAAATCAATACTTGTATCGATTCGGACTTGTGCCTTGGTCGATTCGATTTCTCAGAATCTTCGAGCCGACTCAACGCACTTATCCATCGGGGCAATGCGGCGCTTCGACATCGATTCAACTCGATGCATTCTATGGGACAAGGCAACTCTTCGTATCGACTTAGTTCGATGCATTGCTCGGGACAACGTAACTCTTGTATCAATTCGCATCGATACATTTGATTCGGTCAACACGATTCTTTGAGTCAACGCCTTAGCGTAATGTGCCGTGCGGAGCGGAGCATTACAGAATATACCACTCAAAATAAGGTTTATCCTCGAACCAAAACCAACACTCCGACTAAGTGTTTTATAGATCGTTTCACGATCTTATCCTACCAATGTTGTTCAGTTTTACACTATCTTGCAAGCTTTTCATTAACATTTTAAAGTCCTTCCTACAGCTCGATTTGAATTTGTATACAACTCGATTTGGATCCGTACCTATATTCAAGGCGTCCCAAAGATATATGTATTTCGACCAAGTCCAGTGGTAGAAAATTGGAACAAAGCTAACTGGTAATTTTAATCCTATGTTTGCCATCTCGTACTCTCGATCGAACTTGGACTCCAGTGCTTGTTCTCACAATTTCGTTGCATATGCATGTTGATACACACGCGATCATCCAACAAAAGTCAAGGCACACGATGCGATTCAAAAATTGTATTTCTCACTTCGTAAGTTTCATCGTGACTATCAATTCTATGTGTCGCATCAAGCCGACGTGCATCCGATCACAACGAGTCTCCGCAACGCCTTGCGCTCGACGTTGCTACCTAACAATTTCCGAAGTCTGGCTATGCAACTTGTCTCGATATTATTTTCTTATCAACATTCGGGACTACATCTGCTAGGTTACTTACCTAGACACCGTACTCAAATTCTTCCGACGCAACTTTAAATTGACATTGCACAAAGGCCATAATCTATCTGACACAAAAGTTTATATCGAGGCGACGGTGCTCAAGGCAACGATTCGCCTTAACACGAAGGTCTTTACGACGCATTTTACATTCGATTGCTAACGAGTAGGAATTTACTAGCCAAATTTCTAACTTATCCGTCTCGTAACATCGAACAGAATTTTGATTCACGCAAGCTCAATTGCAAGGTGAATCTAAATCTAACGATATAACTCGAAAGTCCTTCTCTTATCGTTCTCTTTCGTGCATAGCACGATTCTCACAATCGTTTTTCCAAATCACCAAGTTCGTCGATAAATTTCTAGTTCGATCGTCGACCAACATAACCATTCAAGCACTCATCCGACGAATACTCAAGATCTAGCTACATTATTCTCAATCAAAAGCCGTTCCAATAATTTTTCGATCGCCTAGACTTACCGTCAACATGCACCATGTTATATTTGCTATCGATGCTATCTTATATGCGATATCGCATGGGTCATCTTACGGTCTGCAATATTTAATTTGAGTTGGCGGTCAAGTCTTCTAGGGTCAGGTGCCCTGAAGTTACGCTCGATAATTGTGGATCATTAACGAAGGACAGTTTACTACGAACCATGCTATATCTATTTCGGAGCCAAATTACATTCTGACGATTTCTATGCGACTACCCAATTTCGGACAAAATTATTTCTATCGGCGCAACTAATGTGTAACTATCCTCCAAGTAAAGTTATACACTACCGTCGATGATTTCGTAATTTATAAAATATCTACTCGTATCGAGTTTGGGTCTATCTTATTTGCAGTCGACACACGAGATACTATACGTATCGAACAATCGTCGATGACTTATAGTCTCGTCTTGATCAATCACAAGTTCATGATCAACCAGTTCGTTCATTCTAGTATCGTTATTTACAAAATTTTGATAGCGCGAGTCACACTCAATTTTGTATTTTCACATCGTGCTTACGTTTCCTTACGTATCAATCTTGATAAGTCGTATCAATTTTGATAGCGTAAGGGTCAACTTTGATTTTGTTCAACGTTGACAACTTGTATTACATACGTCTAAGTTCTCCATAAATATTTTTGTAGGTCTCGAATCGTTTCTCGATTCGTTACATTCCGTTATGCTTTGATCGCGTAACCGAGTTACCAATTATCCAACATCGAACCTCGAATTATACGATCACACCCTCTAAGGTTTTGCGTATTTCAGTCGTACTCAAATGAGTTTCGCCGTAATATAACCGACTATCTCTTAGGCACTATTTACTCGCATCAACCAACTCTTCACCGAAGTCGCACATCGTGCAATCCGATTATAATTTGCCTCGTCCAATATTTCTATCGAGATCGCCCTGTCCAACGTTTCTATCGAGATCGTAAGTCGTGTGACTCATTTGTAAGTTCGAGTTTTCCTTTTCCGTCGAACTGATTATTGCTTCAAGGCATAATCGTTCCGCTCGTCTCGGTCGTCCGACCGACTTATAATTTTCGTCCGACGTATCATTCATTGATACGAGTCTCGCCTTATCGTCCCAACCGATTTTCGAAGAACACTTGCATCAACATACCGTCATACAAATTTTCAATCGAGTCTCGGTACTCTCCCGTCCGTTGCAGACAAACTTTTCGCAATTCTCATAACGCGTCGATGTAATTCATCGCACAAGTGGTATACCATGTACCACTCGAAATCGAGTCATTCATCGCATACGTGGTATGGCATATACCACCTTAAAATCAAGTTATTTCTCTCGTAACATACTCGGTATGAACCAACAATCTCTTCCGACTCACGATTTTCGCAGTGATCGCGCTTGATCACAACCGTAACTTTGATTAAATCAAATACAACACCACTCGGCCAATATTTTCATTTGCCAACACAAGTTCGGTGTGCAACCGAACGATTCATTCTATCGATTTATGATTTCAGTTCCTTCTGCTGCATCTCGTTCAACGATTTATTTCCAATCTCCTTTGCACTCCGTGCAACGATTACTTTGATATGCGTTGCACCATGTGCAATAATTTACTTTCGACACGCATTACATATCGTGCAACGATTTATTTTCGACTTTCAAAGTCAATTCTCAAATGTCAACCTCTAATATTTTAGCGTAAACGTATAGCCTGCACATGAAACCAACTAAAATCAATACCTGCATCGATTCAGACTTGCGCCTTGGTCGATTCAATTTCTTAGAATCTTCGAGCCGACTCAACACACTTATCCATCGGGGCAATGCGGCACTTCGGTATCGATTCAACTCGATGTATTCTTTGGGACAAGGCAACTCTTTCGCAATGACTTAGTTTGATGCATTGCTCGGGACAATATAACTCTTGTATCGATTCGCATCGATACATTTGATTCGGTCAACGCGACTCTTTGAGTCAACGCCTCAGCTTAATGCGCCGTACGGAGCGGAACTTTACAAAACTTTATCCCATAGTGGATAACTGGCCAATCATGCCATGAAACTCTCTTAAATGATTCGTAATGGATGAAGCATCCTTGTACCTAAGACCCATCTTCTGTCGGATCAAGAACTATCTCAATGGAGCTTCCAAATTAGATTTTGATGAGTCGAACACAAAAACGTTCGTCGAATCGAATTGTAGGACCTGCGATACGATGATCCGCTCGACTGTCTTAGAATCAGAAGAAACTGGGGTCATTAGATAAGTTAGCCGATACGATTCCAATGGCGCAAGTCCCACAACAAGCATGCACAAACTAATTTCATTTTTTTTGAGTTTTTCGTTATTGTAATTTTTGGCGAATATGAGCCTAATTTGTCGAGCTCACGCATATCGGGGTTCAATAATAAGGGTTTGATAAGTATACAAGATTAGTTTCCTATACATAACTGCTTATATATATTTATATACATATATATGTATATTACTAAGTGTGTATTTTAGTTATATATGTATTATGTTATTGTATAGTTAGTTATTAGTTACTTTAGGTAATTATTAAGTATTATTTATTAGGTTAAGTAATTTAACTATGGTTTAACTAATGTGATGTAGCTAGGTTTTTGCTAGTGTTTATTAATAATTATTACCATTAAAAATATTATTTAACCTAGAATTTTAGGGGTTTACAGGCGAGATGCAATGGAGAAAGAAATTGTTGTACTTGATTGAGCAAAACAATCCTTGGTCTTTATCTCCTCTACCACCAAGTAAGCAACCCCTTGGATGTAAATTGGTATTGAAAATGAAATATTGTCCCGATGGTTCTATAGAACATTATAAAGTGCGCTTTGTTGTGAAAGGATATACACAGGTTACAGGAATTGATTATCGTGATACTTTCACACTAGTTGCCAAACTCTTATTGTTCGAGTTCTTCTCTCTATTGCTTCTATTAAGGGTTGGTCTTTACATCAACTTGACGTTAATAACACATTCTTACAATATGGTATTCATTAAGAAGTTTACATGAAATTACCCCCGAATTTTCAAAAGAGGGGGTGACGCGTATTTGTAAACTTAACAAATATCTATATGGTCTTAAACAAGCCTTTAGGCAATGGTTTTCCAAATTTTCCTCTACACTAATCAAAAGGAAGGTAACATAATCTATTGTCAATTATAGTCTTTTCACATACACTTAATGGAGACTAACTCTCTATGTTTTTGTCAATGTCGATGACATCATTATTATCGAAAATGATAAAGATGCCATTTCTGAAATAAAACGATTTCTTGAAAAATCTTTTTCAATCAAAATCCTTGGTCAATTACAACATTGTCTTGGAATTGAATATTTCTCATTCGCGTAAAGGAATTTTTCTTTGTCAAAAAAAATATATTCTTGATATCTTAAAGGAGTTGGCGTGGTTGGTGCCCGTCTAACTGATTTTCTAATGAAGCAACAGTTACTTCTTCGACCCACATATGGTGACCCTCTTCCTGGTCCAAAATCCTATCATTGTTTCATTGGTCATCTTCTTTATCTCACAGTTACATTCAATATGTCGTAACACTCTAAGACAATTTATGCAAGCTCCACATAGCTCACTTAGACGTAGCTACTCACGTCCTTTGTTTCTAGGATAAATTGGTAAGGGACTCTTATTATCTTTCACAAGCTCACTTCATTTTAATGAATTCTCCAACTCAATTTGGCTGGTTGCCCAACTAACGTCGTTCTACAACATAATATTTTGTAATGTTGTGTTCTAGTAATATCTTGTAAATCTAAGAAATAGCATACCGTATCTCGTTCTTCTGCAGAAGCCGGGTATCATGCTCTTGTTGTTCTTTCATGTGAATTACAATAACTAAAATATATTCTCTCTGATCTTCGTGTCTCTCATCCGCAACCAATGACAGTCTTTGCGATAATAAGACTGTAATTCACGTTATAAAGAATATTATTTTTCATGAGCAGACTAAACATAATGAGCTAGATTGTTATTTTGTCTGGAAAAAAAATTCATTCCAAATTAGTTTTTCCTTGCTTTGTTCGCTCCAGTAATTAGCTTGATGTCGATCTCTTCACCAACCTCTTGGAGCCGACACTTTTCAGTGCCTTACGAGCAAGTTGGGTGTGGTGATATATCTCCACCGCATCGCCAACTTGTAGGTGAGTATTAGAGCTTTATCCTTATCCGCATGGATTTGGTCAAGAGTTTTATTCTTAACCACATGGATTTGGTCAAGAGCTTTATCCTTATCCCTTTCATCACTTTGTAAACAAGATTTAGTGAATATGTAGTTTTTATCTTAGCATATCTCAACATATTTATATATATAAATTTTCTTCTACCTCATTAGTTTATGATGTAATAATATAAATACAAGAGTATATTTTTGGTCTGGCTGATTCAAGAGAAGACATACAATTTGTCTTCAAAATTGATTAAATTATGTTAAAAATAGTGCATGCAATTTACCCAATTCCATATATAAGATTATGATTGTTGTAACTCATGGTAATCCTTCATGTTCCCAAGTGACTCTTCACCTTTGTAACTCCCAAGTGACTTTTCACTTTGTAACTCCCAACCTCCTCTCCCTATATAAAGAGAGGTTGGGATGGCTTGTAGAGACACATTGAGATATATTGATATACATTGAGAGGTTGAGCTAATTGTCCACACAACACGTTATGAGCAAGATGTTCTGCCCCGGAAGCGGAAAAATCTTGTTAAAGCATTTTGCCATATGAGATCATTAAGGATCACGGCGATGTAATAGAAGAGTGCGTTCCAGATGAAACGCCTATTCCTAATCATGCCGATAACCTCGAAATATCCGTCAAGTACGCTAGCTTAGACGATATTTTAAAGCGAAACGAAACTGTCATCGATGATGTGTTCATATACTTACTGGCCACTGACATTATGAGCAATGATGATATGGAACCTCGCAGCATTGCCGAGTGTCAACGACGAACGGACTGGCCACAATGGAAACAAGCAATCCAGGCTGAATTAGATTCCTTAGCGAAAAGAAGCGTGTTTGGACCTGTAGCTCCAACACCACCCAATGTTAAACCAGTTGGTCACAAATGGATTTTTCTAAGGAAGCGTAATGAGAATAATAAGATTGTGCGATACAAGGATCGTCTTGTGGCGTAAGGCTTCTCACAACGCCCTAGAATTGATTACGAGGAGACGTATTCTCCCGTAATGGACGTCATAACGTTCCGCTACTTAATCAGTTTAGTAGTTTCCGAAAAACTGAATATGCAGCTCATGAATGTGGTCACAGCCTATCTCTACGGGGACCTGGACACAGAGATATACATGAGAGTCCATGAAGGACTAAAGATGCCTGAATCAAGTAGTTCCCGACCACGGAACGCGTTCTCGATTAGACTGAGGCGTTCGCTATATGGATTGAAACAATCCGGACGAATGTGGTATAACCGTCTAAGCGAATACTTGATCGGTTTGGGATACATTAATAACGAACTTTGCCCATGTGTGTTCATAAAGAAATTTACTTCAGGATACACAATCATCGTGGTCTATGTAGATGACATGAATCTCATAGGAACCGAAAAAGACTTGTCAGAAACTGCTGATATCCTGAAGAGGGAATTCGAGATGAAGGATCTTAGGAAGACACGGTTTTGCCTCGGCCTGCAGATCGACCACCGTAAAGATGGAATTCTTGTCCATCAAGCGAACTACACCCAAAAGGTGTTGAGACGCTTTAGTCATTTTGACGTTAAGCCATCCGCTACTCCCATGATCGTCCGCTCTCTAGACATTACTAAGGACCCATTCCGTCCAAAGGAGGACGACGAAGAGATATTGAGTCCTGAGTGCTCTTATCTGGGTGCAATAGGCACTTTATTGTACTTGGCCCAATGTACTAGACCGGACATCCCGTTTGATGTGAATTGTCTAGCTCGACACAGCACTGCGCCAACACGCCACCATTGGAATGACATAAAAGACATTTTCCGCTACCTTAAAGGTACTACGGACTTGGACTTGTTCTATCCCTATGCGGTTTTGAGTGAGTCCAATGCTCTTGGCACTCGAAACAACGCGACCCTTGTTGGCTACGCCGATGCAGGATACTTATCTGATCCGCACAAGGGGCGTTCCCAATCTGGTTACGTCTTTACCATTGGAAACACGATGATTTCTTGGAGGTCTCGCAAACAGACCTTAGTGGCTACTTCAACGAACCACTCTGAGCTACTCGCGCTCTATGAGGCGACTAGAGAGTGTGTATGGCTTCGAGCTGTTATTGGCCATATTCGAAGTACATGTGATCTTCCATATGACCCAGATGAACCTGTTGTCGTCTATGAGGACAATACCGCTGTTATTGATCAAGCGAAATATGGTTACATCAAAGGGGATGCTACCAAGCACATATCGTCCAAGTTGTTCTTTACACATGAACAACAAGCGCTTCAGAAGATTGAAGTGCAACACATTGGATCGGAGAATAATCGTGTAGACTTGTTCACCAAGTCACTGCCGAAACACTCGTTCCATAAACATGTCAGAGCAATTGGACTTAGGAAACTTTCAGAGCTAGCCTAAGTGAAACATGTTTCCTGCACCCTGTTGTGTGCATGTGAGGGGGAGCGCCCCAACGAGCGCCTCCAAATGCCTTGTTGTGCGTATATCCCGCACCTTGTCGAGTGCGAGTGAAAAGGGAAGCATCCTGATGTATGCTTGTGTACTTTTTTTTTTTCTTCGACCAAAGTTTTTTCCACTGGGTTTTCTTTGGCAAGGTTCTTAACGAGACACAGTTCAAATCTCTTATTCACTAAGGACTATTGTAATCAGGGGGAGTATCCAGTGTATACTTCTAATCCATCGTGTACTCTTTTGTCCTTCGATCAGCGGTTTTTTTCCACTGGGTTTTTCATGACAAGGTTATTGACGAGGCACCTTTGCAATGGTTAGTTTACCCTATCATCACTGACCTGTGTGTACTCTTTTGTCCTGCGACCAAAGTTTTTCCCATTGGGTTTTCTTTGACAAGGTTTTTGACGAGGCACAAGTAGGTGGTTAAATTTGAATCAGCAAGCTACAGACAGATGAAGAAGCTCAGAAGTGTTTACAAGCAGAGTTTGTGAAGAGCCAAGGGGGAGTGTTGTAACTCATGGTAATCCTTCATGTTCCCAAGTGACTCTTCACCTTTGTAACTCCCAAGTTACTTTTCACTTTGTAACTCCCAACCTCTCCCTCCCTATATAAAGAGAGGTTGGGATGGTTTGTAGAGACACATTGAGATATATTGATATACATTGAGAGGTTGAGCTAATTGTCCACACAACAATGATAAATTAATGTGTTAAAGTTATACACCTTTTTCATTCTCAGGCTGCTTCTAAATATGTACATGCAACTCTGCGGAACACAAGCATAGCGATTACGAACGTGGTCGGGCCCATGGAGCAGATGATCATCGCAGGCCATCCAATTAGAAACTTCTATTTTACAATGGCAGGAAGCCCGCAGGTAAAACAAATTAATACAATAACCTATTGTCTAACTTCATCTTGAATTGAAGATCATGAATTTTTTTTTTTGTGCTGGATTGTGTCATATATATACCAATCACAGTCAAGAAATATATATACACACTTGCATAATAAGATAAATTGCACGAGACTAAGGCCCCAACATTATTCCTTCACATTGAAGGTCGTTACTGTCGAAACTCGAAAAAGAAAATTCTGTTAGTGGGGAGGTTTGAAACTGTACTAATATTCTCCATTGATTTAAAAGAATAAAACTAACTTTTAGTACGGTCTATTCAGTAAATTTCAATTTACCCTTCCCATTAATACCATTTTGTTCCACAAATAATGCTATACTATTTTGTTTCCACAAATAATGCTAGAGTTGTTCAAAAATCCTTGTTTTTATTATCCATAGTAGGCATGAAAGAAAGAAGGAAAAGAAAACTATCGTAGAAATAGTTCAGCATGTACTTATTTGCAGTGTTCTAAAAAAAAATGGATCTTCTCCAAATCATTAGGAAGTTCTATATGATCGATCATGGTATTATGCTCACATCTAAACATCTAAAATTTATGTATTTATAAGTTTTAATGCACTAAAGTATCTCTCTCTCTCTCTCTCTTTAATATATATATATATATATATATATATATATATATATATATATATATATATATATATATATATATGAGCGGATCAAAAGCTCCTCTTAGAAAATCCCCTAAAAACCCCTCACTCTCAACCGTCCATTTAATGTTAATATTAGTGTTAATATTAATGTTATATATTAATGTTAATGTTAATATTTATTTTATTTTTATTTTTATATTAATGTTAATGTTAATGTGAATATTAATTTTAATGTTAAGTTTAATGTTAATTTTAGTATTTAATGTTAATATTAACATTGATATTAACATTAATATTAACATTAACATTAATATTAACATTAATATTAACATTAATATTACCATCAAATGGACGGCTGAGAGTGGGTGGGGGGGGGGGGGGGGGGGGGGGGGGGGGGGGAGGTTTAGGGGGTTTTCTAAGGGGGGCTTTTGATCCGCTTCCTATATATATATATATACTAGTCATAACCCGTGCCCATAGAGCATGGTTCATTTAAGGTATTCTCCCTCAAAATCTTGGCCCCCCAATTTTAAACGAACAATAATAATTATGAGGCCTCACTCTCAATAATGCTCATCCACAACCATTATGAGTCCAAACCCCACTCTTTTGATTTCCCATAAAATTTCACTCTCAATAATGCTCATTTCTCATAAAACCTCACTCTCAATAATGTTCATCCACAACTATTATGAGTGCAAACCCCACTATTTGGATTCCTCATAAAACCCCACAACCGTTGATTCACCAAGATTAAATCTCAACCATTCTTTATCTTGGCACAGTCAGCCCTAGGATTCAAAAACCTTTGTGTTTTGTATAATATATATATATATATATATATATTACTTACCTTGTGAATGGGAGATTCTTACCAAAGTGATGTTGGTGTTTTTGCCTTTGGACTAGAAAAGATAGTCCCACATCGGCTACACCAAATGGTGAGTATCTCAATATAATGCATTGCTTGTGTTGAGGTGTGCACATGAGGTGTAGTGGGGCACAAGTTTGTGCCATGTGGAAGTATTTTCCTAGAAGGAAAAAGGATTAAATCCAACAAGGATGCAAGTTAATTTTTGTTGTGCGGACTCGGACTCGGACGCGGACTCCAAGATGTCTCGTGCATGCACGGGAGGGTTCGGGGGGTAGGCGTGGACTGGCACACTTCTATGCTGATTGTGGGATGATCTAAAATATCAAACTCTATTTTTGAGTATTGATATTTTAGTCCCACATCGGATAGGAGAAGAGGTGAAGTCTCAACTCCACTCTATAAATAGAGCCCCTTGGCCTCCTTTGAAAGATGCACCAAGAAGAGAGTTGAGGGAGTCTGTTAAGTCCAGGAAGCCCGTTCAAGTCTCAAATATTGACTTACGAGCGTTCCAGAAGTTCTCCTGAACTTGCTGGTTCCTGGGAGCTTATCCGTACTGCGGGTATAGCTTTGAGCGCCGGTGTTCAACACCCCAGCGAGATCCGCTTTTCTTCTTTCTTCCTCTTTCTGTTGCCTTCGAGAATCTGAGACTCAACTGTTGTTGATCATCTCTTGTTGCCTTCGAGAAACCGCTATTGCAAACGCGATTCGATTTTTTTTAATCGTTTAGGCTACGCAATCAGCATTATTTGTATCTCTTTTTTAGGGATTGCAACTGCATTATTTGCATCTCTTTTTTAGGGATTGCAACTGCATTCTTTGCATCTCTTCTTAGGGATTGCAACTGAGTTTTTCCATCGATTGTTTGCAAATAGACTAACAATCTCAAAGCTATACGATTCGATGGAAAACACTCGTGCTTCGCTTGTCGATACCGGCTTTAACAAGTTGGAGAAATTCGACGGCGAACACTTCCAGATCTGGAAGCGAAAGGTGACTCTGAACCTTCAACTCGTGGATGTTGATCACGTGTTGGATGAGGAAGAACCAATCGTTCCAGCAACAGGATCTGCTGCTGTTCTGGCCGCTGCTACGAGCAAGCAGACGAAGTGGAAAAAGGATAACAGCATATGCAGGCTGCTGATCCTGAATTCCATGGAAGACTCTCTGGCCGAGTCCTACACAAAGAGGACTTCTGCCAAAGAGATCTGGGAGTCCGTGGGGAAGCTGTATGACGACGACGAGGCCCGGTCGAAGATGTTCATGGTTGAAAAATACCACAAATGGGTCTTTGAAGACGAGAAGACCATGCTGCCCCAAGTGAAAGAGTTCCTGAAGCTGCGCCAGAAACTGGAGGACGATAGCATGCCCCTCGTCGACAAGTTCGTCGTTGGAGGGATCGTGGCAAAACTTCCTCCAGGATGGAGCAACATCTATGCAAGGATGCATAGGAAGAAGATGGAGATTAGCCTGGATAATCTCCTCAGCGAGATTCATGTTGAGGACGAGATGCACTCTCAACAGAAGTTGGACACCCTGTCCAAGCAACTAGCAACGACGAATCTGGTTCAAGCCACCAGAGAGAACAAAGGGAAGCAGGCGGCTTCTCACCACAAGAAGAAGGACTTCTCGAATCTGAAAGTGAAGGGTCCAGGATTCAAGCAACAGAAGTCCAAGTCCCATGTGACTTGCTTCAACTGTGGCAAGAAGGGTCACTATAAAAGTGAATGCAAGTCCAAGCCCAAAGAGCAAGGTGAGCCTAACAAGGTTTCTTTGGTTACTAATCAGGTTGCCATGATAGCACAGGTTGCAACTGTGGGGGCAGACTTGGACTGGTGGATAGACACTGGCGTGACATGTCATGTCTGTTCAGACAAGGACTGGTTCGTCTCCTATGAGCCTACTTCCGAGAAAGTCATGATGGCGAACCAGGCACAAGCTGAAGTACTGGGGATCGGGACGGTGGAGTTGAAGCTTACATCGGGGAACATTCTGACGCTTCAAGGTGTGAAGCATGTTCCTGCAATCGCAAAGAACCTGATCTCTGGGAGCCTGCTCTGCAACGCAGGCTTGAGGATGGACATCAATGCTGACCAAATGGTGATGTCCAAGAAGGGTACTTTCTTCGGGAAAGCTTTTCAGACTGAAGGAATGTACAAAATTCAGCTTATTGTAACCCAGCATAATAATGTCAATGCTATCACTAGTTTGAATTACTCTCTTGAGTTGTGGCATAATAGACTAGGACATGTTCATTGTAAGCGAATAAACAAAATGTCTAGTCTAGGACTTATCTCCAAGTGTGGGAGTAAGGTAGAGAAATGTGAGATATGTGCTCAGACGAAGATCACTAGGAAACCCTTCCACAGGGTCCATCGAAGCACAGATCTTCTGGAGTTGGTTCACTCAGATATCTGTGACTTCAAACAATTCTCTACAAAGGCCGGGATGAAGTATTTGATTACTTTCATCGATGACTTCTCCAAGTATGCCTTCGTCTATTTACTCAAATCTAAAGACGAAGCATTCGAGAAGTTCAAGGAGTTCAGGGCCGAGGCTGAACGGCAAACTGGACAACAACTCAAGAGGCTGAGGAGTGATCGAGGTGGGGAATATAGGTCTCATGAATTCTCATCATTCTGCAAAGAACATGGAATCATCAACGAGACGACGGCTCCGTATTCTCCACAATCCAACGGAGTAGCAGAAAGGAAGAACAGAACGTTGACAGAGATGATGAATTCTATGCTGTTGACTGCGGGTCTCCCAAAGTGCTATTGGAGAGAAGCTGCATTAACGGCCACTTTCATTCTGAACAGAGTGCCGTATGCAACTTCCGACATAACTCCTCATGAACTCTGGTTCAAAGTCAGACCCAACCTGAATGTCATTCGAGTGTGGGGGTGCCTGGCTTATGTGAAGCTCCCGGATCTAAAGATTCAGAAGCTGGGGACAAGGACTACTAAGGCGATCTTCCTGGGGTATGCCGAGAAGAGTGATGCTAGGAGATTCCTTGATATCGAGTCAAATCATATCATCGAATCTCGCGATGCTGAATATTTTGAAGAAAAGTTTGCAAGGCACAAGAACATTGTTCTCGCGGACATTCCGGAGAATAATGAGGGTGCGGAGCAGACAGAGATCTTTATCGAACCAGTAGTCCAAGATGGAGTTGTTGTCGAGGAGACACCAGCTGAACCAGAACTCGCTGAGCCGTCAACTAAGCGAGCGAGGAGGCCGAAAGACTTCGGAGATGACTTCGTCACCTATCATGTGGAAGCAGATCCGCTTACCTATGATGAGGCGATGAAGACCAGAGATGCTATATTCTGGAAGGAGGCGATTGACAACGAGATTGACTCAATCACCTCCAATAACACATGGGTATTGGTCGACCTACCAGAAGGAGAAAGACCCATCGGATGCAAATGGATCTTCAAGAAGAAGATGAAAGCAGATGGAACCATTGACAAGTTCAAGGCCAGGCTAGTGGCCAAGGGGTTTGCTCAGAAGCAGGGGATCGACTACTTTGACACTTATGCTCCAGTAGCTTGGATGACAACTATCAGATTGTTAATTGCTTTAGCAGCAATACACAAGCTGGTGATACATCAGATGGATGTGAAAACGGCATTCCTTAATGGCGAGCTGACCGAAGAGATCTACATGCAACAACCAGAAGGTTTTGTCGTCAGAGGTCTGGAAGACAAAGTCTGTAAGTTGATGAAGTCTCTGTATGGTTTGAAGCAAGCTTCCAAAATGTGGCATGAGAAGTTTGACAAGGTGATAAGGTCAAATGGCTACAGGGTCAGTGAAACAGACAAGTGTGTCTATACGAAGTTTGCTGACGGAAGAGGAGTAATCGTTTGTCTATACGTGGACGACATGCTAATCCTAGGTACGGATTTAAGCTGCGTCACAGAGACAAAGAAATTCCTCTCGACCAAGTTCAGTATGAAGGACTTGGGGGATGCCGACGTAATCTTGGGGCTCAAGATCATCCGGACAGGCACTGGAATAGCGCTGTCACAGTCTCATTACATTGAGAAGATGCTCTCTCGCTACGGGTATCAAGATCTTCCTATTATTGATACACCGTACAGGAGTGATCTGAAACTGGAGCCAAATTCGAAGGAGAGCGTCAGGCAGTTGGAGTACGCTAGCATCATCGGAAGTTTGATGTACGCTACTACTGCCACAAGGCCTGACATAGCCTTTGCAGTGGGAATGTTGAGTCGATTTACGAGCAATCCAGGCGTAAAGCATTGGAAAGCTGTGAAGCGTGTTATGAGATATCTCAAGAAGACTCAGACATATGCACTATACTACAGCGGAGATCCGTCAGTAGTGGAAGGCTTCAGTGATGCTAGCTGGTGTTCAGAGGTGGAGAGCGAATATTCCACAGGTGGATATGTGTTCGCCATGGGTGGAGCTGCTATATCGTGGAAGTCGAAGAAGCAGACTATGTTATCTCGCTCCTCCATGGAATCTGAATTCTTTGCATTGGACGATGCAGCAGATGAAGCAGAGTGGCTTCGGGAGCTCATGTATGACCTTCCAATGGTTGGGGCTCAGATACCGGCGATTCCGATATACTGTGACAACCAGGCGGCAGCAGCAGTGGCATCAAATGAACTCTTCAACGGGAAGAAGAGGACTGTGCGGTTGAAGCACAGAGCAGTGAACGATCTCATAAAAAGGGGCGTCATTGCAGTGATCGATGTTCGGAGTCAGGAAAACCTGGCGGATCCGTTCACGAAGGGTCTCAAGCGTCAGCTGGTCGAGGACACAGCAAGAAAGATGGGCTTGAAGGCATTCTAATATTGTGTTATTATAATCCTATCAATAAATTTTATGTTATTGGTTCAAAGAGAAATCTACCAGATATCTAATTTTTTGATTCAAGGGAGGACTATTGACTGGAAAAATATTAGTTAACAGTGGGCACTTGTTCTGCGGAACATGTAAGGGTTTCGGACCCAGAACCACTGTTGTCTACTATAAATTTTCTACGGAAAATTGATCCTGTGAGAAGGATGGCATAATGCCTTAATGAGTTCTCAGACTGAGTGAAGGTCTGTTATGCTTTACAGGAAGCATGGTGGCGCAACAACCACAAAGGAGTGTTACAACTCCATGCTACAGTGGGATGACTCCACCATGAGGTTCCCAGGTAGGGGTAATGCCTCGGCTTTGTTAGCCAAGTTACAGGCGGCGTAGCACCGCATATAGGCAGGTAGCCTAATGTTGCATAATCATAATAAAGAGATGTAGGCAGCACTACAAAGAGGCCGGTGTCCTCATGTTACAGTGGCATGACACCACGATGAGGTACCCAGGTAGGGGTAAAGCCTCGGCTTTGCAAGCCATGTCATAGTGGCGTAACACCACAAGGGAGCGCAAGGCTTCATGCTGGGTAGTTTGGCACTACAAAGAGGCTTGAGACCTCATGCTACAGTAGTATGACACTACGATGAGGTTCCCAGGTAGGGGTAATGCCTTGGCTTTGTCAGCCATGTCATAGCGGCGTAGCACCGCAAAGAAGCGCAATGCTTCATGCCAATGACTCTTTATATAGAACTCACCTATAGTGTATGGACAGAGATATCAGGCCGTCTCTTGAGGGTAAACTTGTAGACGCCCAAAAATTATACACTGAAACCAGGCTGGCACAAGGCCTTCAATGTGCAGCCAGAAGCACAGTTGATGTCACTATGTGAGTAGAAAGAATTGCAGTTATGGTGCAGAATTCAAGGCTTAGTCCATTCTTGTATCATGCTGTTATTTAACCTATGCGGGAAGATTCAAGTCGTAGCGACATCTCTCCTAATGCATGATGGACAATCACTGTGGGGAACGCTCAACCCATATATTGAGATATGTGGGGGATTGTTGGTGTTTTTGCCTTTGGACTAGAAAAGATAGTCCCACATCGGCTACACCAAATGGTGAGTATCTCAATATAATGCATTGCTTGTGTTGAGGTGTGCACATGAGGTGTAGTGGGGCACAAGTTTGTGCCATGTGGAAGTATTTTCCTAGAAGGAAAAAGGATTAAATCCAACAAGGATGCAAGTTAATTTTTGTTGTGCGGACTCGGACTCGGACGCGGACTCCAAGATGTCTCGTGCATGCACGGGAGGGTTCGGGGGGTAGGCGTGGACTGGCACACTTCTATGCTGATTGTGGGATGATCTAAAATATCAAACTCTATTTTTGAGTATTGGTATTTTAGTCCCACATCGGATAGGAGAAGAGGTGAAGTCTCAACTCCACTCTATAAATAGAGCCCCTTGGCCTCCTTTGAAAGATGCACCAAGAAGAGAGTTGAGGGAGTCTGTTAAGTCCAGGAAGTCCGTTCAAGTCTCAAATATTGACTTACGAGCGTTCCAGAAGTTCTCCTGAACTTGCTGGTTCCTGGGAGCTTATCCGTACTGCGGGTATAGCTTTGAGCGCCGGTGTTCAACACCCCAGCGAGATCCGCTCTTCTTCTTCCTTCCTCTTTCTGTTGCCTTCGAGAATCTGAGACTCAACTGTTGTTGATCATCTCTTGTTGCCTTCGAGAAACCGCTATTGCAAACGCGATTCGATTTTTTTTAATCGTTTAGGCTACGCAATCAGCATTATTTGCATCTCTTTTTTAGGGATTGCAACTGCATTATTTGCATCTCTTTTTTAGGGATTGCAACTGCATTCTTTGCATCTCTTCTTAGGGATTGCAACTGAGTTTTTCCATCGATTGTTTGCAAATAGACTAACAAGTGATACCCTCGTATGTTTAACACTCCAATGATTAGTGGCCCAGAAAATTGATTTTCATTTTCTCTCGATCCTTGACAGAGCATTACTTTGGGCGTTGTAAGCTACATGGGGAAGCTGAAGCTGGCAATGGGCGTAGATGAAGGACTCATTGATCCTAAGCTTCTAACTTCTTGTATGGCGAAGTCCTTCGAAAGGATCTCCCAAGCAGCTATTGGCATGAAGCCTTAAACAATGCAGCATCCGGACAAAGCAGAGCACTTCAAGTTCTTCGTGTTTTAGTTGGTCATAATTGATTGTATTACTGGACTTGTTACTTCATGGTGATACTAGCTACTACTTATTTTGATTGTGCATGGCATTTATTTTAAGTTTTTGCAAAGCATTTATTTTAGTTTGTTTTAAGTTTTTGCAGAGCATTTATTTTAGTTTGTTTTAAGTTTTTGCACCAAAGGTTATGGCTGTAATATTAGTATATTTGCTACTATGCAATGCGAAGATTCATGTTTGTATATCAATATTTCATAATCTTTAGTACATGCATTTATCCTTCTTTCATTACAAATTTATTGTTGGCAAACATACTATTCTATTATAGAACCATACTATCCAAAATATACTAAAACTAAGCCAACATAAAGCAATCACACATCCCCTGCTCTCTGAAATCCAGTGATGCCCATCGATCTTAGCCTTTTTTCTGTCTGATAGTAAACTTGTCCGAAAATTATATAAACAAAAGTGTTATGTAAAATAATATATTCATAGAAGCTTTTTCTCTTTTTCTAAAATCCTTTTGTTCCATCTAGATATTTGTATTCTATTTTTAATTCTTGCTCTAGAACTTCTTCCTATCATGGTAAAGATTAGAATTTTCTAGAAAAATCTATACTATTCCTTCTTTTTTTTTCCCAAACTCCCTACGCTTCTAGGTATTTTCGTTGCTATATCACTCATCCAATATAACATAAATAGAGGGGACCTCTTCCATTTGGAAACAAAGCACCAAGCAACAAAACAAAGAGCTAGGAAATTAGGAGCTAGTGTGGATGAGTGAGAGCCTTGTATGAATTTGTACTGTTAGTGTCCTTGTGTGAGTGTTTGCTAGTAGTTCCCTTCGTGAGTTATTTTGAGAGCTTGTATCATCTTGTGTACAAGTTTTGCATTAATAAAATTCTAGTTTTTGTTGTAGTTCTCCTCCGATATCCAGCATTTGGTCATAGTGGGCACAAGGAGGTTCTACCGACGCACAATCCGATATTGTGGAGTTGGTTGGTTTTAATAACCTTGAATTTTGATTCCCGATATATTTTCTTAACCCTAAATGTGATTTAATATTCTTTTTATCTCTACCTTTTATTCTAAAGCTTGTTACTTTGAAGTTAGATGCCTTGTTCAATTCGTTTCGGGCCATCCGATTTGGTTAGGCCTTTATTAAAAAAAGTCATCAAATCAAATGGATTTTTTAATTCCTTCCGTGCATTATCTTCTCGAGCCTCATTCGTTCCCACCTCGTCCATGTAACCATCGAACCCTCACCTTCATATTCTCGATGCCCTCGACTCATCTTTATATTCTGCACCTCTCAGGCGCCTAATACACCTTGTCTATGTGTGTATGACATCCTGCTTATGTATACTAAATAAATTTTTTAAGAATCTGAAGTTATATCTTTGCAATTTTGAGAATTTTAAGTTTATTGAGATTGACAATATATTTGGTGCATAATATAGGGTTCGATTCCCCCAAGTGACATTAGTTATTAATTAAAATAAAGAGCGTCCAAAGTCCAGAGTCTAAAAAGTGTGACGGTCCATCTTCTTTCAGTTTATTTATATAAAATATGTAACTTTTCTGAGATAGACGCTCACCTACGCATACGCTGTCAAATGTCGTCGGCCGCCTACTCCACCGCCTATGACAAAAACAGTGCGCAGAGCTGCCACCTCGTACCTATGTGGCCGCCTCAACATTGCACATAATTTATCGTCATCCTCCTCATCTTAGACATGATGATGTAAAGTCTATGTTGCACTTGTACAAGGCATTAAATATAACCATTTAGTTTCAGCATGTCAAATAACATGGTTGTCGCGGCAGAATAGTAGAAGATTGTATATATATGGAGAACACTTTTATTAACCATTGAATTACCAACTGCAGTAGAAAATTAAGGTTCTTTCAAAGAAAGCCAAATATCTCCCTTATGGGTTACAATCCATAAAGCAAATTAAATGACAACTTTTCATACATTATATCCTTTAAATAAATAAATAAAATAACACAATATTCTAGAAATTGGATATGATGAATCAAATGGTCTGAAGCTTCTAATGCTTCAGAGCCTCCGATGGGTCCCCAAACATGTAGAGATGAGGGTCAATACATGGGGATGTACTAGTGGGTGGGAAGACTACATCTACCTAAATCAAACCTAGTAATTATATGAAGTAACATTCATTATTAGGTGATCTTTCTATGTTCTTTTGATAACATACTTTTTTATTCTTTTCATTCAACTAAAGTAACACAATCATATGTATTAAAGCAATAGAAAGTATTTAATGCAAAATACTTCACTTATGACATTCTTACCTATAGCCACAATTCTTCGCTACAAAACAAGGGGTTAGGATATACAACACTTGCAAAATAATCGTTAGTTATGAATCTTGTATATATGACAGTCAATGGTGTATCCCAAAAATTTGGACTATGTCAACGAGTATCACATCGTTCTTTCTAGTGTAGGTTGAAAAACCCAATAAAAATCATGTAATACTTGTATAGATCCATCTTACATGATTATAACCATTTCCCCTAGTTTGATACAGATATAATGCCTCGATTATCGATTGAGGAAGAAAAATCTTGTACACAAATTGTCCATAACCGTTCAAATGAAACTATCTATAAATACAAAATATAACAAAATGGAATATGCTTTAAAGAAATACACACTATCATTTTATCTACTATTTTATTATTTTGACATTTTTGGAGCCACCACTTGTACACAAGTTTTCCTTCCACGGTCATCTCAAATGACAACACAATGATCCCAATATTCCATAATATCATTAACCAAGGCTTAGAACATATGTACTATTCATCACATTATAGAGTAGCATTCTTCTCTCAAAATCGAACAAGTGAAGTATATGTTCTCTTTAACAGTTATGTGCTTTATAAGTGTCTTTAATAACTTGTATTTAAACATTCATCATAATCCTATATTATTAGCATACCAACATATCGATATAAAGATAATAAACTCTACCATAATTTCGACATAAGTTGTATCAGTCCATACGCAGTCTTTGGTATCATGATCCAACATAAAAAGAATATAAAATATCTCTTGTAATTTAGATTTATTTTATTATGGTATCATGATCATATGGACATAAAAGAGAGATCGACGCTTGAGTCTCGCATTTTCTTTCTTATGAAATAAACGATATGATTCAGTAAGGCTTCCCAACGACTTTCTTCTTCCTCTTCTTCTTCTCCTCTCTCTCTCTCTCTCTCTCTCTCTCTCTTTCTTAAAGTGGAAAAATAATATAGAATAAATGAAATGAAGGAGAGTAAAGACTCTTTATATAGCATTCAAAAGGGGTTATGAAGACATAGTCTTTATCTCTAAGTACAAACTTGATCTCATCATGATCTGATCATCTAGATATCTGAAGATTTACAAAGATAGTTAAAGATCATATGGGATCTTTTCGAGATATCAAAATATCTCTAAAGATATCAAAAGATCATCAAAAAGATATTGAAAATCTTTATTTTATTAAAAATATACAGTTAGCACATCACAAATAATCAAGAAATCTATATAAAAAATACTTCTAAAATGAAATTTGTCATAGAACGTTATTACAAAGTTGCTTAAACTGTCAGAGACATGGAGAGCGTGTGCGAGTAGCCACATGTACTCCTCGTAGTCATTCCCACTTCACTCCTTCCTATATGCTCGCAAACCTCCAAAATGCGGTGGATGCCTATAGAGCAAGACTTACTTTTTTTTTTTTTTTTTTTTGAAACCAAAACTTTATTGCCTGATTCCAGGTAAACTTTCAGAATAGTACACGATCATCCAACCCAACATCAAATCCCAAACCCGAACCCAAAATATGACTCAAACTACTCTCACCATGCTAAGAGGTCCTGGTCACTGAAGACCGGAGATTCATACCTAGTTGAGCTAGAACTCCATTTTGATGTTTCTTCCTCTTAGGCTTGATCCACTCCTTAGCAGTGTGAAAGTCGTCCATACCCGAATTTGAGTACTTAAGTCAGTCAATTGATAGCAATCTTCCATTTTTCCAAAAGAAAAAAATAGTCATATATTAGTCAATTGATGAATTACTATGTCTGAATGAAACCTGCCAAAAGTCCAGGTATAATTGAGCTCAAATTTCCCATGGATTGATCTCGATGAACAAAAAGGAGCAACATATTTAACTTGATAAGAGCTACAAATCATTAGAACGAGCATCATGTTTAACACATTTAGCATCATGTGTTCTTCCTTTGCAAAAGAACACACACATACACGTGCCGAGGGAAATACATAAGCCTCTCTACTGATGCACTCTCAGTACTCGAGCTTAATCTTAGGAGTAAGTTTACTGTTAGAAATATTGCTTCTTAAAAACCTGTAAACAAAATAAATCAAATTAAATTTACCGGCCTCCGGGGAAGTCGCGTACGAAGCATTGTCCTAAGAGTTGATTCGGGTCTATGTGCAGACTTGTTCCGAATTCTCCTAGTGATAAAATTTCCGCTCTACCGGTATCCCGTCGTCGCACACAACTCAGGAAGATTGACCATGACTTAGCTCTTGCCCAGAGCAGGAAAGATTGAAATGGAAAGGAAAGAAGGAATACATGTTTGTGAAGGAGGAGGAGGAGGAATCACATGGTTACCATTTTTTCTTCTCAAGTATATCAATACTAACAATATGGATACATATATAGGCAACCCCTCTTCCTACAAATTCAATAAATTTTAATAGAATTTTATGGCTAGTCATGTAGTCATTTGGTCATTAAGCACAAGTCCATAAAATACTAATGAATACAAAATAAATATTGAAACGGTCAAAATTTAAACAAAACAAAATGGTTGAAAGTATTGAATAGAAAATTGAATGATAGGAAGAGAGGAAGAAAGAAGTTGGATTTTTCCCAAATTATACAACAATTCTCCCCAAAAATCAAGTTCCGAAACAGCAGAAAGAATGAGGGGGAAAATTGAGAATTCTGGGCAATTATATACTATCCATATATGAGATGGACCACAGCCTTGAATCTCACTTAGTGACTATTGTCTTTAATAAGTACTTGATGGACTACGCCTTGAATCAGACTTCTTGAACAAGATTCAGACAATAGCACACATAGTATGCTAGAGGTACTTGGGTCTATCGGGTGGCGCGTTAGATTGGCCATGCATACTTTTTTCATTTTCATGAGAGTTGCCTGGGATTGTCCTGCCCCATAGTCGCGGCCTTCACGACCTCTCACATAGGTAAGTCCTCAAAGGACTGCTGATTGGAGTCAACCCTGCATAATCATGCTTGGACCTATTAAGAGTTTAAAATTCATCCTAACCAAATCACATCGTAACACTGTCACCATAGGGATAGGGAATCATTGTACACATGTACAACCACTTGGACATTATTTTAATGAGATTTTAATCTCGGATCGGTGTTCCATAAAGTCACCGAAGTCCAGCTTGTTTCTACCCATTGAACCGGCTTCTTGGGATCTCCAGTCAGACTCGGTTGGGTTGCCACTGCTGGTGACTTATGGGCTTAACCCCATACCCCTCGATGATTATAGGATTAATTTCCTAGACAAACTCTTCGTCAAGACTAAACAGACTCTTCGTCAAGAGATCTGTAAAATTCTTTATGACTTTATAGTCAAGAACTACATTTTTGCTTTTTAAGCTCTATTAATGTCTTGAAACACAGCTGCAAGTACCTGTCCATTTTAGAATTCACAAGATCATGCTTTTAGCATAATTTTAAAATAAATGAAAGGTAAAGAAATATGTTGATCATGTAAAATATATAATGTCTAAGCCATACAACTTCAGTACAAGATGTAACTGAAGATAATATTTCTGAGTATATAATAGTCTTAGCTATGATTCTTATATAAACTCAAGAGATGACAACTCCTTATAGAGTAATATATATATATATATATATATATATATATATATATATATATATATAAATGGATTAGATGTCATATGAATCAGTTATCCAGTTTGTATTAAAATAACTTTCTATGACATAAGAGTATCTAATATGATACAATTTTATAGTCTAGAATATTCTTTAAAAAATATTTTAAAACTGGTTTGACTGATTTAGTTATTTTCTAAATCAGATTTGGTGATATCATAATTATTAACAAGTATGTGATTTTACTCATTGCTGATATAAACATTAGGACAATGAGCAAAAACTCATCTGACTCTATCATCCCTTAAAGTAAGATACAGTAACTTCAGTTTTGTTTCTAAAGATTTATCTTTACAGGTCATTTTTTACAAAAATGACAGTCTAAAGTAATAGAATAATAGTTTAAGTGAATTTTGCTAATTGACCTTACCAAATCTTTAGTTTATCAAGTTTTGATCAACTTGCTTTAGCTGTAGGGGCCGGTTCCCAGCTAGCGGAGGTCCACAGGGGGACGATTAAATACCGTGTCGCTTAGAGCTATTTACGTCCGGTTGACAGAAGTACCCTTTCGCTTATACCCAAATTGATTTTAAATTTAAAACTTTAGATTTAAAGGAATTTACAATTTCACTAACTATTTCTTTGTGACAAAATTGTTTGAATGAATCAAAGAATTATAGCGTCACAAAATATAAACAAAAATAAAATTTGTCTAAATATTGTGACAGACAATATTGTGATTTCTTTTTGACTAAAAATTCTAATATTGTGATAATAAAGCTATTTAAGGTTCAAACATGTAAAACTAACATGCAGAGAATATTACCTTTATACAATAATATACAGAACCATGTGTATAAATCAAGATAATTGGCTCATAGATTTCAACAATATATTTCTCCAATTAAATTTCATAATCAAAATGAATAGAATATGTGAATTGTAAATTTGAAAAATTACCTTCCCACGTGATCGGAACAATTTTGTACCTCTTGATTTTGGCTTACCAATAACACTTCAAAAGATGTCATTTTCGTCATTTTAGATATTTTCATTATTCTCACTTCACCCTTGACATGTTAGAGATGGACTAACAAGTCACAATATCTAATGCTTCTGATTTAAAAGATAACTTTACAAAGATCATATTAAGAATGAGTGAGTACAAACAAATTTTTATTATCGTCACTGATAATATGTTGCTCTTTTCCAAAGTTAAAATCTCTCTATGGATTATACCTTCAAGTGAATAGAGGTTAGTTTGCATATTAACAAAAAATATATACCTGAAACTATGCACAAACTTTTTCAACAATAATTTTACAAAGTTTTAATATGCAAGATTTAAAAATAACATATATTTTTATATTTGACAAAATATCAATGATGTATTGTGTTAAACTAGTGGACTAAGAAAGAAATATTTTTTTTCTGTTTGTAAAAAGTGTTCTACCTAATAATAAAAGTTCAACCAAATATCCACCAAAAATTAGGATGTTAAGTTATTGTTGTATTCTAGCCAATGCCAGTGACTGGATATAGCCAGTAAAAGAAGAATATGTTTATTATCACTGATATTAACTATAGAAATGTCAAGACAATAGTATAAAAATAATATTTCTTGTTAGACAAGAAATAATAAATAAAACTAATAGATATAGAAAAAAAATTGAACTATTACTGCACAAATTCTATAAAGGAACAGATCATATTATACCATTCAGACTGGTCTAAACATATTATGTATTCCAAGGCAAGAAATGACAATAATTGGAATTACAAGAATCCTTTAGTGAAAAAAAATATTCTTTGCCCAAACTTTAGAGCTGAATGGTGACATTTGGGAGTTCTCCATTAGTAGAGGATGAAAGATAAGAATAACCGATATGACATTCATTACTAATGTGATCTAATGGTGTGTAAACATATTAACTATTTATTTTCTACGTCAGAACAACATGTAAAACGTAGTAGACATCCTATTTATGACAGAATATTTCATATGAACCATTAGTATGTGGGAATGATTAGTTAACCATTCACAAAAGAGGAAGAACATAAGAAGGATAGCTCCCAATATTTCATATAAGCATGTATATATACGTGTTTTATTTCTATATGGGTCTCTGAATAGAAAACATAGTATCTACTGAAAAAGGAGGTGGTAGAACAAAAAAAAAATTAGCTATATTGATTTATATCATTTAGATCATTACTAAATGTTAGTGTCAATCCAAAATTAAAAAATATATATAAGATACCAGTTAATTTCATAAGAGACAATAAACCAAATATAACTCTAGCTATGCACACACTTTAATTGTCACATATATCTTCTCATTATCAGCCTTTATGCATATGACACAAGTTAATTGAAACACTAAATTGTCACAAATGTCATAAGGAATAGCACAATAATTAGAAGAATATATAGATAGTTGGCAATATTTATACCCTTTAAGAAGTTTATACTAATATATACCAAGGATTGGCACTATCTTTTCAATTCAAAAATGATACATTTCTATAATATTCAATATACAATAAGCAAGTAGTATACACTTCAAAACTGAGTTGCATCTTGGCCGCAATTTTTTTTTAACCATGAAAATGACTCAACCATTCAAAAAATAGTAATATTACTCAAAATAAATAAATTTTCAAAATTCTTCAAGCTGATAGAAAAAAAATTTACATAGGAGAAAAACATAATTCTACGTCTCGTGCATTTCCATTTTATATGATGCATGAGATATGATTAGGTACATTTGGTCTTGAGAAATAAATTTGGTTTAATCGCTAAAGAAAAAAAAATGTACGAGGAAAAAACACCCAACAGCTAGTTGCAAAATTCAGAAATTTCACTTATAAGATCAGGTAACTGTTACGGTGGTAATAAATTTATATATATTAGCTCAAACTAATAAAAAAATATTTACATGTCATTAAAAGATCTTTATGAACATTACAAAATCAAAAATTTGTGCCAAATAATTTCAGCATCTATAGAATTATAATGTCTCCAACAATGGTAGATTATGCTAAAGCATAAACTTATAAGACCACAATCTCCATAGCATTGCCATCATTACAAACATCTATTTCACAAATTTATTATTAATTGTTCCTTCAAAAGTTTAAAGGATCAATTATAATATAACATAAATCACGCATTCAAAACGAATTCACTAGTTCAAAAACCAATTCATCAGAACAAGTTTGTAAAATTTATAGGATTGATGAAGTTTGCAAAAATATATGATCAATTACCAAGAAAAAATAATGCTTGCAAGATCACATGCTGAGTCTACAATTTTATGAACATATTATAGTATCATGTCAGTAATAACAATCCTAAATTAAATATTATCTAGATGCAATTAGATAATTTATAAAACAAATGTATATTGCAGCATCAACATAACATATTCTATACATACATGCACAAGTATGCATGTTTATAAGCATTTCTTTCTACAAATCACCCCATATCAAGGAAGTGGAATTTAAGGACTAAGGTGGAGAGATATAGAGTATTTGTTATCAACACATAAAATTTAGTATACTTAGCTAGAATAGATCCACGACCGACAAGTAAAATACAACAATCATTTAATGAAAAGACAAATAACCATTCATGTGGACAACGAGATATACATCATATGAGAACGGTTCGATAATTCCAATGAACTGAAAAATACAATTTTGAGAAAAAAAATACATACTAACACAAATGTGCTAGAGCTTTCTTGGTAACATGTCAGAACAATTATATATCTTAAAATCTTGGATACACTAGTTTAATCATGTAAATTGTTGAGAACAATTGAGAAACCTATATAATTTTTCTGTCACTAGCCGAATGCTAATTTTGAAGATCAATTAAACAAAACATGTAAATCAACTCTTAGATTGTTAGAAATATTGCTTCTTAAAAACCTGTAAACAAAATAAATCAAATTAAATTTAACGATCTCCGGGGAAGTTGCGCACGAAGCACTGCCCTATGAGTTGATTCGGGTCTATATGCAGACTTTTTCCGAATTTTCCTAGTGGTAAAATCTTCGCTCTACCGGTATCCCGTCGTCACACACAACTCAGGGAGATTGACCCTGACTTAGCTCTTGCCCAGAGCAGGAAAGATTGAAATGGAAAGAAGGAATATATGTTTGTGAAGGAGGAGGAGGAGGAATCACATGGTTACCATTTTTTCTTCTTAAGTATATCAATACTAGCAATATGGATACATATATAGGCAACCCCTTTTCCTACAAATTTAATAAATTTTAATAGAATTTTATGGCTAGTCATGTAGTCATTTGGTCATTAAGCACAAGTCCATAAATTTTTTTTTTTTTGAGGGTGAAGTCCATAAAATATCAATGAATACAAAATAAATATTGAAAAGGTCAAAATTTAAATAAAATAAAATGGTTGAAAATATTGAATAGAAAATTGAATGACAGTGAAGAGAGGAAGAAGGAAATTGAATTTTTCTCAAATTATACAACATTTACTACCACAGATATAACATGAAACCGAGAATAAAGTAACTCAGAAAGTAAACTACTTGTTTGGCCTCCCACGTTGACCACAAGCAAGGGCTGTGGAATTTGGGCTAGCTCTGCATGCCAAGTAGTAGTTGTTATGTGAAGTGAAGCAGAATCAGCGTGGTATAAAGCTCCAATTGTTTGGACCTTAAAGCCAAATTTAAGGCTATGTCAAGAAAATTAAAAGATTATCGTGTCAAGAAAACAAAGTTTAAGTTACTATGTAGTCCATCCTAACAGACTTCTCATGCACGTGAAGAAAACAAGCTATAGATGCACACACACATGATGGAAAGGAAACTTACTGCAATGCCTGCTCCACGTAGCGCATTATGCTGGGTTATTAGTTCATAGGTCTGATTGGACTTGGCTTCATGCAGAGATATGATTCAGACATATTTGGTGTTCGATGTTTTGCCTTGCTATGGGTCAGAGATGTTGTGTTGGCTTCTTGATCTATTTTTGATGTTTGGTTTTGTGTTCTGCGAGGTATCGCAGGATTAATTTAGCAGTGATGCAAGCAATCTTAATTATGTCGAATTGGTTGGTTTATGGAGCGTGGCACGTTTGTATGGTTATACTGATTAGGAAGTTCGTGTTGTTGGAAATGGAACGTGGAAACCGTCCCCACAAACCAAAGAGATAGCGAGAGAACCAAAGAAAGACGTAGAAAACCGCAAACACCATCATCATGCAAAAGCCAAACACAAACACACAATTTTTTTTTACGTAGAAAATCCTTGCGTGAAAAATCATGAGATTATTTAGTCCAACAAAAAAAAACCTCCACCAATGGAATAAGAAGTTATAAACTCCTTAAAAACTTCTCACCAATCGAAATGGGATCACCACAACTACCACTACCAAAATAAGCCAAATCAGCGACGAAATTAGCGACGCATGAAGAAAACATCGCCAATGTTTTGCATGTTAGCGACGTATTTAAAAAAACGTCGCAAGACGTTACTGTTTGCGACGTCAAGCGACATTTTGTGACTAGTGTAATTTTATGAAAATAATAAATCGCGGAGTAGTCAGTAAACGTCGCTATATTATTAACAATAGCAAATTTTAGCGACTCAAAACTTAATATGTCGCAGTATATAAAATAATAACAACATTTAGCGATGTCTGATCGAACGTCGCTAGATTGTTTGATATAGGATTTTAGGCGTTGGTTCGAATTTTATTTTTTATCCCAAATTTTTGTTTGCCGCCCCCTTCCCCTCCTAGCTACGACTTCAAATTAACCTTTACCATTGTAAGATCCAGACCTTGAATTTTCCACCCGTGAAGAATTCACTTACCAAGATCATATTCAAGCGAACGTCGTAATTAAACCATGTTATTGTTAGTAAAGGATTGGACTAGGGATGGAACTAATTACTTTCTTTACAATAATCCATGAATATTTTATACATCTCTTTCCTTTCTAATTAATACCCACCTAACTCAACCGTTTCTCCTTAGGCCATCTCAATGGGAGTTTCAATCTGCCATATCACCTGACTCAACCGTTTCTCCTTGGGCCATTTCAATATGGGAGTTTCAATCTGCCATATTTCTACGGTAGGAATCCTTTTTAGAAAAAGTAAATTCTTCCAACAGTGGTTTCTTTTCCGATTTATATCCTATCTGACGCTGATGTATGATAAAAAATTTCAACGAGAGTTTCTACATATAGAATTCTGCATCTTAATATTGGGCCCAATATTCCAACTAATCATAAAATTTTCTATTTTTTTTTTTTGAAATCACACTCACACACACAATTGGGGGACTCGAACCTTGCCGGCCCCTCCGGGTGTCCGCTCTAATACCACTAGGCTAGAGAGCTCGGACTAAAATTTTCTATTTAATATTTTCCATCTTAATATTAGGCATTGCAAGTAGGATAGAAATTGAGAACCATTATATAGTATTTTTTTGGTACAATGTCTGTGAAGAAACTTTGCCAACTAGCTAGAATATAAATTTTCTTATGATACAACGCCAAGTAGAATATAAACTCAATTTTAGACATTTCATTGGAGAGAGCCTTAGGCCATATCCAATGGGGGTTTCTATCTCCCCTATTTCTACTGTAGAAACCATTTTAATTTATAAAAATAAAAACTTCTTACAACAGTGGTTTTTATCCCAATTTATGATGCTGATGTAAGATGAAGAATTTTTATGCAAATAATTCTATGTGTAGAAACACTCTGTATAAATTTTCTATCTTAATATTGGTCTCCACTTTTAAACTAGATCATAAAATTATTCATTTAATATTCTCCATCTTAATCTTAGGCAGCACCATGTAGAATATAAATTGAGAACCATTAGAGAGTTTTTTTTTTTTTTGTACATTTTTATTTAGAAACTCTTATCAACTAGGTTATAAATTTTATTTTATAGTACAATGCTAAGTAAAATAGAAACTCAATCTTAGAAATCCCAGTTCCAGATAGCCTTAGTAAGTATAGTTTGATGGAGTATGGACACCACCTGCCTCTCCATAATTAACCATTCTTTTTCTCATTGCATTAACACACATTATATTAGCCATCGAAGATGGGCATTCGAGCATCGTTGCCAACCATTTCAAAGCTTCGTTCCCTCGCGTTTTTAGTTTTGGAGAATAATTTCCAAGCTCCGTTCCCAACAATCAGCTTGGTAGTCACCTTCGCTCGCTTGCTCCTTACGCAACCACAATGAATTGCACTCACGGAATTTCCGTAATTTCTCTTGTAATTTCCTACAGTTTCCCTTGGACCAAAAATTTAATGGATCTTGTAAATCATGCAACCTTGAATAGAATAGTAGCTATTTCGGTATGTTGGTAATTTACTGCTTATATTATTTTTTTCACAATATTATTTTGTGTCTTGTTCTATGATCTTTGTTTTTCTGTAAAAATAGGTCATTTGGTTCGTTTTTGCGTAATTGGAGCAAAGTTTAGCTTGGAGAGAAAGAAATAAGAGATTATCTAAAAAAAGAAGGCCGATATGTCATCTATAATGAAGATATCTCGTAAGAAGACTGAAAAAGAAAAAATCTTTAAAAAGGTAGGACTCAAAGAAATCTAAAAAAATCCATGCATCCAACGATATGAAAAGTGAGAAATACCATTTTTGACTGGAGTGATAAAATACAAATTTATTACAAATATTACCCAACAATATTTATAAAAATAAAACATATAAAATAAAATAAGATCGTCAACCAATTAAAAATAAAAATACATTAAATGATAAAAATTTAATCTTTGTTTTAGATGCGATAAAAATTTAATCTACTATTGCAACAACCACAAATTATCGGACGACACAGATCCAAACTTCGGCACATCTATCATTTGAACACGACGTACGATTGAAGGAAGCGATTACGTTGCTGGCAATTGAGCAAAGTATCATGGTTAATTAATGAGAAAAACGAAGAGATGTTTAAACAGTATAGCCACCTACATGCCATGTGACGTGAACAACCTAAATTAAAAGGCAAGCTGACCTGTTTAATCCTTATATGCTGCTAGCCATCTACCTCTCTGTTATATGTCCTGTGAACCACCTTTAGCAACATTAAGTACTCAAATAAGCCATGCACAATTAATAATTCGACCAAATGTATATAGCTGGCCAATTTAGTCAAGAGGTCCCCTCCGTTTACATATTTTCATCCATCGCACAATTTATCGAGCACTTATATATGAATAATGCTATTTGTCTTTCCAAATTGTTCCTCCAAATCGTCCCTCTTTACGAGACAGCTGACGTGACATGTTGATGTGACAGTTGACATAGCAAATTTTAAAATTAAAATTAACATTAAAATTAATGTTAACACTAACACTAAAATTAATATTAACATTAACAATAATATTAACATTAACATTAACAATAATTAATATTAATATTAATATTAACATCAACGTTAAATTAATATGGAAAATTTTGGGTAATTAACTTTTTGGGTTAAAATTTGCCATGTCAGATGACTCATATAGTATTTAACATGCCACGTCAGTTGTCACATAAGGAGGAATGGTTTGGAGGTACGAATAGCATTACTCGTTTTATATATATATATATATATATATATATATATATATATATATATATATATATATATATATATTATGTGGCAGAGATCTAATTCACATATATACATCTATAAATAGAGAGAGGTTGAGTTAGCAAGTACATCCAAGAATTTTATATAGATTGGTACTTCCACCATGGTGCCTTTACAAGTAAGGGTGAAGGTGGAGGAGAAGGAGAGAGTTGGAAGGGACGAGCCTGTGAGCCCGACCGGCCAGTACTTCAATAGCTCCGCGCTCTCTGTCGCAATATTGGTAGTGTTCGAGTTTGATATTCCGATCGATGACTCACCGACAATGTCGACCCTGGAGAACCTGTTTCTTCCTATTAACCCTCGCTTCTCCTCCATCATGGCAAGTCTTAATTTCTTGAACTGCTTAATTACTCTCTGGGTACTACTTCTGCAAAGTTTGATATGATTTCTTACGTACTCGTGGTTTATGGAGATATTGACATTCCGTTTTAGGGTTTTGCTGTTGACAAGCACACAGTGAAGTATCAAGCAACTGTTATATATCGATCGACATGGAACTTAGTTGAATGATTTAACATTTTTTATCTGGTACATTATCGGTAGAGTCCAACACCTTCATCTTCAAGATAACTCATTCGGTATGAGCCAATACTCCACTCTAGCTCGACTCTCTAAGGAGAAATAAAGCCCGAGCTAAGTTCAAACTTAAAGACAAATCTAAAATTAATTAATTCGAGTTAGCAGTTTGAAATATTCACGAGTTTTGCACGCATGCGCGCCACTTGTTCAAACTCGATATATATGTTGATCTAGGGCGGAACCAGAAAATTAAGTTGGGGTGGACTAGATATGTACTAATCCATATGAATTTTTTTACAAAAAGTTATAAGAGAAAAAAGATGAAGATAATTTTCTTTTGGGGTGGGCAGGAGCCCACTCCAGCCCTTGCTTGATTCCGCCCATAATCTTGATGAACTTGGATTAATTATAAACAAACTAACTTAAATGGAGCTTGTTTATTAGTGTAGGAAATAAAGTATAGATCGGTAGGCATACTATAAGACCTAGTTTGGTTCGCAGAAAGGAAAGGAAAGTAAATTAATTCTTTGTTATTTTTTTTCCTTTAGAAAATTATAATTTCTATCAAAAAAATTTCAGCGTTTGAAAAGTCCAAGAAAATTGGACGGAAAAGTAAATCATTGGGGTGGGTGGAGGAACCATATCTTTTCTTTTTTTTTCGGAATCATTTTTTTCTTTTCTGTTCATTTTCTTTGACATCCAAATGCAGAAAAATGGATAACTTTTCTGCGAACCGAACAAGGCTTAAATATGGAAGTATTTAAATGAACTCAAACCAAATTAGAAAAGTCTACTAGTATAGGATATATATTTTATATCAATATAAAAATAAACACACTGGTCAAATACCACTATTTTTTTTTTCCGACCTCTTTTATTTAATGAGTCATTTTTTTAAGCGACCCCAAGCCAGATCAGGCTAGTGAATACGTTGCTTCGCGCGTTAACCACTTTATCAAATCAGTCATGCACATTAATATGGTGACCAGCAGGTTTAATTAGGCCACACCAACATGCCTTCCATAACAATTTAATGAGATCCAATCGCAACTATATATTTTTTTTTTCTAAAATACATTTCTATACTTCAACAAAAATAGCACATTACCGAACTCGAGTGGCTCTTGAGGTTACCGAGGAGAGGTATAAAATTCCGGATGGATGGCGCAAGATCAGTGGATCAAACCACGGGGACGTATTATTCTTTCCATTTATTTGGTAGAAGTTAGAAATAGTGGGCCCAACAAACATGCAATACAACGTACACAAAATTTCATACGTATTGTCGGACATCTCAAGAAACAACAAATAGCACATTCAATTTATTTTGTACTTCCAAGTTCCACGATATGGTGCTTTCATAAATAAAGGTGAAGGCCGAGGAAGAGATGGCTGGAGGAGATTCAATAGCTCCGTGCTCTCGGTCGCAATCTTGGTAGTGTTCCATCGAGTCCGATGTTCCGATAGATGACTCCACGGCTTGTCGGTGCTGAAGAACTTGTTTCTTCCCAGCAACCCTGGCTTCTCTTAGCAAGACTTTTGATGTGCTTAACTAATTACTCTTTGGAGCTAACTGTTCTACTTCACATAGTGGTTAATTTATGGAGTTAATGACATTACGTTAAAAGTTTTGTTGTTGACACCTACCTGGAAGTAGCTAGTAACCATTATGAACTGACATATATATAATATGTTGGGGTTGGTCCCCCCCCCCCCAGGTGGAGAATAGTTTAGAGTGCAAAGATCATTCATATGTCCGAGAAACTCAAAAAGTCAATGATGACATTCGAGACTTAATTTGGAGTGTGTTTTGCAGGATTTATCTGTGTCGGTGTGACCCAAATCAGAATTTGTCCAATGAGGTGCTCTATTGGATTGTGCTCATATGTCCTAAAAGAGAATTCCCGTTTAAGTCATATTGGTCCGATTCAATATCGCACCTCATGGTCCAACTTCGGTTCTGATTATACCGCGATCTTAACAAGTGTTATCAGAGCCCAAGATTACGGAATTGGTTTGGACGACTATAATTAGTTCGAAACAGATGGTACTGAAATTTCATGCATATAATCGAATTATAGGGCTCTTTTCTCAAGGTTGATTAGGAGCAACCTCTATAAGGTGGTCTAAAGGCGGACCAGACCTAAGGTTAGAGGCAACTACACGAATTGGATTCAAAGGTGGGTCTGACGCTCTCAAGGTCAAGTAAGACATTGTGGTTAGCAAAGAATAGTAGTGTGGATGAACGTGCCTGTTTGGTTCTGTGCTCGAACGGATCGAGACGACGTTGGATCTCCTGAATGCTTGGCTAGTGGGAACGACCAAAGGTAGCAAGGACGCTAAGGTTGTTCGGTTGACGGAAATGAACAAAGGTAGCGGGGGTACTAAGGTTGTTCGGGTAGCAGAAAAGAGCTAGCCGAAAAGAGCTAAGGTAAAATTTGTTGGATTGTATCTCATTTTCCGGTGAGCCCTCAAAAAGGGATGACAATGGAGTTGGTAATTTAATCTCACACCAGATAGGAGCTGGGATCTTGAGGTGTAGATAATTGGGATTAGTTCAAGACTTACATGTGAATTCTCTTTTAAGGCATATGAGCCGAGTCCAATATCACACCTCATAGGCCAACTTTATGGATGGACATACGGTTCCGATCCGGTCTGAACCGTAAAATGTCAAAACAAGTCGGTTCCTAAATTTTGGAATTTAAACGGGAAGGGTCGGGACGGGTTGTGTGACATTAATGGGTCATGTCCTATTTTTAAAATAACGGGGCCCCGGCCCGATCCGTTTCTAGGTGGTACGTATTTTTTAATCAATTTTTAGAATTTTTGTTATTAAAGACTATAGATAATAGAACATATGTTATTATTTAGTAATTTTTTTTTAGAAATTTGGGAAGATATTAAACTTATTTTGTTCTTATATATAATAAAACATGTGTAAATGTTTACTACTCTATGATTTTTTAAACTTTTTTTGGACCCGTTTGGACCCGCGGGTCGGTCCAGTTAGGACCCGTTTCCAACGGGTCGAGTCATGTCTGGTTCTAATATTTTTTGGACCCGTCCCGCCAAGTAACAGATCCGGCCCGGGTCCATCAAATTTGCGTCCGGCCCGACCCATGCCCACCCCTAGCCAACTTCGGTTCGAGTCATACCGCGTTCCCAACAATCAGAGATGGTATGCTGATATGCTACCGATATAATGTCCATATACATGTGACAAGTAATAAAAGTAGTAGATTTTGGGAAATTTTACTAATCTGATATATTATCAGTATACTGACAGTATATCATTGAGTTTAGGGTGAGCTAATGTAGCATATGGATCAAGTACTTATGATGAAATGTTCCTAAACCAGCCGGCTGGTTTTTCTGGAACCATCCTATGTTTTGTGGGTTGGATTAGAATTTAATGGTTGAGATTAAAAGGTGTAGACTCCACCACCTTTTTAGTCATATTATCTCAAACATTCAATTCCAATCTAACATATATAATATAGATTGGTTTCATAGTACAAAAACAACCGACTGTTTCTAAAGCATTTCTATATATATATATAGCGACAGTATTAAGGTTCCCTCATCAAATAATAATCTGTGGGAGGAGGAAGAATGATCGGATTAGTGGTTTGAGGATGGAGTACGGTCGCACGAAGGAAGAAGAGGCCGAAGAGGGTGGGCCATGTGTATCACACGCAGGAGGAAGGAGAAAAATGTACTACCAAGTGGCAGGCAGGGGAATGCTCGAGCTCATAGACTAAGAAATACAGCTCAAATCAGGTAAGAGGGTAGGGACATGCCCAGGAAAGAGGCGCCTCGATCGGCACATGAGGAATCGACCAGAGGACACGGTCATCGAGGCTACAATCCAGGATGAAACTATTCAGGCACAGTAGAGAAGCGTGGGTTCTCTCCATTTAGTGGAGGGACTTCTTCCTTCCTGCCTACAAATAGAGGGAACCGAGGAGGGCTCACTCGATCAAGTGTACATGTCGACATGGCCATAGGGAGCAAACTGGTTTCCTGGGCACCGATCTCTGCCGCAAAATTGTGCTCCGTCGTATTGGAGTTGAGTACATTGAGCCAATCCTAGTCGAAGGGGTTAAGATGCCTGACATATCGGCCGACGACCTAGCGGAGGCGGAGGAGCACTGGAGAAACACCATCGTCCGTCCTATATCTAGTGGGCTCTCGGATGAACTACAGGATCATCTTGTCATTGGCAAGATCTCTGTGGAAACCGAATTAGGGAGAGATGACTTCTTATTGGAGAGAGAGAATGGGTTCTATCTCTTCAAGTTTGGAGCAGGTGCTTGACAGAGTGGGATAGACTTTTTATGACAAGCTCGTTTTGTCCGGTGATGGGATTCATCCATGGGCTTCGAACGGGACAAACTATCCAAAGTCCCCTTTTGGATTCGTTTTTCGTGGTCGTCTCTCTTCCTCTGGAATGGAGCTTCTATTGTAAAGCTGGCAAGTATCATTGGCATCCCACTCTGAATGGATGAGCTCACTACTTATCCACATCAGCTTGCCTATGCTAGAATCTTCATTGAAGAGGAGAGCGATGCAACATTGCCTAAGAAAGTCCAAAAAAAATTATAATTCATGTCAAATTTGTCACCATGAAGTAGAGCATGAATGGATCTGTCAGGTGCTTGACGTCTTGCTATTTAAGACATTCTGCTAATGCGTACTAAGAGACGCATAGTAATTTAAGAGACAGTACATTGAGAATATAGTGTGAAGGCGGGAAAAAAGATAGTCCTCCACTTGTTGACGAGGGAGGACACATTGTTCAGCAAGTTCATGATGACTTTTAGACTTTAAGCCGCCTCGAGGTTATCACACCCCGATCCGGTGAAAAGTTCATCCTCACATCGATTCAGCCGAATCGATCGTCTTCGCTGGACGTGATACCGTACGAGTCTAGAGCTGCACTCGTACAAGGCAAGATGATAGGTTCTCAAAATAGTTGGCTTTGATTCAACATTTAGCAGCGGAAGAACAGAGTGTACGAAATAATTATATTTATTCAATAAGCAGCGGAATTCAACAGCCCAAATGAATATGTCAGATTGGCTTACAAGACTCAAGTTCTCTCTTGCCCACAAAAGATTTCATCGTTCTATACATGATGTCTTCTACATCCAGGCCGCATCATCCTGTTGCAAGTTCGAACGTCAATGCGGTTGCACGCCTCAAAACGCTATGGCAATCCATGCCTCAGCGCGTTCAAGCGAAACTCGGCCGCGAGCAATCCATTCCATGCATCCTGCAAGCAATCTGATAGAGGATTAATACTAATACTCTCACGTACTGATAAGACCCACTTTACTAAACCGATATTAAGTAATATATTGAATCATGCAACTTAACGTAGTGATCTTTCTATCATTTCAATAGGATCAGTTTCATGGCATATTCGAAAGCAGTAAAGCATGTAATCATGGTAAGCATATTATATTTGATTCATGTAAACAACCAAGCACCTTCGTGGCGGCTTCTTACCGACTTGAGGCATCACCCTTGTCACGCCCCGACCCGGAATCACCCGAATCATCGTCCTCGCAGGGGGCGTGATGCCGCACGAGCCTGAAATTTCGCTCGTGCAAGGCAAGATGACAAGTTCTCAAATGGTTATCTTTTGATTCGATATTTACAACGATAGGAAAACAGAGTATACGAAACAATTCTCTTTATTGATATTCGAAACTGAATTACAAAGGCTTTCGATAGCCTAACAATATATGCCAGATTGGCTACAACACTCAGGTTCTCTCTTGCCCACAAAGGATTTCACAGTTCCATACATCATGCCTTCTATATCTCGGCCGCATCAATCCAGTTGCATAGTCCGAGCGTCAATGCGATCGCACGCTTCAATACGCTTCGGCATTTTCGAGCCTCAACGCGTTCAAGCAACGCTTCGCCGCGAGCAATCCATTTTCTGCACCCTGCATGAAGCTGGTGGGGGATCAGTACGTTCGTCCTCGCATGTACTGAAGCAAAGATCATCTTTCCAAACCGATATTTTAATATTTATGTTGAATCATGCAACTTAGCTTATGATCTTGCTATGTTCTCCTTAGGGTCAATTTCATGGCATCTTCGAAAGCGTAAAGCATGTTAGCATAGCAGCATGTTATCGAATTGAATAGGCAAGCAAACAAGCAATCTCGTGTTTGATTCGTGGCGCGACTTACCAAGTCGACTCACTCGCCCTTGCACCGACGCAAGGTGAATACGCCGAAATCCTTCCCTGTCATGTTATTGTGCATCTCTAAGTAGGATCTCTATGCGGGACGCATATGCGCCTACACTTTCTATCCATCGTTCCTTAACTATATGAGGGCCGTTGGCGTATCCGCGCCGGAATGGACTAAAGGAGTTTCTTTCTTTTCTCTCCTTTTTTTCTCTCTATTTGGTCGGGCTGTCCGGCGTTTCACGGGTTGGGTCACCTCCCAACAACCGAAATGTTCCCGCTGCATACCATCATTTGTGGCTTTTCCCATCTTGTTTAAGGATGTGCGCCTACAAAGATTATTCGATTCCCTCCTAGGCCAAAGCGGTTCCGGGGCGCTCCGGTATTTAACCGTTTGGGGGAAACACCCGTGCACGGGCGATATCACATTTTATCTCGAGCCCATTCCAATCGACCATGCAACGCCCTATCATTCAAGTAATCAAATTCAAACAACCAAACATAGTTTTGAGTCCGAGACTCAGACTTATCATCTCGCATCTCTTTCGTTAGCTTTCTGTGTTCTTACAATTCATACTTCGTTTCAATGATTCAATGGCATCGTGCCTCAACTCAATGCTCGTCAACCGAACGACCCGAAGGTCTTGAACACCTTTCGAGGCACCATGTCATATCCGACAGTTCTGCCATATTCATGCCATAACTGTATTCTCTCGCAACGAAGCCATCTTTTGTTATCCCGTGCACGTAGGCACGTTTCGACCGTATATCCATGTTCTATAACTTAGCATTCGATGTTCGGGGCTTGCGCGCTAGGGCGCTCGTCTATTGTCTTTCAATGTTCTAGCCGTCTAACTCGTGCATCAAAGGCACGGTATGGTTCGTGCGCTAAGGCACTTGCCGAGTATAGTTATTCCATGTTCTTACGGCTTGCGCACCGAGGCGCTCGCCCTTGCGATATCCAATATTCCATAGCGACTCGTGCATATGATGCACGTTTCTTTTTAATTGTTCTAACTTAGTGTTCGACTCACGCTATGATTTATCTCCGATCGGACCACGTCCGTGGCGTCGATAGGTTAATTTAGCATACAATGATATATTTGACTTATCGAATGAAGGAGTAAAAAGAAGTCAATCCTCCCACCTTGAATCGATTTGCCTTCGTCGTTTCGCCGAGCCGATGCGGCTCGATTCCCTAACTTTGTTGCACGGCCACTCTCCTGACTTAGCCATTCGAGCACTTCGTGCTTCTTTGAATCATACATCCGATTTGCCTTAGCGTGCCCAAGTCTCAGCCCGTCGCAAGGCGTCGATTTGGTTCCGTGGACCCCTTACTAAATATTGCCGAAGATCGACCTCTAATATTTTCGCGTCAACGTATAGCCTGCACACGAAACCAACTAAAATCAATACTTGCATCGATTCGGACTTGCACCTTGGTCGATTCGATTTCTTAGAATCTTCGAGCCGATTCAACGCACTCATCCTTCGGGACAACGCGGCGCTTCGCATCGATTCACTCGATGCATTCTTCGGGACAAGGCAACTCTTCGCATCGACTTAGTTCGATGCGTTGCTCGGGACAACTTAACACTTGCATCGTTATTACTCGATGCGTTCCTCGGGTCGATACGTTTCTCGGGACAACGTAACTTTCGTATCAATTTGCATCGATACGCAATCGGGTCAACGCTACTCTTCGAGTCAACGACTCAGCATAATGCACCGTGCGTAGCGGAGCATTACAGAATATACCACTCAAAACAAGGTTCGTCCCGAACCGAAACTAATACTAAATTTCCAAGGGTTTCATTAGATCGTTCCACGATCTCGTCTCACCATCGTTTGGATCGTACAACTTAGTTTGAAATCATACACATATTTTAGGCGTCCCACCAATATATGCATTTTAGCCAAGCTTAGTTGTAAGATATCGGAATAACGCAAACATGTAACTTCTTATTTTCAATTACTCGCCATCTCGTATTCTCGATCGGACTTGACTCTATTACTTGTTCTCGCAATTCTAGCGCACATGCATATTGATACATACGCGATCGTCCAACATAAGTCGAGGCACACGATGCGATTCAAGAATCGCATTTCTCACTTTGTATGTTTCATCGGGACTATCAATTCTACGCGTCGCGTCAAGCCATTGCGCATCCGATCACAACGAGTCTCCGCAACGCCTTGCGTTCGGCGTCACTATCCAACGATTTTCGATGTTTTACTTCGTATCTTATCTCGACATGATTCTCTTTTGTTGACTTGCAAAAGCATCAACATTCAGGACTACGTCCGCTAGGTTACTTACCTAGACACCGTGCTTAACTTCTTCCGACGCAAGTTTAAATTGACATTGCACAAAGACCACAATCTATCCGACTCAAAAGTTTACCTCAAGGCGACGGTGCTCAAGACAACGATCGCCTTGACACGAAGGCCTTTACGATGCGTTACGCCTTACGTTCGATTCCTAACGAGTAGGAATTTACTAGCAAAATTTCCAACTTATCCGTCTCGCAACATCGAACATAATTTCAATTCACACAAGCTCAATTGCAAGGTGAATCCGAATCTAACGACATGACTCGTAAGTCATTCCCTTATCGTTCCCTCTCGTGCATAGCACGATTCTCGCAATCGTCTATCCGAATAACCAAGTTCGTTGGTGAATTTCTAGTTTGATCGTCGACCAACATAACCATTCATATCCATCCGACGAATACTCAAATCTAACTATATCATTCTCCATCGAAAGTTGTTCCAACAATTCTCGATCGTCTAGACTTATCGTCAATATGCACCATATTTGTATTTGTTATCGATGCAATCTCATATGTGATATCTGAATGGGTCCTTACGGTCTGCAGCATTCAATTTGATTTGGCGGTCAAGTTTTCTAGGGTCAGCTGCCCTGAAGCTACGCTCGATAATTGTGGATCATCACCGAAGGACAGTTTACTATGAACCATGCTATATCTTATTTCGGTGCCAAATCACGTTCCGACGATTTCTACACGACTACCCAAATCCGTACATAAATATTTCTATAGGCGCAACAGATGCGCAACTATCCTCCGAGTAAAGTCATGCACTGCAGTCGATGATTCTGTAATTTACGAAATATCTACTCGTATCGAGTTCGAGTCTATCTTATTTTGCGGTCGACACACGAGATGCTATACGCATTGAGCAATCGTCGATGACTTATATTCTCGTCTTTGATAATTCACAAAGTTTACGATCAACCAAGTTCGTTCATTCTCGCATCGTTACTTACAAAATTTCATAGCGCGAGGCACACTCTATTTTGTATTCTCACATCGTGCTTACGCTTCCTTACGTATCGATCTCGATACGCCGTATCCATTTCGATAACGTAAGGGTCAACTTTGAATCCGTTTCAACGTCAACTTAACTCGCATCGCATACATCCAAGTTCGCAACGAACTTTTCCATACGCATAGACTCCTTCTCCGATTTACCGTATCCCGCTATACTTTGATCGTGTAACTGAGTTACCGATTATCCAACATCGAACCCTCAAGTCATACGATCTCGTTCTCTAAGTTTTGCGTGTTTTCAGTCGTACTCAAATGAGTTTTGCCATAACGTAACCAACTATTTCTTAGGCACGATTTCTCACGTCAACCAACTTTCTTACCGAAATCGCACATCGTGCGATTCGATTACAATTCGCATCGCCCAACATTCTTATCGAAATCGTAAGTCATGCGATTCGATTCGTCTCGCCCAACATTTTCATCGAGCTCGTAAGTCGTGCGGTTCGATTTCAACATTTCGAGTTTCCTATCCCGTCGATCCGATTGTTGCCTCAAGGCATAATCGTTTCGCTAGTTCCCGTTATTCGACCGACACATAAATTTTCAATCGACGTATCATTCAATGTTACAAGTCCCGCCTTACCGTTCTAACCGATCATCGAAGAATACTTGCATCAACATGCCGTCGTACAAATTCTCAATCGAGTCTCGGTGCTATCCCGTCCGTTGCGGACAAACCTTCCGCAATTCTCACAAAACGTCGATGCAATTTATCGCACAAGTGGTATTGCATATACCACTCGGAATCGAGCCATTCATTACAATCGGTGGTATGCCATATACCACCCGAAAATCAAGTTACTTCCGTCGCAACTTACTCTTTACGAACCGACAATCTCTTCCGACTCACGATTTCCGCAGTGATCTTGCTTGATCACAACCGTAACTCTGATTAATCAAAATCCGACGCAACTCGGCCAATGCATTCATTTGCCAACACAGCTCGGCGCGCAACCGAACCGATTTCATTTCTCGATTTATAACTTTTATTTTTCTTCCGTTGCATCTTGTGCAACATTCATTTTCGATATCCGTTGCACTTCGTGCATCGATTATTTTGATACGCGTTGCACCACGTGCAATAATTTTTACTTTCAATACGCATTGCACATCGTGCAACGATTTATTTTCGATATTTACCGTACCTCGTACATCGATTTCCTTTCAATACGTATTGCACATCGTGCAAAGATTTATTTTCGACATTCAAAGTCAATGCTCCAATCCGTTCAACACATTCAATTTTGACTTATCGCTTTTCATCGCAATGCACATTGAAAATCGATATGTGAATCCGTCCGACACATTCCATATTAACTTTCAGTTTTCTTTCCAACGCATTATTACAATCAACGCGTGGCAATTGCTGCAGCAACATTCCACGACTATCATTGTATCGATATAACCAACATTTCTCGTATCGTTCGTTGTAAACAACGAATATCTCAAACCATAATTCACGACGTGTTGCATCCATGGCAACAATTCTCGAATTCATATCTCATAACTTGTTGCACTTACAGCAACAAACCCTTTCCGACTTTTCTAATGAACACCATATAATTTCCAAACAACACGCGGCAAAATTATATGATTTGTATTAGACTTATTGTATGGAACATCCAGTGCGGCATCGAGTAGAGTCAAGAGTGATTTTGATTGGTGGTGGGCAACATCTTTGGAATGGAATGAAGCAAGCGTCCAGAGGAAATTGAGCCTAGAGCTCTGATACCAATTTGTCATGCCCCGATCCGGAATCACCCGAATCATCGTCCTCGCAGGGGGCGTGATGCCGCACGAGCCTGGAATTTTGCTCGTGCAAGGCAAGATGACAAGTTCTCAAATGGTTATCTTTTGATTCGATATTTACAACGATAGGAAAACAGAGTATACGAAACAATTCTCTTTATTGATATTCGAAACTGAATTACAAAGGCTTTCGATAGCCTAACAATATATGCCAGATTGGCTACAACACTCAGGTTCTCTCTTGCCCACAAAGGATTTTACCGTTCCATACATCATGCCTTCTATATCTCGGCCGCATCAATCCAGTTGCATAGTCCGAGCGTCAATGCGATCGCACGCTTCAATACGCTTCGGCATTTTCGAGCCTCAACGCGTTCAAGCAACGCTTCGCCACGAGCAATCCATTCCCTGCACCCTGCATGAAGCTGGTGGGGGATCAGTACGTTCGTCCTCGCATGTACTGAAGCAAAGATCATCTTTCCAAACCGACATTTTAATATTTATGTTGAATCATGCAACTTAGCTTATGATCTTGCTATGTTCTCCTTAGGGTCAATTTTATGGCATCTTCGAAAGCGTAAAGCATATTAGCATAGCAGCATGTTATCGAATTGAATAGGTAAGCAAACAAGCAATCTCGTGTTTGATTCGTGGCGCGACTTACCAAGTCGACGCATTCGCCCTTGTACCGACGTAAGGTGAATACGCCGAAATCCTTCCCTGTCATGTTATTGTGCATCTCTAAGTAGGATCTCTATGCGGGACGCATATGCGCCTACACTTTCAATCCATCGTTCCTTAACTATATGAGGGCCGTTGGCGTATCCGTGCCGGAATGGACTAAAGGAGTTCCTTTTTTTTTCTCCTTTTTTTCTCTCTATTTGGTCGGGCTGCCCGGCGTTTCACGGGTTGGGTCACCTCCCAACAACCGAAATGTTCCCGTTGCATACCATCATTTGCGGCTTTTTCCATCTTGTTTAAGGATGTGCGCCTACAAAGATTATTCGATTCCCTCCTAGGCCAAAGCGGTTCCGGGGCGCTCCGGCATTTAACCGTTTGGGGGAAACACCCGTGCACGGGCGATATCACATTTTATCTCGAGCCCATTCCAATCGACCATGCAACACCCTATCATTCAAGTAATCAAATTCAAACAACCAAACATAGTCTTGAGTCCGAGACTCAGACTTATCATCTCGCATCTCTTTCGTTAGCTTTCTGTGTTCTTACAATTCATACTTCGTTTCAATGATTCAATAGCATCGTGCCTCAACTCAATGCTCGTCAACCGAACGACCCGAAGGTCTTGAACACCTTTCGAGGCACCATATCATATCCGACAGTTCTGCCATATTCATGCCATAACTGTATTCTCTCGCAACGAAGCCATCTTTTGTTATCCCGTGCACGTAGGCACGTTTCGACCGTATATCCATGTTCTATAACTTAGCATTCGATGTTTGGGGCTTGCGCGCTAGGGCGCTCGCCTATTGTCTTTCAATGTTCTAGCCGTCTAACTCGTGCATCAAAGGCACGGTATGGTTCGTGCGCTAAGACACTTGCCGAGTACTGTTATCCCATGTTCTTACGGCTTGTGCACCGAGGCGCTCGCCCTTGCGATATCCAATATTCCATAGCGACTCGTGCATATGATGCACGTTTCTTTTCAATTGTTCTAACTTAGTGTTCGACTCACACTATAATTTATCTCCGATCGGACCACGCCCGTGGCGTCGATAGGTTAATTTAGCATACAATGATATATTTGACTTATCGAAGGAAGGAGTAAAAAGAAGTCAATCCTCCCACCTTGAATCGATTTGCCTTCATCGTTTCGCCGAGCCGATGTGGCTCGATTCCCTAACTTTGTTGCACGACCACTCTTCTGACTTAGCCATTCGAGCACTTCGTGCTTCTTTGAATCATACGTTCGATTTTCCTTAGCGTGCCCAAGTCTCAGTCCGTCGCAAGGCGTCGATTTAGTTCCGCGGACCCCTTACTAAATATTGCCGATGATCGACCTCTAATATTTTTGCGTCAACGTATAGCCTGCACACGAAACCAACTAAAATTAATACTTGCATCGATTCGGACTTGCGCCTTGGTCGATTCGATTTCTTAGAATCTTCGAGCCGATTCAACGCACTCATCCTTCGGGGCAACGCGACGCTTCGCATCGATTCACTCGATGCATTCTTCGGGACAAGGCAACTCTTCGCATCGACTTAGTTCGATGCGTTGCTCGGGACAACTTAACACTTGCATCGTTATTACTCGATGCGTTCCTCGGGTCGATACGTTTCTCGGGACAACGTAACTTTCGTATCGATTCGCATCGATACGCAATCGGGTAAATGCTACTCTTCGAGTCAACGACTCAGCATAATGCACCGTGCGGAGCAGGGCATTACAACCCTTGCGTCGATGCAAGGTGAATATCTACTATTCTTTTCTTGTCATATTATAAGTGATCTTTGAGCAGGATCTCTGTGTGCCTACATTATTCAGCCCACCGGTCCCTATCTATATGAAGATCACTTGCATTCATGATGCCAGAATGGACTTATATTTCTCAACATGCATTGTGACGCCACCCATTCAGCCTAGGTTACAATCTTTACTGAAGGTCCCGTAATGCTCGTGCTCCCTTGGCATGATAACTATTCCTTCTAGGCTGAACAGTCCCGATGCCCCGGCGATCTTGTTCGAGGAAACAAACCTATGCACGGGCTATATTGAAAGTCAATTTGATCATGCAATACGCATCTACTCATATAACCAAACATAGTCTGATTCTGAAACTCAGACTTCGCATCATTTCGTATTTCTCACACCATCTTTCTATATTCTCACATTCTTTGTACGATTTCATTCATACTTTCGATGTTTCATCGCCTCGATTCAATGTCCAAGTGAACGAACCGAAGGTCCCAAACATTTCAAGGTAGCATACTATATTTGACATTTTCGTGGTATTTGTGCTACAACTGCTTACTTCACACCAAAAGTATATCCTTCAATGTGCTAGACTTACGTTTATTTTCTTCGACTCGTGCACTAAGACATGTCTCGATAGAGTAATTCAATGTTCTATAGCTCGTGCACTAAGGTACTCGCGTCAATACAGTCTTTCAATGTTTTAGTCTTCTAATTCGTTCGTGAATGCACGAACGAATTGTGCACCGAGTCACTCGCCGATACAGTTATCCATGTTCTTTTGGCTTGCGCACCGAGGCACTCGTCTTGGGTTATTTCGATGTTATATGGCGACTCGTACATATAATGTACGTTTTAATTCAATTATTCTATCTTAGCGTTCGATATGCACTACAATTTCTCTTAATCGAGCCACGTCCGTGGACTCGATAGGTTAACTTAGCGTACAATGGTACATTTTACTTAGGCATGACGGAGTAGAAAAGAAGGGTTAAAGTACTCACACCTTAAGCCGATACGCCTTGTCGTTTTATCGAGCCGATGCTGCTCGATTTCATAACTTTGTTGCACGACCAACTCTTCAGACTTAGCCATTCGAGCACTTCGTGCTTTGTTTAACTACTCGACTGATTCGGCCTACCGTGTCCATCTCAGTCGGTCGTGAGGCAATACTTTGGTTTTGCAGACTCCATTGCAAATGAGACAAAATGCCGATCTCTTACAATTCAATGTCAAAGCTAGCCTGCACATGAACCAACAAAAATTAATTCTTGCTCGAATTGGACTTATGCTTTGTATTGAATCGATTTATTAGATCTTCGAACCGACTCAATGCTTTCTCTTTCGGGCCAACATAACTCTTGCATCGATCCAACTCGATGCATTCCTTGGGTCAATGTAACGCCCCAGAACCAGAATACTGGAGAGCGGGGGCGGACATAGCCAGCTACATATATTGAAGTGTAACCCACCTCGCTATACGGTCACGACTGTCTAGATATATGAGGGTTTAACTACAAGCCATCAGTCTCTTATGGTCATGAACAAGCCTATTATCTCAATCTCAAGCAATTAATAGCAGTTACAAGATGTCAGAGCACCAAACATACAATAGTAAGGCGTTCTATACATTACATATTTGGATGATCATGAAGCTAGTCATACAAAATATGAAGACTAGCAAGAGTTTCAGTAATACATGATCAACCCTAGGATTCGTCAATCATATTACAGCCCGTAGGCAGACAGTAAGTAAAGTGCAATCGAGCTAACACGTGCTCGTCGGCTAAACGCCTCAAAAGAATATTTTTACAATAGAGTGGAAGAACAAAAATAAAATCCACTCGTTGCCAGGGTTACGCCTGAAAGTCACCATCTGGCTGGAAGGTAGGTAGATCCTCTGGAGCTGCTCCGGTATCTGGTTATGCAAAACCAGCTGGATCAGATCCCAGAAAGAGCAAGTGCCACAAAGGAGGCTTCACTTAAGAACTAAACCAGCAATTAGCACAAAACATAATAATATAATAAAACTGGGGATATGGTCAATCATGATGATATACGATAAGATAACCATAGGACTATTCAGATAACCAAGTTACAACCCTTAAACCAAACAAGGACCGGGGTTGTAATCCTTCATCTGAACGGAACTTAGTTTTCCACCATTTATCGATAAATTAAAGCACAAGCATTCAGGTCATGTAACAATCTTGTACAGGATCAAGACCAGACTAGATTGGGTTAGACTCCATCCAATCAAATCACGGCTAAGCAATGAGTACGGCTTGATACTTTAACTAACTAGGGTTATCATAGGCCTAATTACTAACAAGATGCAATGAGATTATTCTACAGTCACAAGCCCTGCAGACCATCCAGGCTATCCGAACGTAATTAGGGATTGAATTCATGTTGGTACATTATCCAAAGAACACATGTACCCTTAAGTAGCTTGAAGGGTGCGACACATGACAGTGTGCTGGAAATATGCCATACTCGACGGCAGGCTACAGATCCTATGATGGGGCATCCAGATAAGGGATTGCCTGTAGCTGGGAAATCTCTTTATGACTACTGGATTATTCTAGTTATTAGCCTTAATCAGTTTAAGTAGGTACCCCTGACCGTGGCACTCAGGGGTCCCTGCCCTAGTCATGATGCAAGACCATAATGGTTCACTTGTACAAATATAATCGTCCACGGTGTCCAGGCCATTCATTCTTGTCAGGTCATTCTTGTCATGTCATGCTAGCCGTCGCAACAGCTTTCAATAGTTCCCATCATGCTTGCTTGTCATATCATGTTATGTTTACTTCATACCATACCGTGTACAATTATCATTTCAAACATATTAAATAAATTCGTGATTATCAAGTTCATGACAAAAGGCATAAGGATATAAAAGGGTAAGGGCGTACGCCATGGGGGCTCAAGTTCTACGCACGTACTACTACGCTAGGCCAAGAGGCCTCAAGCGTAAGTGGCTATACGCTAGCAAGAGCAAGGTGAGATAGCTCTACGCGAGCAAGGGTGCATGCGGGTGTAGTTTTTACGCGAGCCAGGGCTTTATGCTAGCAAGCCGCAGGCAAGCGAGGCTCTACGCGAGTGAAATTCTACGCGAGCAAGCTCTACGCGAGGAAACACTCGAGCAAGACTCTACGCACGCGAGAGTCTGCTCGAGCCAGAGTCTACACGAGCACGATTCTACGCGAGCGGGAGGGCCCCGAGCGTAAAATTTGAATGAACTCGACGTAGAACGGAGTACGCTGGCACGCAAATACGTGTGCGTAAAAAGGCTGAATAATACGCTGTCACGTAAAACGTGGGCATAAAGGCTAAAACACTATGCTAACACATTAGAATGTGTGCATAAAACTTTATCTTCTTCCCATGGCCAAGACAAGCAGGCGTAAAAGCTCACGAACTCAAGCAAGCCCCATCTCGGTCAAGTCTCGATGAAATCCAACCATTCAAGAGCCAAACTTGCGTAAAATCAAAATTTCTACTACATGGAACTCTCTATTTCTGAAACAACCAAGTTTTAGAAGATCAAAACCATGAAGATCAAAAATGCCAAAACTTAGATCTACATGAAATGAGCCATAGAATTCAAAAATGCTAAATACTAAAGTGACTTAGAATCTCATGAGGAAGACAATGGAACAACAAAATCTGAGTTCCTCCATGAAGCAAGTTGCACTTGCCTAAGCCTCTCTCTGGTCGGTGGAGAGAACTAATGGAGGAAGTGAATGAAGAGAGAGAATGGGTTGGTGGGTTAATAAATGATAGGGATGGTGGTAGGTGTCACGCCCCGACCCGGAATCACCTGAATCATCGTCCTCGCAGGAGGCGTGATGCTGCACGAGCCTGGAGTTGCGCTTGTGCAAGGTAAGATGACAAGTTCTCAAATGGTTATCTTTTGATTCGATTTAGCAACGAAAGAAAAACAGAGTATACGAAGCAATTCTCTTTATTGATATCCGAAACTGAGATTACAATGGCTTTCGATAGCCTAACAATATATGCCAGATTGGCTACAACACTCAGATTCTCTCTTGTCCACAAAGGATTTTACCGTTCCATACATCATGCCTTCTATATCTCGGCCGTATCAATCGATCTGCGTCGTCCGAGCGTCAATGCGATAGCACGCTTCAATGCGCTTCGGCATTCCAAGCCTTAACACGTTCAAGCAACGCTTCGCCTCGAGCAATCCATTCCCTGTACCCTGCATGAAGCTGGTGGAGGATCAGTACGTTCGTCCTCGCATGTACTGAAGCAAAGATCATCTTTCCAAACCGACATTTTAATATTTATGTTGAATCATGCAACTTAGCTTATGATCTTGCTATGTTCTCCTTAGGGTCAATTTTATGGTATCTTCGAAAGCGTAAAGCATGTTAGCATATCAAGCATGTTATCGAATTGAATAGGCAAGCAACCAAGCAATCTCGTGTTTGATTCATGGCGCGACTTCTTACCAAGTCGACGCACTCGTCCTTGCTCCGACGCAAGGTGAATACGCCCCATTTCTTCCCTGTCATGTTATATGTGCATCTCTAGACAGGATCTATATGCGGGACGCATTTGCGCCTACACTTTCAACCCATCGTTTCTTAACTATATAAGGGCCGTTGGCGTATCCGCGCCGGAATGGACTAAAGGAGTTCCTTTCTTTTCTCTCCTTCTTTTCTCACTATTTGGTTGGGCTGCCCGGCGTTTCACGGGTTGGGTCTCCTCCCAAACAACCGAAATGTTCCCGCTACATGCCATCATTTGCGGCTTCTCCCATCTTGTTTAAGGATGTGCGCCTACAAAGATTATCATCCCTCCGCGGCCAAATCGGTTCCGGGGACCTCCGGCATTTATCCGTTTGGGGGGATACTCGTGCATGAGTTATTATCACATTAATCTCGAGCCCATTCCAATCGACCATGCAACGCCCTATCATTCAACAGTTAAATTCAAACAACCAGACATAGTCTTGAGTCCGAGACTCAGTTCTTATCGTCCCGTATTTCTTCCATTTAGCTTTTTATGTTCTTTCGTTTCGCACTTCATTTCGATGATTCAATGGCATCGTGCCTCAACTCAATGCTCGTCAACCGAACGACCCGAAGGTCTCGAACACCTTTCGAGGCAACATGTCATATCCGACAGTTCCGCCACATTCATACCGCAACTGTATTCTCTCGCAACGAAGCCATCTTTTATTATCCCGTACACGTAGGCACGTTTCGACCGTACTTCCAATGTTCTACAACTTAGCATTCAATGTTCGGGGCTTGCGCGCTAGGGCGCTCGCCTATTGTCTTTCAATGTTCTAGTCGTCTAACTCGTGCATCAAAGGCACGGTATGGTTCGTGCACTAAGGCACTCGCCGATTATAGTTATTCCATGTTCTTGCGGCTTGCGCACCAAGGCGCTCGCCTTAGCGATATCCAATGTCCCATAGCGACTTGTGCATATTGATGCACGTTTCATTTCAATTGTTCTAACTTAGTGTTCGACTCACACTATAATTTTATCTCCGATCGGCCACGCCCGTGGCGTCGATAGGTTAACTTTAGCATACAATGATATATTTGACTTATCGAATGAAGGAGTAAAAAGAAGTCAATCCTCCCACCTTGAGTCGATACGCCTTCGTCGTTTTGCCGAGCCGATGCGGCTCGATTCCCTAACTTTGTTGCACGGCCACTCTCCTGACTTAGCTATTTGAGCACTTCGTGCTTCGTTGAGTTATACGTCCAATTCGCCTTAGCGTGCCCAAGTCTCTGCCCGTCGCAAGACGACGATTTGGGTTTTGCGGACCCCTTACTAAATATTGCAAAAGATCGACCTCTAATATTTTCCCGTCAAAGTATAACCTGCAGACGAAACCAACTAAAATCAATACTTGCAACGATTCGGACTTGCGCCTTGGTCGATTCGATTTCTTAGAATCTTCGAGCCGATTCAACGCACTCATCCTTCGGGGCAACGCGGCGCTTCGTATCGATTTACTCGATGCATTCCTTCGGGGCAAGGCAACTCTTCGCATCGACAAAGTTGATGCGTTGCTCGGGACAACGTAACTCGCTTATCGATTTGCATCGATACATTTCCTTTGCGTCAGCGCGACTCGTTGAGTCAACGCTTCAGCGTAATGCGCCGTGCGGAGCGGGGCATTACAGTAGGTAGGGGTTGGTCCACATGCAAAAACCGAACCAAGCTAAACCAAGTAACCGAAATGCCAAAATAAACCATGAAATGAGACATGCAATATGAGTCAAAATACGTACACGTATACCAAAATACGTAATACGAACTACGGGCGTTACAGTCAACGTAACTCTTCGAGTCAACGACTCAGCATAATGCACCGTGCGGGACGGGACATTGCAGAGGTATCTAGGGGGCCTAGTGATCCAAACATGGCAAGTGGTTCGCTAGATGGGTCACCCAACAGTGATCAATTGAATGGGGTTGTTCATGACGACTTACTGACTTATACCGCCATGAATGTTTATGGTAGGATTCCAAGGGTGTGGAACTAGTTGATGACGAAGAAGGATAGGGTGGTGGGAATGCAGGTAGAGCGCATGTTGTGCCTCTTTTGAGACTGCTGGTAGATACCTTAGTATGCTTCAACATTCCAAAGGCTATCAAGGATACGACGCTCTATTCACGGGTTCCTGAGGAATTCAATGCCAAAGAAGATTCATCGATCTTGGATACTGGCACTTCAGAATATATCCAACATCTCAAGTGGCAAGTTAGATACAATTAATTCCCTATGGGACGCTCAGCATAAATTCAAGAGTGAATTACTAGAGAAGGATGGGAATCTGAAGAAAATGCTAGTGACCCGACCTCCTAGTTCTCGTGTCACTAACGGTCATCATACAGGAAGGATTACATAGCTTTCTTCGTGTAGTCCTCAGAGAGTTGTGAACTCCACCCACTCCAACATTGTGTCAAGCTATTTTATCTTTTGTTGCTGTTGGAAAGTGTACTCGAAACTTGTAAGCTTGCTTCATTTTATTAATAAAGGCTACGATACCTCGTATATGACGTTGCCCATTATTTATATATAAAAAGATGGCTCTGCACCCAGGCGATCGACCGCGACCACAAGCCTCTTCCTGCCCTTTCCTCCTTCCTCATTCCCTCACCTCCTGCCTACCCTGTAATGCCCCGCTCCGCACGGTGTATTATGCTGAGTCGTTGACTCGAAGAGTTGTATTGACCCGATTACGTATCGATGCGAATTGATACAAAGTGTTGAGTTGTCCCGAGCAATGCATCGAACTAAATCGATGCGAAGAGTTGTCTTGTCCCAAAGAATGCATCGAGTGAATCGATACGAAGCGCCGCATTGCCTCAAAGGATAAGTACGTTGAGACGGCTCGAAGATTCTAAGAAATCGAATCGACCAAGGCGCAAGTCCGAATCGATGCAAGTATTGATTTTAGTTGGTTTCATGTGCAAGCTATACGTTTACGCTGAAATGTTAGAGGTCGATCTTTTGCCTTATTCAGTAAGGGGTCCGCGGAAGCAAATCGTCGCCTTGCGACGGACGGAAGCGTTGGCACGCTAAGGCAAATCGAACGTATAACTCAATGAAGCACGAAGTGCTCGAATGGCTAAGTCAGGAGAGTTGCCCGTGCGATAAAGTTATGGAATCGAGCCACAACGGCTCGGCGAAACAACAAGGCACATTGATTCAAGGTGGGGGGACATTAACTCTCTTTCCTACTCCGTCATGCTTAAGTAAAATACATATCATTGATTGCTGAGTTAACCTATCAATGCCACGGACGTGGCTCGATAGCGAGATAAACGTAGTACGTATCGAACACTAAGATAGAACAATTAAAATGAATCGTACAACAATTGTACGAGTCGCTACGGAATATTGAATATCGCTAAGGCGAGCGCCTCGGTACGCAAGCCGCAAGAACATGGGATAACTGTACTCGACGAGTGCCTTAGTGCACGAACCATACCGTGCCTTCGTGTACGAGTTAGAACGGCTAGAACATTGAAAGACAATAGGCGAGCGCCCTAGCGTGCAAGCCACGAATATTGAATGCTAAGTCATAGAACATCGGAATACGGTCGAAACGTGCCTATGTACACGGGATAATAAAAGATGGCTTCGTTGCGAGAGAATATAGTTGTGGCATGAATATGGCAGAACTGTCGGATATGACATAATGCCTCGAAAGGTGTTCAGGACCTTCGGGTCGTTCGGTTGATGAGCATTGAGTTGAGACATGATGCCATTGAAACATTGAAACGAAGTATGAGACGTAAGAACATAGAAAGTTAACGGAAGAAACACGAGATGATAAGGCGGCATGGTGCCTTCGAAATGTTCACGGCCTTCGGGCGTTCGTTGAGAATATTGGGGCGTTGTGCCAATTGAAATAGAGATAAGCGAACTTGCTTGGTTGTATGAAAATAAGATGCGTTGCATGGTCAAATGGACTTAAAGATATAAAAGCCCGTGCATGGGTATTCCCTCGAACGCGGCGCGCCAGGGCGCTGGGACCGTTCGGCCTAAGAGGGATTCGTTGACGGTATTGTTGGTGCACCTCATTTAGAAGGGTAGCGACCTTCTGGTGAATGTGATAAGCCACTTGCTGCGATTATTTCGGTGGCCTCCGATATTGGTTAGCAACCGCGCGGAGTTAACATCGTCTTATGTTTCGATTTGATGAATATAAGTCCATTCTAGCCCGAAAAGCTAGTGACCTTTATATAGTTAAGGGCGACGGATTTGGAAGTGCAAGGTATGCATATATCCTGTATGGACGGATCCTGAATAGCGAGCACTTATAATATGACAGGAAAAACGGATAGGCGTATTCACCTTGCGTCGGTGCAAGGGCGAGTGCGTCGATATTGCTAAGTTGTGCCACGAATCAAACACGAGATTGTTTGCCTGTTTACTTACGCGAATTGAATAACATGCTTGCCATGCTTTACAGTCTTCGAATATGCCATGAATTTATCCTAAGGAGAACATAGAAAGAGAACTAAATTGTATGTTTGCATGAATCAATACAATACTAAATATCGGTTTGTTAAGTGGGTTTTTGATCAGTACAGCGAGGACGAAAGTACTAATCCTCCACTAGTTTGCTAACAGGTTCAGGGATTGGTCTGCTTGCGGCGGAGCTTCGCTTGAACGCGTTAAGGCTTGGAATGTCGAAGCGTATTGAAGCGTGCGATCGCATTGACGCTCGGATTCGCGACAGGATTGATGCGGACGAGATATAGAAGGCATGATGTATGGAACGGTGAAATCCTTTGTGGACAAGAGAGAACCTGAGTGTTGTAGCCAATCTGGCAAATTCCGTTGGGCTATCGAAAGCCTTTGTAATCTCATTTCGAATATCAATAAAGAGAATCGTTTTTGTATACTCTGTTTTGCCTTTCGTTGTTAATGTTCAACTCAAAGATAACCATTTGAGAACTTGTCATCTTGCCTTGCACGAGCGCAACTCCAGGCTCGTGCGGCATCACGCCCCAGCGAGGACGATGATTCGGGTGATTCTGGGTCGGGGCGTGACAAATTGGTATCAGAGCTCTAGGCTCAATTTCCTCTGGACGCTTGCTTCATTTCAGTTCTAAAAGTTGCCCACAACCAATCGAAATCACTCTTGACTCTACTCGATGCCGCACTGGATGTTCCATACAATAAGTCTAATACAAATTATGTAATTTTGCCGCGTATTATTTTGGAAATTACATGGTGTTGCTGGAAAAGTCGGGAAAGGTTTGTTGCTGCAAGTGTAACGAGTTACGAGATGTGAATTCAAGGATTTGTTACCGCGAATGCAACACGTCATGAATTATAATTTGAGATATTCGTTGTTTGCAACGAACGATACGAGAAGTGTTGGTTGCATCGATACAATGATAGACATGGAATGTTGCTGCAGCAATTGTCGCGCGTTGATTGTAAATGATGCGTTGAAAAGAAAAAAAATGAAAGTTGATATTAAATGTGTCGAACGGATTCACATATCGATTTCGAATGTACGTTGCGATGAAAAGCGATAAGTCAATATCGAATGTGTTGAACGGATTTGAGCATTGACTTTGAATGTCGAAAATAAAATATTGCACGGGGTGCAACAGATGTCGAAGATAAATCGAAGCACGAGGTGCGGTGAATATCGAAAATAAATCGTTGCACGATGTGCAATGCGTATTGAAAGTAAAGTAAAATATTGCACGATGTGCAACGCGTGTCGAAAGTAAAATTATTGCACGTGGTGCAACGCAAATCAAAGTGAAACGAAAGTTATAAATCGAGAAACGAAATCGGTTCGGTTGCGCATCGAACTTGTATCGGCAAATGAATGCATTGGCCGAGTTGCGTCGGATTTTGATTAATCAGAGTTACGGTTGTGATCAAGCACGATCACTGCAGAAATCATGAGTCGGACGAGATCGTTAGTTCGTAAAGAGTACGTTGCAACGGAAGTAACTTGATTTCTGGGTGGTATATGGCATACCACCGATGCAATGAATGGCTCGATTCCGAGTGGTATATGTGATACCACTTGTGTGATAAATTGCATCGACATTTTGTGAGAATTACGGAAGGTTTGTCCGCAACGGACGGGATAGCACCGAGTCTCGAATGAGAATTTGTACGACAGCATGTTGATGCAAGTGTTCTTCGATGCTCGGTTAGAACGGTAAGGCGTGACTTGTAACATTGAACGATACGTCGATTGAAAAGTTTATGTGTCGGTCGAATGACGGGAACTAGCGAAACGATTATGCCTTGAGGCAACAATCGGATCGACGGGATAGGAAACTCGAAACGTTGAAATCGAACCGCACGACTTGCGAGCTCGATGAAAATGTTGGGCGATACAAATTATAATCGAATCGCATGACTTGCAATCCCGATTGAAATATTAGGCGAGACGAATCGAATCACACGACTTGCGATCTCGATAGAAATGTTCGGCTAGGCGAATTGTATCGCACGACTTGCGATTTCGATAAAAATGTTGGACAATGCGAATTGTAATCGAATCGCACGATGTGCGACTTCTGTAAGAAAGTTGGTTGACATGAGTAATCGTGCCTAAGAAATAGTTGGTTACGTTACGGCGAAACTCATTTAAGTACGACTGAAAACACGCAAAACTTAGAGGGCGGGATCGTATGACTTGAGGGTTCGATGTTGGGTAATCGGTAACTCAGTTACGCGATCGAAGTATAGCGGGATGCGGCAAATCGGAGAACGAGTCGATGCGTATGGAAAAGTTCGTTGCAAACTTGGATGTATGCGATGCGAGTTAAGTTGACGTTGAAACGGATTCAAAGTTGACCCTTACGTTATCGAAATGGATACGACGTATCGAGACCGATACGTAAAGAAATGTAAACGATGTGAGAATACAAAATAGAGTGTGCCTCGCGCTATGAAATTTTGTAAGTAACGATACGAGAATGAAACGAACTGGTTGATCGTAAATTTTGTGATTGATCGGGGCGAGACTATAAGTCATCGACGATTGCTCGATGCGTATAGCATCTCGTATGTCGACCGCGAAATAAGATAGACTCGAACTCGATACGAGTAGATGTTCCGTAAATTGCAGAATCATCGACGATAGTGTATGACTTTACTCGGAGGATAGTTGCGCATCAGTTGCGCCGATAGAATGGTTATATATGAATTTGGGTAGTCGCATAGAAATCGTCGGAACGTAATTTGGCTCCGAAATAAGATATAGCATGGTTCGTAGTAAACTGTCCTTCGATGATGATCCACAATTATCGAGCGTAGCTTCGGGGCAGCTGACCCTAGAAGACTTGACCGCCAAATCGAATTGAATGTTGCAGACCGTAAGATGACCCATGCGATATAGCATATGAGATTGCATCGATAACAAATACAATGTGGTGCATGTTGAAAGATAAGTCTAGGCGATCGAGAATTGTTGGAACAACTTTCGATTGAGAATGATATAGTTAGATTTGAGTATTCGTCGGATGAATATTTGAATGGTTATGTTGGTCGACGATAGAACTTGAAATTCACCAACGAACTTGGTGATTCGGATAGGCGAGTGCGAGAGTCGTGCTATACACGAGAGGGAACGATAAGGGAATGACTTACGAGTCATGTCGTTAGATTCGGATTTACCTTACAATTAAGCTTGTGTGAATTGAACTTATGTTCGATGTTGCGAGACGGATAAGTCGGGAATTTGGCTAGTAAATTTCCTACTCGATAGGAATCGAACGTAAGGCGCATCGTAAAGACCTTCGTGTCAAGGCGATCGTTGTCTTCAGCACCGTCGCCTTGATGTAAACTTTGTGTCGGATAGATTGTGGCCTTTGTGCAATGTCAATTTAAAGTTGCGTCAGAAGGATTTGAGCACGGTGTCTAGGTAAGTCACCTAGTGGGCGTAGCCCTGAATGTTGATATATTTGCAAGTTAACAAAGGAAGTCGTATCGAGATAAGTTGCATAGCAAGACTTCAGAAATAGTTGGATAACGATTTCAAACGCAAGGCGTTACGGAGACTCGTTGTGATCGGATGCGCGACGGCTTGACGCGACACAAAGAATTGATAGTCCCGATGAAACATACAAATTAAGAAATATGATTTTTGAATCGCATCGTATGCCTTGACTTTGGTTGGAGGATCGCGTATGTATCAATATGCATGTGCGCTAGAATTGCGAGAACAAATAATAGATCCAAGTCTGATCGAGAATACGAGATGTCAAGTTATCGAGAATAAGAGTTACGTGTTTGCTTTATTCCGATATCTTACAACTGAGCTTAGTTGAAATGCATATATTGGTGGGACGCCTAAAATATGTGTATGATTCCAAACTAAGTTGTACGATCCAAGCGATAGTGAGACGAGATCGTGGAACGATCTAATGAAACCCTTGGAAATTTAGTATTGGTTTCGGTTCGGGACGAACCTTGTTTTGAGTGGTATATTCTGTAATGCCCCGCTCCGTACGGTGCATTATGCTGAGTCGTTGACTCGAAGAGTTGTGTTGACCCGATTACGTATCGATGCGAATTGATACAAAGTGTTGAGTTGTCCCGAGCAATGTATCGAACTAAGTCGATGCGAAGAGTTGCCTTGTCCCAAAGAATGCATCGAGTGAATCGATGCGAAGCGCCGCGTTGCCTCGAAGGATAAGTGCGTTGAGACGGCTCGAAGATTCTAAAAAATTGAATCGACCAAGGCACAAGTCCGAATCGATGTAAGTATTGATTTTAGTTGGTTTCATGTACAGGCTATACGTTTACGCTGAAATGTTAGAGGTCGATCTTTTGCCTTATTAAGTAAGGGGTCCGCGGAAGCAAATCGTCGCCTTGCGACGGACGAAAGCGTTGGCACGCTAAGGCAAATCGAACGTATAACTCAATGAAGCACGAAGTGCTCGAATGGCTAAGTAAGAAGAGTTGCCCGTGCGATGAAGTTATGGAATCGAGCCGCAACGGCTCGGTGAAACGACAAGGCGCATTGATTCAAGGTGGGGGGACATTAACTCTCTTTCCTACTCCGTCATGCTTAAGTAAAATACATATCATTGATTGCTGAGTTAACCTATCAACGCCACGGGCGTGGCTCGATAGCGAGATAAACGTAGTACGTGTCGAACACTAAGATAGAACAATTGAAATGAATCGTACAACAATTGTACGAGTCGCTACGGAACATTGAATATCGCTAAGGCGAGCGCCTCGGTGCGCAAGCCGCAAGAACATGGAATAACTGTACTCGGCGAGTGTCTTAGTGCACGAACCATACCGTGCCTTCGCGCACGAGTTAGAACGGCTAGAACATTGAAAGACAATAGGCGAGCGCCCTATCGCGCAAGCCACGGATATTGAATGCTAAGTCATAGAACATCGGAATACGGTCGAAACGTGTCTATGTGCACGGGATAATAAAAGATGGCTTCGTTGCAAGAGAATACAGTTGTGGCATGAATGTGGCGGAACTGTCGGATATGACATAATGCCTCGAAAGGTGTTCGGGACCTTCGGGTCGTTCGGTTGACGAACATTGAGTTGAGGCATGATGCCATTAAAACATTGAAACAAAGTATGAGACGTAAGAACATAGAAAGTTAACAGAAGAAACACGAGATGATAAGGCGGCATGGTGCCTTCGAAATGTTCACGGCCTTCGGGCGTTCGTTGAGAACATTGGGGCGTTGTGCCAATTGAAATAGAGATAAGCGAACTTGCTTGGTTGTATGAAAATATGATGCGTTGCATGGTCAAATGGACTTAAAGATATAAAAGCCAGTGCATGGGTATTCCCTCGAACGCGGCACGCCAGGGCGCTGGGACCGTTCGGCCTAGGAGGGATTCGTTTGCGGTATTGTTAGTGCACTTCATTTAGAAGGGTAGCAACCGCATGCTGCGATTATTTCCGTGGCCTCCGATGTTGGTTAGCAACCTCATGGAGTTAACATCGTCTTATGTTTCGATTTGATGAATATAAGTCCATTCTCGCCCGAAAAGCTAGTGACCTTCATATAGTTAAGGGCGACGGGTTTGGAAGTGCAAGGTATGCATATATCCTGTATGGACGGATACTGAATAGCGAGCACTTATAACATGACAGGAAAAACGGATAGGCATATTCACCTTGCGTCGGTGCAAGGGCGAGTGCGTCGATATTGCTAAGTTGTGCCACGAATCAAACACGAGATTGCTTGCCTGTTTACTTACGTGAATTGAATAACATGCTTGCCATGCTTTACAATCTTCGAATATGCCATGAATTCATCCTAAGGAGAACATAGAAAGAGAACTAAATTGTATGTTTGCATGAATCAATACAATACTAAATGTCGGTTTGTTAAGTGGGTTTTTGATCAGTACAGCGAGGACGAAAGTACTAATCCCCCACTAGTTTGCTAGCAGGTTCAGGGATTGGTCTGCTTGCGGCGGAGCTTCGCTTGAACGCGTTGAGGCTTGGAATGCCGAAGCGTATTGAAGCGTGCGATCGCATTGACGCTCGAATTTGCGACATGATTGATGCGGCCGAGATATAGAAGGCATGATGTATGGAACGATAAAATCCTTTGTGGGCAAGAGAGAATCTGAGTGTTGTAGCCAATCTGGCAAATTTCGTTGGGCTATCGAAAGCCTTTGTAATCTGATTTCGAATATCAATAAAGAGAATCGTTTTCGTATACTCTGTTTTGCCTTTCGTTGTTAACGTTCAACTCAAAGATAACCATTTGAGAACTTGTCATCTTGCCTTGCACGAGCGCAACTCCAGGCTTGTGCGGCATCACGCCCCAGCGAGGACGATGATTCGGGTGATTCCGGGTCGGGGCGTGACATACCCCACTTTCGATGGTGCCATCTAGCCTTTCTCTCTCCCCTCCCCCTCGCTAACTCTGTGTGAAGATGGATGCACTACAATTGAGAGATGTCAGAAATGGAGGAGCCTGAAGGGGCTTTTGAGGGTGCCCAAGAGAAGCTCCCCCTGACTAAATGGGCGCCTACAGGAAGGACCATCCCCTCTAAGCAGCCGGCAACGGTGGTCATGAAGCCAGACAAAGCCCTCCACTCCTGCTTTCGGACCTTCCTCCCAAGTATTTGTCAATATGGCTCATAGGACCTCTATCCTGTTCAAGATGTCCAACCGCCCCCCGATCTCATGGGTTGATAGACGCAAGCCTGGAATGATAAGGAAGAGATCGTTATGCAATATGTTGAGCTGAAGTACGTCCAAGGGAGGAAGGTGGTGGAGATAATCAAGGAAGATCTAGCCAAAACGGAGGAATACTGGAGGAATACTATTGTCCTCTACGTCATGGGTGTTAGACTGTTCTTCGGTCAACTCAAAGGTTTCGCTTTCAGAATGTGGACGCCAAAGGTAGCATGAGAATTTGTTAGAGAGAACGTCTACTTCATTAAGTGTGGACTTGTGGAAGACGTCAATAGAGTGCTTCTTTTGAGAAGAGGAAAAAGGAGATTGGGATTTCGTGATTGATTAGAGTAGAATTTCATTTGAGGAGATCCATATCTATTTGTTATTTTGTGATCTTGTCTACGGTAACTTGTTGTTTTCTATGTTCTATATTTATATTTGAGTAGTGGAGTTTTTTTGGATTAACTTCCATCAATATGTAATTCTTTTTCACTGAATTTTCTACATAAATATAGTTGTATTTGTGATTATGTTGTTTGTGTACTATGATATATATTATAAGTTTGCAGGATCTATCATTTAGTTCAACCTTCACAGTTTTTCTTTCGTTCGGAAAACGGTAATATTTTTTTGTATTTCAAACACACTTCAGCATAACGTAGTCGAATTTGGTTGGGACTTGAATTTTTATGGTCTTGCTAGCGCCCAACCTTGTAATTAATTGGAGCACCAAAAAATCCCTGCTACGATCTGCAGAGACTTGCTTACTGTAGGACTTGAGGGGCATGCATCAGACTTGAGGGCCACGCACGCATGGCCTTCTCTGACTTCTTAAAAAGTTTGGAGAGATGTAATATAACTTCTAAAAGTTTTAAAATTGCTGTGTACTTTATTTTTTCATAAACTTTTGTAAAGATTATAATATAGACTTTTCGCTCTCGGTAGCAATGGTTAAATCTTCTTGCTCGTCTGTCCCTTCATTGTCGTTATAGACTATAGTTCCATCCACTACTAGTAACTAATAGAATCTATTAGTAGCTTGAGAAATTAAAGTGACATGTGCCCACTTGTCACCAAATACCATGGAAATTATATCATTCCGTATGCATAATATGAAAGAGACCATATATTGATATATGTCATATAGGATTTACATGTAAATTCATGCTCAAATGAGACGTGCCATGCTAATATGATATAAGTGTCATCAATGATATTTACTGAACTCCTATTTCAGTATTTACAGTACAAGGACTGTTCGACTACATAAACTCAAATAGGATCTCTCACTATGGGTATGATATGTGTACAAACAAATTTATTAGGCTGTTAACCTCTTCTGTCTAGGTCCTAAAAAAATCAAGAGACGAGATGCATGTAATCCAACTATTTGTCTTGAAAAAATAGGAACACGAGTTCCCCAAGGATTTTTGGAACAAGAACATGCATCCATGATAGCTCAATTTCTTCTACATGACTTATACTGGATGCAATTTTGAAGCAGGTACGGGATGCACAAGGGGTTCAGCAGTGGAGGAGAGTCAAGGTGAACCTAGAGGAGCATGTACATGTTCCCACCTTTCCATCTGGGCTCGACACCTACGACGAGTACGTGAAGGACTACATCTCCAAGATAGCGGCTACCCAGTTGCCGGAGAGCCGGCCACTGTGGGATCTGCACTTGCTAAAGTTCCCAACCAGCAAAGCAGTAGGAACAATGGTGTTCAGGCTTCACCATTCGCTTGGTGATGGATACTCCCTCATGGCAGCTCTCTTCAACTGCCTTCAAAGAGCAGATGATCCGTCTCTTCCGCTCACGTTTCCGTCTCGATCGAAGCCGAAGCCGACGAAGAATGGCATGATGTTGGGCATGATCAGCAGGTTACCTAGTGCAATATCCTTGTGTGTCAATACACTCCGAGACTTTGGGTGGAGCGTTCTGAAGAGCAACCTGGTCGAAGATGACGAATCCCCGTTCAGGTCGGGCACTCCGGGTGTCCAGTTTCTACCAATAAATCTCTCCTGCATTGACTTCTCCCTTGATGATATTCACAAGATCAAGACCAAGATTAGAGGGGTAAGCCTAGCAGTTTCTACCAATAAATCTCTCCTCCATTGCCATATATAAGCTGCTTCTACGTACGTAATGCTCATCTCTATTAACTTTGCGTTTGTTGACAGACGATTAATGATGTAATTTGCGGAATCGCATTCCTTGGCATTCGACTGTACAACGAAGCCGCGAGTGAAGAAGCCACGGCCAAAGCAGCAAATATGACTGCTTTGGTGCTGCTTAATACACGGGACATCGGCAGCTATAGCTATCAACCTCTGAATGAGATGACCAAGCCTGACACCAAGTCCCCTTGGGGAAATCATTTTGCCTTCATCCATGTGGGGATTCCCAGTTGCAACGATCCGACGAATGCTGACCCCCTCCAATTTCTTCAGACGACCAAGAAGATCATCGAGGAAAAGAAAAACTCATTAGCGGTCGTTCTCACAGCTAAATTTTTAGATATAATAAGAAGGCTTAAAGGTCCAGAAGTAAGTATTTTTTTTCTTATGTTAGCACTTCATTATTTAGTGAATGTTGACACACTTGCATATACAAACAACAGTAACAAACTTATAATCACCAAATATTTGGTTTCGAAATTATTTACTTCCATTGAACTATTAGAGCTATATCCTTACCAACATGGATTTGGTCAATAGCTTTGTTCTTATCCACATGGAGATGGTCAAGAACTTTACCCTCTCTCTCATCACTCTGTAAACAAGATGCAGTAAACATAAATAATTGTTATTGTTGGGAACAAAACCTAAAAATCATTCTCCCAAACCAAGATACTACGAGAGAATCGAAGAAAGACGTACAAAATCAAATGCTAAAACCACAAAGAAAGTCGAATGAAAACACAGTTAATTTTGACACGGAAAAATTCTTGCGAGAAAAACCACATGATGATTGGAGTCCGACCCAAAAAAAGTCTTTACTAATGAATTAAAATATTACACCCTCTACAAACTTCTCTAACGATCCAACTCGATTACCACCTACTCAAAGCAATAAAAACGGATTACAAAAGGTTATCAAAAAGCGGAGAAGACGCGAAAAATTATCCAAAGTGCTCTTCCTTCGAAATAGCCACCAATCCCTCTTTCTCTTCGATGAAAGTTGCAAACTTGATAACACACTTCCTTTGACCTCAAAATAACGATATGATCATAGAAGATTAGGATTAGGAACAACCTATTTAATGATTCCTCATCACCCAGTGTTGAGAATCAATAAGGGACTTTTAGTCCCACATCGGAATATGTTATATGTAGAGGAGCTAGACTCCCTATAAGTAGTGAAGTAGTCCATCAATAAAATCACCCAACCATTATTTTTTACATGGTATCAGAGCCATAACTCTCTCTCTCTCTCTCCACAAAAAAAAAAAAAATTCTCTCTAGCAGACCCCCCCTAGCCGACCCCCCCCAATCCCCCCCCCCCCACCCGCCCCCCCCCCACCCGACCAGAACCTCCACCCCCCCCTCCCGGCGCCCGACCACAGCAGCACCCCCCCCTCCCGACCCCCCCCCACCCGACCAGAACCCCCCCTCCCCGCCGACCCCCCCCCCCCCCGACCAGAACCCCTCCCCCCCCGCCGACCCCCCCCCCCCCCCCGACCCCCCCCCCCGACCCCCCCCCCCCCGGTCGACCACAGCAGACCCCCCCCTCCCGACCCCCCCCCACCCGATCAGAACCCCCCCCCCCCTGTCGAACCCCCCCCGACCCCCCCCCCCCCCCCCCGACCCTCCCCGACCCCATCAAACCCTAACCCTAACCCTAGATTTTTGCCATGGATACCCTAACCCTAGACCTAGCAGCCCCATCAAACCCTAACCCTAGCTTTTAACAAAAAAAAAACAAAAAAAAACAAAAAAAAATGGCGTATTTCGAATAGAGACGGCTGTCAAATCTTTATTTGCACCAACTCTGTTCCGTGCTTACGCCGTTTGGAACTAACAAATGATTTATTTGTTATTCCTTTTTCATTGCAGAGACTGATCATGCCTTCTCTGGTGTCCTGCGGTGTTCGCTTTACATGTGCGCGCCGGTGCTGGCCAAGTTAGTAGCGCATTAGTAAAGTCTCTGGCGTTGAAGAAGACGACGTCGACGACGAAGACGACGAAGACGTTGGGTCAGTTGCAGCCTCCGACGACGAAGAAGACGACGAATTGAATTCACAGTTGAAGACGCCATGGATTCGATCAGTGGCAAACTGACGGCCGATGAGATGAAGGCCTTGGTTGATGATATCTTATCCAAGAGATTAATCGAGGTAACCCCACGTGTGATCCATACTGATGTGGATCCGTCGCCTTACAAAATAGGGAAGCTGGAGAAACTGGAGACGAAGTTGGAAGGAACTTCCAACTACTTGAAGTGGTCGCGGCAGGCGATGCGGACACTGAAGGGACGTGGCTTGGTTGGCTATGTCACTGGCCAAGCCAAAGCGCCAGCCGATCACTCCACCAAGGAGTTTGCTGTGTGGGAGATTGTCAACAACGTTGTGGCTGGGTGGTTGACTGCCTCTTTAACCGACCAGGTGTCGGGCAATGTCGAGGCTATGGAGGCTGCTGCTGATATATGGCAGACTCTCAAAGATATGTACTCCGGCTCCGGCAACCCTATGCGAGTCTTTCAACTGCAAGATGAACTCGATAGGGTGGCCCAAGACGACCGTACCATCTCTGAGTACGCGGCCCTGTTGAAGAAGTATTGGTCTGATCTGGATCATTATGATCCTCTTGGGATGGAAGATGCACAAGTCGAACCAGCCTTCGCAAAGTACTTTCAGACGTTCTTGGCTTATATTTCCCGGCAGCGTATGATAAAATTCCTGAAGGGACTACATCCTGTCTTTGAGCAGCGACGAAATATCCTCCTTTCCCAACCCACGCTCCCGACCTTGGAAGAAGCTATAGCTGTCATGACACAGGAAGAAGCTCGACTGAAGTTGATGCCCAACAAGGGCTCCTCCCAAGGGGAGCCAGCCGCGGTTGAAAAGTCTGCCCTTGCTGCCTTCAATCAACCTCCATCTATGGGTGGTGTTTGTCACAATTGTGGTGACTCCGGACATTACATCCGCTTTTGTCCAAAACCCTTGCGCAATCAGTCTACTGATCGAGGACGGGGTCGTGGAGGCCGGCGTGGTGGTAGAGGAGGCTATGCCGGTAGAAGGGTCGGACACAAAGCAAATCTGGCAGAGGAAGGGGGAGAGAATCAACTGGCTGCCATAACCCCGCTTGAGCGGGAGTTCCTTGAGAAGTTGAGAGGCACAAAGCTGGGTTCGGTCGACTGTCCTGGGGCGTCTTCATCCTCAGGAGATCACCTCACTTGCTTTGCCCAAACCAGCACCGATGATTCTGCACGTGCTCTTGCCTCTATCCATCAGTCAGGATGGATTATGGACTCTGGGGCATCTCGCCATGTCACGGGGTCCCGTGATGCATTTCAGGGATATACTCACCTACCATTGCCGGAGAGTATTCAGATCGCTGATGGTACATCCAGACCTGTAGTGGGTACAGGCACTGTCGCATGCACCCCTTCCATCACTCTAACTAATGTCTTACATGCTTCATCTTTTCCTGTCAATCTTCTATCCATTAGTGCCATTATACTTGATCTTAACTGTACTGTTTCCTTTGACATTTCTATGGTGACTTTTCAGGAGAAGGGGACAGGACGACGACTTGGGACTGGCACATGGCATAAGGGGCTGTGGTATTTAGACATGACTGGACTGGACAAAGCATTGGCATCCTTGGTAGCGGCCGCACCACCAGAAGCTTCCTGTCGCAGTGTTGAAGCCGACTTGCTACTCCACCACCAGCATGTCGGTCATTCCTCTTTTCAAGTTCTTAGTCGAATGTATCCGTCCTTATATCAAAGGGCTGATAAAGAGAAGTTATTTTGTGATGCTTGTGAGTTGGGAAAACATACCAGAAGCTCGTATGTAAGCTCGGAGAATAGGAGTTCAGCTGCTTTTGACATGATACATTCGGATGTATGGGGCCTTTGTCCTACAACCGGAATTAACAGTTTTCGATGGTTCGTCACCTTCATTGACTGTTATACCCGCGTGACGTGGGTCTACCTTCTGAAGAATAAAAGTGACGTCCTTGTGGCTTTTCGGGACTTTTATCGCCGGGTGGAAACACAATATGGCGCTAAAATTAAGTATTTTCGGTCTGACAATGGGACGGAGTATACTAATAAGCTGGTTGCTGAGTATTTTTCCACCCATGGAATACTACATCAAACTTCATGTGCTTATACTCCGACACAAAATGGTGTGGCTGAACGAAAGAACAGACACCTGCTGGAAGTCGCACGGACGATGATGCTGGCTATGAATGTCCCGAAGCACTTATGGGGGCAGGCTATTTTGACGGCCTCGTATCTCATCAACAGAATGTCGTCTCAAGTATTGGACTGGAAGACACCATTGGAGATGCTTACTGGAGCAACTACATACACTGTTCCACCAAATGTTTTTGGATGTGTGTGCTTTGTCCAAGATAATCGGCCTGGCGTTGGCAAACTGGATCCTAGAGCAGTTAAATGTGTCTTTGTCGGTTACACGGCGACTCAGAAGGGATATGTCTGTTGGAGTCCAGTCGAGCGGAAGATGTTTGTCAGCATGGACGTTACATTCAGAGAACTCGAACCATACTATGGTTCGGATGAAGGTTCAGCATTTGGTGACACATCTAACACAGGTGGTGTTCGATGTGAGGGAGAGATAATAAGCCCAAATGTGGTCGTCGGATCGGTTCCGTGTCCGATTGTAGAAAACTGGACGAAAGGGGGAGAGCACAGTGACTCAGATACAGATGAAGAAGAAGAAGATACATATGTTACGCAGGGGGAGCAACAGACAAGGGAAAAGGAGCTCCAAGTCTACAGAAGGAGACAACAGAAGTCCAGTACTGTGCCTATGCCGTGCCCTGTACCTACTATAACAAGTCCCTCGTCTACTCCTGCTCCAACTCCTGAAGATGTTGCCCCCGCACTGAATCACTCGAATTCTGATACGGATCTCTCCGACTCGGATGGTATGATCTCTCCACCACCTATTGCTCCCTTAAGGAGATCTTCTCGCATCAATGCGGGTAAGGCTCCTGCTCGTTTTGATGATTACGAACATGACATTGCCAACTTCTTGTCTTATTCTAACATTTTTTCGAATTATCGAGCCTTCATTGCATCGTTAGACTCTACTTCGTTGCCCAAGTGTTGGCAGGAAGCAAAGAAAGATCCAAGGTGGAAAGCTGCAATGATGGAAGAACTTGGGGCACTGGAGAAAAATAAGACATGGGAGCTGGTTCCATTACCCAAAGGAAAGAAAGCTGTGGGATGCAAATGGGTGTACACGGTGAAAGAGACGCCAGAAGGAAAGGTCGAGCGATACAAGGCGAGGTTGGTTGCAAAAGGATTCACACAGTCATATGGCATAGACTATGATGAGACGTTTGCCCCAGTAGCAAAAATGAGCACCGTGAGAACTCTGGTCTCCATTACAGCAAACTATGGATGGAAGCTGTACCAGCTGGATGTGAAGAATGCTTTTCTTCATGGGGACCTGCAAGAAGAAGTATACATGGAGCTCCCGCCAGGATGCTACGCGACGGAATCAAACGGAGGGACGTCACAAGGAAAGGTATGTAAGCTGAAGAAGTCACTATACGGGCTCAAGCAATCTCCTCGAGCCTGGTTTGACAGATTCAGAAAGGCTGTTACAGGCATGAGATACCGTCAAACAAATACAGATCATACGGTCTTCCTCCAGCATGCAAGAGGCCACATCACTATACTTGCTGTATATGTGGATGATATAGTGATCACAGGTGATGATGAAGTCGAGATCACTAAGCTGAAGTCAAAACTCGCGAAGGAGTTTGAGGTGAAGGATTTAGGAGCGATGAGGTACTTTCTAGGTATCGAGGTGTGTGAAGGCGAACAAGAAATTGTTCTCTCACAGAGAAAATACGTACTAGATCTGCTGAAGGAGACAGGGATGCTAGGATGCAAAGCAGCAGTCACTCCAATTGACCATAAGTGCAAGTTGGGAGCAGAAGCAGGAGAGCTAGTTGATCGTGAAAGATATCAACGACTTGTAGGAAGATTAATTTATCTGGGGCACACTCGCCCTGATATCTCATTTGCGGTGAGTGTAGTGAGTCGCTACATGCATGATCCAAAAAAGGGTCATATGGAAGCAGTATTTCAGATCTTGAGATATCTGAAAGGAACGCCGGGAAAGGGGCTATGGTTCAAGAAGAATGGACGTATAGAAGTTGAGGGATACTGTGATGCAGACTGGGCGAGCTGTATAGACGACAGAAGGTCTACCACGGGATACTGTATTTTTGTAGGAGGAAATCTGGTCTCATGGAGAAGCAAGAAACAGTCAGTGGTAGCACGGTCGACAGCTAAAGCAGAATACAGAGCAATGGCTCTGGGAGTGTCCGAGTTGCTGTGGGTGAAAGCATTGCTGACAGAGTTGCAGCTGGATAAGGGAGCACCATTGCGTCTTCTGAGCGATAGTCAAGCTGCAATCAGTATAGCTAACAATCCAGTTCAGTACGACAGAACGAAGCACATCGAGATTGATCGATTCTTCATCAAGGAGAAGCTGGAACAAGGGATACTGAAGATTGACCATGTCCGCTCAGAAGAACAAGTTGCAGACTGTCTGACTAAGGGTCTTAGCTCATTATGTCTGTCAAAGCTATGTAACAAGATGGGGATGATCAATATCTATCGCCCATCTTGAGGGGGAGTGTTGAGAATCAATAAGGGACTTTTAGTCCCACATCGGAATATGTTATATGTAGAGGAGCTAGACTCCCTATAAGTAGTGAAGTAGTCCATCAATAAAATCATCCAACCATTATTTTCTACACCCAGCCATATGGGTCGTTGATTTAGATCCAACGACGTTAATAAAACACCAATTTTCGATTTCTAGCCTCGACACTGGTATATCGTCGCTATACCAATGATATATCATGGTATACCAAAAAAATGATGATTGCGTCATAGAATCTTTATGGAACAAATAGCATGATTTCCAGTTTATCGGCGGTACACTACGGTTTACCGACAATATACTGCTAATACTGGCAATTGTTTTTCAATGTTCTGACACACTCGCATCGAGTCTCCTTTATCGCCTTTTACTTTTTGACCTTTTCCGATACACGGATGACGCTCGTCACACTCTAGGGTATTCTCCACATAGGTTGCGTCACGTCCCGATCTCGCAGTACTAAAAGTTGCCACTAGATGTGATGTTGTATAAGTATGAATTTGTGCTTGTATAAGGCAGAACGAAACGTAAACGATATAATGTCTAAGAATACAAGTCATCGCAACAAAAATAAACAAAAAAAATTGATACAAGATATATGAAACATGATTCTCTCTATTAATAATATTGTTGCGGAATACAACGACATGAAGCCAAAGAACAACTCGATTATAAGTACCCCTCTCTCATAGAAATATATCACTATTATTACAACTAATGGACTCACACAACCAATACTGTAACATACATTAATCCTCTATAAAAGTCCGCATCTCCAGCCAAACATCTTTAAACACCAACCTAGCTCCAATGCCTTAGCACGTTCAAGAATCTCCGTACATGGAGGGTTGGGGGTCTGTACATTGTCGCGTACTTGCGAGTGCAAGCAACACAATTATATATATATATATATATATATATATATATATATATATATATATTTTTATATATATATATATATATATATATATATATATATATATATATGGTCTTTCTAATCTTGTCTTATGATCAATTTCATGTCATAGTAAGCATTGTGTCTATAAGCATAAATGTCTCACAGACAATAATTGATCTTATCCAATACTTACTATCCTTTCCTGTCATTTCAATAGTATCAAAGATAAAATATAATGTGTCATGATCTATGTCTCTGTATCAGACAATCTTTAGCCTACATAAAAATATGTATACGTGTGTGAACTCGACCCCACGACCAACTAGTTAAGCCTGCAATATATGTCATTACCATGTAGTCTAACTATATAAGGGTCACTAGCACCATAAGCCATATTGGACTATTCTCCCTGGTGAGACGGCGATCCTTCGAGTGTAGGTAGCTAATCCCACCGAAGGTCCCGAATACCCTTATTGTGATGTGTCATACCAGTTCGGATAGCAAGGCCCACTATAGGTCCCGTGATACCCCATGCATGAAGCACGTTCTACATATTTTTTTCCTAGGTTGAATCGGTTCTGGTGGCCCCCCTAAAATCGTTCGAAGAAAGCATAACCTTGTGCACGAGTTATACATGACCATGAAATATGCGTGAACAGTTTATCAACTATAAAAAAAATAAACGATACAAATAAACTGAATACTAGCATCACACATCTCTATGCGTACAACAGATCATACTCACTTATGCACACTTTCATTCAATATTTCAATCGGCAACCTACAGGTCCCAAACATACCGTGGCTTTATACCACAACTCAACACTTCCATTATATGTTCTGATTGTCGACGCACAGGTCCCAAACATATTGTTGTACCATGCCACACATATCCATAACTTACCATGGCACCATATCTCACATCCTTACTATATCGTGGCAGCGAGCCACAAACTTACCATACTGTAGCACTACCTCACTTCCTTGTCATTATCTTTCATGGAACAAATGATATGGTATACGACAAGATACATATAATACTTTACTCCACATTACAGCATAACAACAATATTATAATATTCCTGGTAATATTATATTATATTATATTAAAAGTAATATTATATTCCTGGTAGTATGTTTCTAGCAGCAATCATGTTAATATATTTATCTTCGTTCATTTTATTAGCATACAACAAAGTCAATCATAAAGGACTAGACATACAACATCAATTCATTTGAATGAAGGTAAAGGAGGAAAGGATATTCAAAACCACCCACCATGAAGAAGTCTATATAACTCGATCGGACAGATACTGAACCATGCCTCAGATAGACAATTTAATGAGATATACTAACTTCTTAATTGGTATAACCACACAAACGAGCTTTGCTCCATAAACCATCTAATCAGACCAATTATGCAAGACTGCATCACTGTTCAAATCTCGTAATACCTCATGCAACACAAATCCAAACATTAGAAATAAACCATAAAAGCAACACAATGCCTCCGCCCAAAACAAATCCAAAATATAAACACAGGGATCTCTGAATCATACCTCAGCATGAACCCAACTCCAAGCAGGAATTCGAGGCAACAAATCAACATAATGCACCACATGGAGCGGAGCATTACAAGTTAGGAACCCACCCAAGATCAACAACTAGGTAGAGTAGCTCTTCATTCCAACGATCCTCCTACATTACTCAAATTTCCTCTAGATAGAACTTTCGTGAGCATATCTTCTACATTATCCTCCGTATAAACCTTCTCAAGCGCCACATCATTCGCATCAAGCACATTTCGTATTCATTCATACTGAGTTGCAATATGCTTGGACGACTTTGCAACATCGGGTTCTTTCTAAGGTGAATCACACTCTGGCTATAACAGAACAAAACATATTTCTCTTAAGAACCTTTTCTTATAGGAGCTTCTTCATCCATAGTAATTCTTTACAATCCTCCATCGTTGCAATGAACTCTGCCTCTGTCGTAGACAAGACAACACACTTTTGCAACAACAATTGTCACAAAACTACTCCACCAACAAACATCATGACATAGACCAAAGTCGATATTCTAGTATTACATATCCAGCCATATCAGCATCGATATATCCAACCAGCTGCAGCTCTTCACTCTCGAATGAAAGCTTCCATTTAGCAGTGCCTTGCAGATAATAAAGAATCTATTTAACTACACAACAATATATCATTTCTGAATGGAGAGAAACCTTCTAACCATATGAACTATATGAGCAATGTCTGACCTTATAAACACTATAGTATAAATGAGACTTCCCACATCTAAATAATATGGAACTTTTTTAATATATTTTCGACTTCGGTTGATGGACATTGCTCCATAATGAGCTTAAAGTATGCTCCAAGTGGGGTGCTAACTTTCTTTGACTCGTTCATCCTAAAATGTAGAAGTACCCAGTAAATGTACTTCTTTGGGGACAACCACAACAACTTGGACTCTCTCTCTCTCTCTCTCTCTCTCTCTCTCTCTTTCTGTCTCTCTCTATCTTAGCTGAGCTCCATTCCAAGAATAGTCTCTCTCTTTTAGATGAGCTCCATTCCAAGAGTAGACTTTACTGCGTCCAAATCTTCATAGAGAAGGTCACGCTCATTTGGTGCTTCAAATCCGCTCTGATGGCATTTTGACCCACCAATAACATATCATCCACATAGGGCAATAATATGATGAAAGCTTGCTCGACAAAATGCTTCACAAATATACAATGGTTCGACATCATACGTGCATAACTATGCTCCCCTATAGATGACTCAAACTTATGTACCATTACAGTAGAGCCTACTTCAGACCATATAGATTCTACCTCAACTAGCAGATTAATGTGACTTACCATTTTCACAGAACCTCTCAGACTACTCTATGTATAATTCATTATCTAAATTGTCGTAGAGGAATATCGTCTTCACGTCCATCTCCTCCTCCAAATTAAGACTGACTGCTATGCTAACACCACCCTGATGGATGACAACTTGACTACCGACAATAAATTTTTATCAAACTCTATACCCTTCTATTGATTATAGCCTTTGACAACTAGCCTCACTTTATATCGAGGGCGAGTAGCATCTTCTGTTTGCTTCACTCTGAATACTCTTCTTCAAAGCTGGCCTTCTTGTCATTTGGCAAGTGTACTAGCTTATACTTAGAGTTTTCTTGTAAAAATCTCATATTTTCCCATATTACCTACATACACTCTTGTCTGTATTTATCTTCCATCGCCTCTGTGAAGCTTTCAGGCTCTCCATATCAATGAATAACATATACTTATCTTGTGAGTACCTAGTAGATGGTCGACGCTCTCTTGTACTCCTCCTTAATGGAGTCTCTGTTGTTGGCTGTGTACTAACGACTCCATTCCTTACTGGAACCGTCTCTTCAGCATGCTGATCGAGATAAGGGTCACCCTGATCATCATTAGCAGGCTGATGATTAGGATTATAATTATCTCCATGTACTGGCTCCTCCATATCTAAATCCTCTACAGTGTCGTCTGAAAATATATAGTTCAAAGCATGATGACTTAAACTTAGGCAAATCCTCAGCTTCAAAAGGCATCTTAGAATCATGAGTGTTGGTCGTGTTTTGATCCTTAACGAATATCCATGTCTATGTTTCTATGGAGATTTATTTCCACTGGGTCGTAGAGTTTATACCTAAACCTACCCTGACAATAGCCAACAAAAATGCACTGCCATATCTTTAGCTCAAGTTTTGATCTCTCGTCCTTTAGTACATGCACGAAGGCCTTACAGCCAAATACTCGAAGGTGATTGTACGACAGATCCTTGTTGTACGACACTTTGTCAGGCACATCATCATGCAAAATAGCACTATAAGATAAATTAATAACACAAGTAGTAGTGTTGAGAGCCTCACCCCAATATGTTTAGTAAATTTACCTCTGAAAGTAAACATCGTACACTCTCTATTAGTGTTCCGTTCATACGCTCTGCTACACCATTAAGCTGAGGTGTCTTTGGAAGAGACTTCTGGTATCAAATCCCTTGCCCTCTGCAATAAGCATCAAAGGGACCAATATATTTATCGCCATTGTCGGACCAAACACACTTTAACTTCTTTCACGTCTCCCTTTCGAGACCTAAAACTCCTTGAAAGTAGCCATCACCTGATCCTTGGCCTTTTTATCCTAGACCCAAACTTTTTTTTGGAATAATCATTAATAAAAGTTAGTAAATAGGAAAAAAAAACCACCAACTGTTTGTTTTTACCTTCGTTAGAGTGCAGACATACGAGTGAATCAACTCGATAATATGTTTCTAGACGTCAGCTTCCTTGAAGATAGGTGAACTTGAATAGACGCCCTATTTTTTATTCCATCCATGCAGTGTGTGCACCTCCCCAATTTTGTAAACTTTAGCCCTAAATTAATTTTTTGTTCAACAAGTAGCTCATTCATTTCTCGCTAATAAGGCTAGTTGCCTGTGCCACAATTCGGCAGATATATCACTGACTACATTCATGTAATATGCCCCATGTGCACTCCCTTCTATATAATAGAGATCAGGTTACTTGCTTTCTTTGGCAATCACCAATGAACCTCTAGAAAGCTTCTACTAATAGTTTCCAAAGAGATTAAGAATCTCTCATCATCCAACCTTCTAATCGATACTAGGTTGAAAAATATAACAAGGATATAATGAACACCTTTAAGGACTAGAGTTGCTCTTATATTTGTCTTTAAATGCACATCTCTAATAGCAACAGCTTTTGACATTCTCGTTTCCCTTCTTCAATACTCTATGGTCTTCTGTTGTGTATGTGGCAAATAGTGTCCTGTTATGAGATACATATGCTGAAGCCCCTGAGTCCACGAACCAATAATTATTATTGTAGACGAGGTTTATGACATTCTCATCACCTACAAAAATGATGTTGCCTCTACGTGCTGAGACGGTCGTTGTTGTGTTCTCACTCGACTTTTCCTTGTTGCCCTTCTTCTTTCAAGCAAAACAGATTCACTTGATGCAGCCCTTCTTGCCACATTGTGGCACTCAGAGTTCTAGTACCGACTTTTGGACTTGTCTCTGCTCTTATCTTTATTATCGCTTGGACCCCTACTTTTAACCTTGTCTCGGCTCTCTGAAATAAGAGCCTCTGAATGGAATATGGATGATGTGCTTTGAGATTTTATTCGCACATTCAATACCCCGCTATTGGAAAACTCTAGATAACTACACATTCTAGAGCATAAGCGATCATGGACACCCATACAATTTCCTATGAGTCTGACAATATACATAGCAACTAAAGTCCCTGTACTTCGTCAATGAACTTTACCCTATAGTGGATAACTAGTCAATCATGCCCTGGAATTCTCTTAAATAATTCGTAATGGACGAACCATCCTTGTACCTGAGACCCATCTTCTGTTAGATCAGGAACAACTTGTTTATCCTGGTCTTCTATATATATACATGGATTTCAGCCTCTTCCATAATATGCTCGTGTGCAAAATATTGGCATTATGATTATACAAGTTCTTGTCCATGAACTGTCTGGTATATTAGTACTCCTATATATACTCAAACTTCCATGCCACTTAAGATTTATCACTAGGCTTCTTGGAAGCAAATATCGGAAGATGCAGCTCCTTGATGAATATAAATTTTTTATGTTGTTCCAAAAATAGTGGTAATTGGAAATATTTAGGTTTACATGCATACCGGCTTTGCATTCATCTCTTCTACTTGGCTTGACTGTCAATTCTAATATTTGATACAACTCTAAAACTAAAGCTATGATTCTACTTTTTTGGGAACATAATACAAAAACCGTTCTTCCAAACCAAGAGACTATGAGAGAACGATAGAAAGTACGCAGAAAACCAACTTGCCAAAATTATATATAAAATCCAAATGCAAACACAACTAATTGAAGTGGAAAACACTTGCGAAAAAAACTACATGACGATCATAGTCCAACTAAGGAAAAGTCTTCACTATTGAATTAGAAGATTATATCCTCTACAAATTTCTTAATCGATTCAACCGGATCACCACAACTACTCAAAGCAATGAAAATAAACTACAAGAGGTTGTGGAAGAACGAAAAGGACGAGAACAGTCACCCGAAATGATCTTCCTTCTAAGTGTCACCAATCCCTCGTTCTTTTCTCTGAAAGTTGTAGACTTGAGAACTATCTCTCCCTTTGATCTCACAATAATGATTTGATGATAGGGGATTAGTGTTTTGAACAACCAATTTAAATCTCCTACTCCTGCAACCATCTAGATCATTGATTTAGATCCAAATGTATTAATAATACACTAATTTTGGCTTCACCATCGACACAGTATGCTGCCGATATACCACTGTATACCAAAATATTGGTATTTCCATCACAAAAATTTTATGGAATGAATATCACCATTTTCAGGATGTCGGTGGTATACCACGGTAAACCAAAGATATTGCCACGCCCCGCTCCCTTAGGAGCGATCGTCCTCACTAAGGCGTGATGTCGCACGAGCCTAGATTGCGCTCGCGCAAGGCGGGTTCCATAACGGCCGATTACAGCGGCTGCGACGGGGCCGTCGCACAGAAGTTCCAAGCAGAGACATTGAATAATAGCAGCAAAAAATTTAAAACAACAGACAAATTACTCAAACGATGATCTTTATTGATATTGGAACAAAGGTTACAATTGGGGCGCAAGGCCAAGATTACAAGTCTCTCAAGCTCACTCATCTCACATTACAAGTCACTCAGCTCTCTCTCATCTCTCAATACATGTCTTGAGCCAGCAGATGCTTCGGAAGGCGATGTCCATACATTTTGTCCCGTATAAGTCTTGACTCCATGCGGCCGTACGCTTCGAATAGCCAAGGAACTCCGTACCTCGACGCATCCATGCGAGCTCCGCGCCACGAGCTTCTACCTGTACCTGCACATGAAAACTATGTGGGTGTCAGTACTCAACTGTACTGGTGGAATGAGCTCCTCGACCACCCATACAAAACCAACACGTTTGATTTACTTTATGCAACATAGTCCCTTATTGATTGTCTTTCTACTCTTGCCTTAGGATTAGCTTTAGGATCGACGCCTTGGCCTATTCTGTGTCTCTAGACCATCCCGTACTTGTATCAACGTTAACCTATCATGTCGTGCTTGCCTTTCGGCACATAACCAAAGGTACAACTACTCGGTGAGACTCTATTTCCATGTGACCGTGCTACAAATCCATCGTGTCGTGTCTCACAACTCAGGGTGACTTAACCATATCGCCGCCTCGTGGCCCTTGCTACTTTGATCGCCAACTGACCCAATCGAGACTTGTGAACTTAGGATAACTCAACCAACTTTGCCGTACGGCAGTTTCCTGACTTAAGCTCCAACGACTCAAACCAACTTATACAACTTATATGTCGACAACTTAAGACCCGATGCCACATCTCGTGCCAAAGCACATCGCCTACGTTGCAGCCAAATCTTAGGCCCAACATTTTGTGTTCCAACTGCACACACACATTCAACTCGACTCCTTGATATAGTGCACTCAATAGTCGACTCAATCCAAAGGCACACACGCGGGTTACAACCATGCCGACTAATCTATATGATTTGGTCACTGACTCCCAGAGCCATTGTGGACTCCCTTTAGCTTTTGTTAGACGGGGTCCTTTCAGCGCGAGTAGCGAGCCCCGCTGTAAGTCCCCGCCTAACATCGTGCCCAGCACAGCTTATGTAAAAAAAAACCTTTCTTTGTCCGCAACGGTCCCGTGGCCCCGGGTTGCCGTTCGGGGAAAATCTACCTTGTCGAAAAGTTGTCCATGACCATGCAAGACTCGACTCAAACTGACGTCTCACACAGTCATTCTACCTCTAGTATTACCATCTCTTTCAGGGCCAAGTTCAATACTTCTCACATCTGAGACCTTGCCTCGACAATCCAGTCGCGAACATTCTTTCTTCTTGTCCTATGATTTCATTCAACTCAAGAACACTATTTGAAACATTTTTCCAAACTCAATGATTCAACCGTGGCCCGTGCCTTAAACCAACTTGAACTCTATGCGACACCACTGCCCAAGACATACTCTATATGACGGGCTTGGACTATATTGTTATACCTAGCCGTAGAACTCATAGGACCGTGCTTGGAATGACTTAGGTCGACCGCCAGTACTTTGTTTAACTTAATCAAGCCTACAACTTAATCCAAGTGATGAGCAAAGGCTATGCCAAGCCTTGCATCGTGGAAGCGTGCATGTTTTATCGAGCATTTACGCGGGCGACACCTATGACTTAGGCAAATTCATAGTTTGTGTCGAAGGCCAACTTTTTCTTCTCCCAAGCCACGGGATGAAGTACTGAGTGTCATTTTCAAAGCACATCGTGCACCAATTCTAAGCCGACAGTTGGACCTTTTCATATTCTAACTCAATTCGACCCGTCGAGATTATTTCCTTTAGCTATGTTGATTCGTCTCTTTTATTATCAAGCCTACTTGTGCATTTGAAAATATATGATTTATTATGTGAAGGCTAAGATAAGGCAAGTTCACCGAAACTATCACACCTGAGCGAAGAGTCGCCTCGACCGAGCGATGTCTTCGAGCAGCCGTTGCAAGGCTAAGTCCGAACGCCGTCGACGTTTCGATTCCTCCAATTGACTGAGAGGGACGGGGCACTACATCATACACCACTTAGAAAAAGTTTCGTCCTCGAAACTAACTGAGTACACTTATCGACTTATAACTTGATTCAACACTCAAGGACTCTCGCACACCCTACTCCTATGTGTTTCTCAATTTCGAGCCACGTTCGTGCTACTATCCATCTTTTTCTTGAAACACAGTCTCAAAATCTTTTACACTTTCCCATTCCTCAAGTCTCACTTGATTCAACGTATCACTTAGTTGGATCGTGCACATATTTTAGGCATCCCCAAAATACATACATTTCAGCCAAGCCTTGTGATAGAGAATCTGCCATCACCACTCGAGTTGGATCGTGCACATATTCGGGCGTCCCTGATATACGTGCATGTCAACCAAGACTCGTGAGTGGTGCCTCCACAATTCCTATTGCTTCGTACTGGAACGTCTGCCTAACCGCTAGGCTATGTCTTTAGAATAAAGTCATCCGTCAATATTGGAATCATATTCCCAAACAACAATATAAACACTGACCCCATCCTAAGGTCAAACCAAGTTGATAGTACGGGGTTTTCTACCCAAGCTCGCAACACTCTGATTTTTAAACATCGAGCATCGATTCCCTACACACATCCCAATATTTTGTCGCACGGAGTCCGAGTCATTCAGCAAAGCCATCCTACGAAAATTCACATTTCAACCAATTCTTTAACATATCAATATCACTCGTTCATCAAGCCATTTCGCATAGTCTATCTCTTTGAACACGTTTGACATATTCCGCCTATCAATCCTTCCAAGTCAAGCATGCTACGACATAATTCACTGCTAAACTATAATTCACATTTTATATTCTCTAAGTCATCTATTCCAATTCACATAATCGATCACAAGGTCGTCTGACTTAACAATATGCCACGCTCCGATCTCACGCGAGTCCGATTACCCACGGTGGGCATGAATCACCATGCATGCTCCCGCACGATAATCATCCTCGTCGGGACACAACTCTTGTTTGAGTCTAGACTAATTCATTCTCGATGCGCGGATTGGATCTACTCAATCTTCAAGTTTATTCAATCATCAATCGCAAGTCCAACATCCTCGAATTTTTTCCTTCGTATCAAACCACTAAGTTGAGACAATCAAAGTTGTCACGTCCAAATTTTATGAGTTCAATCATTCTCGCGACATGAATCACCATGTCAGCGCTCACACGGAACGATCGCCCCGAATTCGATGCGACGCATGTGAGAGGCTAGAGTTGCGCTCGTATAAGACAAGAATGTCGACGTTGTGGTTATCCGCGTAACCATCAAGACACAATCATTTTCATCCAACATTCATCTCAATCAAACTCCTAAGTATAGCATCCAAACGATCAACAACACTTGCACGATCATCATTCGTCGAATTAGAGTGCCCCCGAGTTATCGCATATCAATCTTTGATACGCCTCATTACCATTAATGATATGCGTAACCTGACGATCTTCCTTTGTAATGAATTTCAAGTCGTGCGAACGATGCTATCGTCCGACTGGATAGTCTCCTCGACATTCAAATTTAAGTTCGATCATTATCCCTCGAATCCTTTACAAGGTCAATTTGTTCAAATCCGAAATCGCGCATATTCATCCGTTTATCTTAAGTCGTCAACCAACATATTTCCTCAATTCGCATCATTCTTTTGCTAACTCAAATCATCGAGCAACATTCAATCCAATCCTTAGAGTCATTTGCGTAACTCAAAATTCAACTTTTTTATGCACGCTATCTCCCCATCGTGCTAACTTTTTCTATACGATCCACCTATCGATTTCCTTTGTCAAGTCATCCGTTCGCTACACCTTAACTTTTCTTCGATTTGATTTATCTACTCAATCATCTTCGCGTTTAATACTTACGCAATCCTTAATCCCATGCATGTTCCGTGCGCATCAATTTCTAGGTTGTTCGAATCAACTCGTCAAATCTCAAGACTACAACTTGTTCAACGACACTCAATCTAAGGCTTTGCATAACGCGACGCTTGCTGATAGACTCACCAATATCCCGCATCCTCAATCGATCGACCGACATCCCTGAGACTATCGCATACACCACTCAGGGATGAAGTCATTCAACAAATCTTCAAAATTATCATTCGAGTCAAAATTGCTTCTTCAAATCTTCCGTTCGAACCATTCCTCAATTTCTAAGCACGCTCATCTATATCGCACCGACGTTATCATCGCTCGATAGAACCCATATTGATAGTCATCTCATTTACTCAATCGAGTTCAACTCGTTCTTGCTCGACACTATTTAATTCCCGCACTCGACTTTTCTAAGGTCGACACAAGTTTTGTGTATATGCCCAGCCCAACTTAGCCAACCGTGCTTACGCAAACTATTTTCTCATTTTGTCAAAAACTGTTCTCCTATGTTTTACAAAATAGTTAGACTTATTGTATGGACATCCCGTGGGACATTTGAGAGAGAGCGCACCAACGATAACAACTTGCGGAAGCAACAGAGTTTGCGGAAACAACGAAGTTAAAGAATTTAATTGATAGTCCAAGAATGTAAAGCCGTACTCTGATACCCTTATGTCACGCCCCGTTCCCTTAGGAGCGATCGTCCTCGCTAAGATGTGATGCCGCACGAGCCTAGATTGCGCTCACGCAAGGCAGGTTCTATAACGGCCGATTACAGCGACTGCGACGGGGCCGTCGTACAGAAGTCCCAAGCAGAGACATTGAATAATAGCAGCAGAAAATTTAGAACAACACACAAATTACTCAAACAATGATCTTTATTGATATTGGAACAAAGGTTACAATTGGGGCGCAAGGCCAAGATTACAAGTCTCTCAAGCTCACTCATCTCACATTACAAGTCACTCAGCTCTCTCTCATCTCTCAATACATGTCTTGAGCCAGCGAATGCTTCGAAAAGCGACGTCCATACATTATGTCTCGTATAAGTCTTGACTCCATGCGGCCGCATGCTTCGAATCGCCAAGGAACTCCGTGCCTCGACGCATCCAAGCGAGCTCCGCGCCACGAGCTTCTACCTATGCCTGCACATGAAAACTATATGGGTGTCAGTACTCAACTGTACTGGTGGAATGAGCTCCACGTCCACCCATACAAAACTAACACGTTTGATTTACTTTGTGCAACATAGTCCCTTATTGATTGTCTTTCTACTCTTGCCTTAGGATCAGTTTTAGGACCAACGCCTTGGCCTATTCTGTGTCTCTAGACCATCCCGTGCTTGCATCAATGTTAACCTATCAAGTCGTGCTTGCCTTTCAAACATAACCAAAGACACAACTACTCGGTGAGACTCTATTTCCATGTGACCGTGCTACAAATCCATCGTGCCGTGTCTCACAACTCAGTGTGACTTAACCATATTGCCGTCTCGCGGCCCTTGCTACTTTGATCGCCAACTGACCGAATCGAGACTTGTGAACTTAGGGTAACTCAACCAACTTTGCCTCGCGGCGGTTTCCTGACTTAAACTCCAACGACTCAAACCAACTTATGCAACTTATATGCCGGCAACTTAAGACCCGACGACACATCTCGTGCCAAAGCACGTCGCCTACGTTGCAGCCAAATCTTAGGCCCAATATTTTGTGTTCCAACTGCACACACACATTCAACTCGACTCCTTGATATAGTGCACTCAATACTCGACTCAATCCAAAGGCACACACGCGGGTTCCCGTCATGCCAACTCATCTATATGATTTGGTCACTGAATCCCAGAGCCATTGTGGACTCCCTTTAGCTTTTGTTAGACGGGGCCCTTTCAGCGTGAGTAGCGAGCCCCGCTGCAAGTCCCTGCCTAACATCGTGCCCAGCACAGCTTATGTAAAATTGTTTCCTTTCTTTGTTCGCAACGGTCCCGTGGCCCCGGGTTGCCGTTCGGGAAAACTCTATCTTGTCAAAAAGTTATCCATGACCATGCAAGACTCGACTCAAACTGACGTCTCACAATGTCATTCTACCTCTAGTATTACCATCTCTTTCAGGGCCAAGTTCAATACTTCTCACATCTGAGACCTTGTCTCGACGACCCGGTCGCGAGCATTTTTTCTTCTTGTCCTATCATTTTATTCAACTCAAGAACACTATTTGAAACACTTTTCCAAACTCAATGATTCAACCGTGGCCCGTGCCTTAAACCAACTTGAATTCTATGCGATACCACTGCCCAAGACATACTCTATATGACGGGCTTGGACTATATTGTTATACCTAGTCGTAAAACTCATAGGACCGTGATTGGAATGACTTAGGTCGACCGCCATTACTTTGCTTAACTTAATCAAGCCTACAACTTAACCCAAGTGATGAGCAAAGGCTATGCCAAGCCTTGCATCGTGGAAGCGTGTATGCTTTATCGAGCATTTACGCGGGCGACGCCTATGACTTAGGCAAATTCATAGTTTGTGTCGAAGGCCAACTTTTCCTTCTCCCAAGCCATGGGACGAAGGACTGTGTGTCATTTTCAAAGCACGTTGTGCACCAATTCTAAGTCGACCGTTGGACCTTTCCATATTCTAACTCAATTCGACCCGTCGGAATTATTCTCTTTAGCTATGTTGATTCTTCTCTTTTATTATCAAGCCTACTTGTGCATTTGAAAACATGCAATTTATTATGTGAAGGCTAAGATGAGGTAAGTTCACCGAAACTACCCCACCTAAGCGAGGAGTCGCCTCGACCGAGCGATGTCTTCGAGCAGCCGTTGCAAGGCTAAGTTCGAACGCCGTCGGCGTTTCGATTCCTTCGATTGACTGAGAGGGACGGGACACTACAGATATAATACCGAAACTAGCTGCTATTTTCCAATATTCTGACACACACTCAAATTAAGCCTCATTTGTTGCCTTTGACTTTTCTAGCTTCTCCGACATACGGAAACTAGCTGCTATTTTCCAATAGGCAAGAAATTTTTTTTTAGTAAATTATAAATTAACAACAAATAAGCCAATCAACAACAACAATACACACACACACACACACACACACACACATATATATATATATATATATATATATATATATATATATATATATATATATATATATATATATATATATATATATGTGTGTGTGTGTGTGTGTGTGTGTGTGTGTGTGTGTGTGTGTGTGTGTATATATATATATATATATATATATATATATATATATATATATATATATATATATATATATCAAAGTCTCACCTTTGGAGAGTCCGACTATTATTTTTTTAGGGAAAAAAAAACTCTAACAGCCACATGTCTCTATTTAAAAAAAAAGAACCTTAAAAATATTCTTTGTTCTAATAACTCGGTGACCACATGAGTCTAATATATCTTTCCGTGGTTTCTTTCTGTGGCTTTAAATATATAGATTAGGGGAAAAAAGTAGGCATCCGCATGAGTCTCTTTCTACGAAAACAAAAACCTAAACATATTCTTTGTTATAATCTTTTTCCGTAGCTTCTAATCTTTCCATGGGTTCAAATCTATAGATTTGATCCATCAATTTGGTTTTTGGCCCAAAAATCAAGGTCCGGATTTAATTTTTTAAAAATGCCCAAAATTATAGAGGACTTGCACTATAAAAAAGTTTATACCTTCTAAAAATTTGTGCTTACAAACACTATTAAAAAAAATTGTACGCTCTAAAATTTTGGACCTGAGACAACTGCCTCATAGGTCTCATATTAAGTCTGGTCTTGCCGATCATGTATATCATATAATCATATTGTGTTTGTGTCAAGGACATATGCGATATTTTAATTCCCTAAAAATATATGATACTCCACTAACAAATAGGTCATGATGCATATATAAAATAAATACAAATCAATGTCGACCGTTGGTCTCGCCTAAATCTATCTCGATCGACGTACAAGATAATAACATGTATATTGTAAGCAGTAAAATAAAACAATGATATCCTGCAACATAATATAAATAAACAACAAACGTTACAAGTTATACTTTCCTAGTTGTTGGACGATGATCAGACAATGATTCGGACAAGAAATCGTCAAGAAAATTGTAGCATAAAAAATGGAATAAGAATAGACATCACCAGATGCTGAAATAAATATCACCAACACGTTTGTAATGAGTGAGATACTCAAAATAACTACCTATAAGTTCAATTTGGATACTTGACAAAAATAATTTCTTTCGGGGCCAACCGGGTCCGTAGGGTACTAGAAATTAGGTAAAAATTGATTAGTCTCAAAATGGATTAAGTTATATGTCAGACAAGGTCTAAATGAAGATAAAATCTCAATGGAGCTTCCAAAATTAGACCTCGATGAGTCGAACACAAAAACGTCCATCGAATTGGATCGTAGGACTTGCGATACAATGATCCGCTCCACTGTCTTAGAATCAGACAAAAATGGGATCACCATATAAGTCATCCGATACGAGTCCAATTTCTTGAGAATTCTGAGAGAAGAGAACACAACGAGACGGATTATTAATCAATCTTTTGGTGCCAATGCAGACTGACGCGTGACGGAAGGCTAAGCGTGCAAGTGTTCCTCTCTCTCTCGACGATTCTCTAATTTGGTGAGTGTGGATCTCTGTGGTGGTATTGTCCCTCTCGCTATTCCTTCATGCCAACTAAATAATTGTCTTGCAACATCCGTTGATCGATATCAAGATGCTAATGCCACAAGTCAATACCACTAAGATGCTAGAGATAGAACATTGAAATGAATTGATTACACTGCAATGAACTGAACATTGAAATGATTGAATTGATGCCTAGAATGATGGTTATGAAATGCTAAGAATGATCATGTTGCCTATTACTTCAAATATTCTATGCACACTGTGTATATCGAGTCGGACACACATTCGCCTGACCATGGACAACTTGTATACAAGGATTGAGCAATAATTTCCTCGAACGGTACAGGGGCGCCTGTACCGATTCGGCCTAGGAGGAAATAATGAAGTGCTTTGGGGAACATGAGTAATGCGAGGCATCATAGAGGCTAGCTCCCTACTGTGCTGTCATCTCATTATCTTGAAGTCCCAAATGCAAATGAATGAATGAAAAGAGTCCATATGGTTTAACAACACCAGTGGTCACATCGTGGGAATGTATGCTAATCAATGTCTTATGCAGGGGCGGTAAGTATATTATTATTATCCTGTATCTTATGCAGGAAAGCTGGATTCGGCTAATGGTAACACTACAAGAAAAATGGCTTTTCTTGACGGTTTTTCCCCGTCAAGAAAGACTTTTCTTGACGGTTTTGGATCCGTCATCTAGGCCCCCGTCAAGAAAAGTCGACACTTTTCTTGACGGTTTTTTGTTTGTATCCTTGACGGTTTTAAACCGTCAAGAAACATGCGTTATCTTGACGGTTTTAAACCGTCAATAAAACAAACAAAAAACCGTCAAGAAAAGTGTCGACTTTTCTTGACGGGGGCCTAGATGACGGCTAATAACCGTCAAGAAAAGTCTTTCTTGACGGGGAAAAACCGTCAAGAAATTGTTTTTTGGTGTTTGCAAACCGTCACGAAATGAATTATTTTTTGACGTTTTTGCAACCGTCAAGTTAAAAACCGTCAAGGAATAAAAAAATTTGCCGTTTTACAACCGTCAAGATAAACATAATATATTCCAGAAATCCAATTACCAAATACACATAATTACACAGAATCCAATTCCAGAATCAATATATAATATCACAAGCATCACACAACTATAATACACAATTTTTATATTAAAAAATACGTTGTTCGTACATCCAAACATCCAACAAGTACATCCAACCACAAACACGTTCGTACACCATAAATATCCTAAACATTTATAGGAGTAAATTAACCAAAATATCTCTGAACCCAGAGCAGCATGCAACAAGTACATCCAACAAGTACATCCAAACGTCCAACCACAAACACGTTCGTACACCATATATACATATCCAAAACATATTTACAGGAGTAGATTAACCAAAATATATCTGAACCCAGAGCAGCATTTCCTTTAGGTTAATCTGCAAACAAGGTGAACATAACATTATAAGTCAGCAACACAACTGAAATTCAATCAAATTTTGAATGGACAGAACAATCTAGGGAGGACTCAAATGTTGCAGTAGTTTAAATGTGCAGAAAATCAGTTGGGGAAAAAAATACAGAAATAGAGAGACAGTTCAGTTTAACATTCTACAGCAGTAGTTTAAATGTGCAGGAAATCTTTTCGGCATCTTCAAGTAGAGATTTAAATGACTTGGGGTCACCAGAAACATGTTCATATGCCGCATTGACCATTTCTACAGCATCTGCAGCATCTTCAAAGGAGCCACCTTTATAGTTAGGTGCTTGTTCAGACCTTGATGCAAAGCTTGTCGATCCTCTGATAGGGTGTTCCTCACCATGACAAACCCATATTGTATAACTTCGATCGATACCCCTACTAAACAAGTGTTTTCTGACGTCCCCTGGATTTTGGAATATCAAATTTCCACATCTTTCGCATGGACATCGAATAGAATTAGGATTATTTGAATGGAGTTTTGCAAACTCAAGAAACTCTTCCACTCCTTTCTCATATTCACTACACATTCTATCCTTCGACATCCATGATTTATCCATTTTGGGCTAGATTAGAAAAAAAATACCTACAAAGGTCAATATAACATATTAGCCATAATTTAGACATGGTTCACCTTGTCTCAGAAAGTAATGATGACGAACTCTACTTAGCAATATGCAAAGTGCAACTACAAAAGTTTTGGAGTAAAATAGAGGATACAAGGAACAAATGCAATATAAAATATTGTAAAAGTCTACCTGGGCTTCAGCATTCGATGACCGTAATCTCGTCCTCAAGCTCTGTTGTTCTTCCTTTCCTGCAATAAGAATGTGAGTGAGAAGGATGAGTGTCTATAAGGAGTATAACTGGACTCACTATTTGATAAAGTAACCAAGGCTTTGATATGAAGTTATTTGATTGATAACTTAAAAATAACATAAATACTGTAAACAATGAGATCCAAGACCCTTAGTAACAGTGTAAACACTGCAAAAGAACATAAACACTGCAAAATTCGTAATCATCATGATGCTCCCGGCTACAACTATTCTTCTTCTTCAGTAAATTAAGATAGCTAACTGGTCTATATATAGTCACATATATTACACAAATGTGGCTACAAAACTTGACTGCCAAGTGCAGTTAACTAAAAATGGCCACAAAGAATATATTATGTTTATCATGAAGTGATACCGACGAACTTACAAAGGACAGGATGTGAGAATCAAGAAGGTTTAGAAGACTTCAAGAAGGTTTAGAAGACTGCAAGCATCAACCACAACCATAGACATTCAGAAACATCATATAATGTGAGTTCAGTAACGTTCTTAACAATGTAACTGTGAAATACACCAAACAGTGACATCAAAGAAAACGTAAAACGAGACGGCCACCGAAATATAAAGGTTAGTTTAAGAAGCTACAGAGACAACAGATAAACGCAATATATCGATCATTTTTAGTAAGTGAATGATCATTTTCGCCATGCCATCAGATTTACTACAAAGATTAAAAATGAGCTAAGATATCAAAGATATTTCCAATCTAGATGAGAAATAAATCGGCATGAATAATGAAATAAACAACTATCACTGCCAGCGCAATGAAATGATACAATTCATCGCGGATTTTTTGAAGAACATTACCAGGCAGATTGACAATAAACAGACAGGTTACTTCTGGTATTCATGGAAAGTTAAAAAGGAAACTAGAACATATACTGATTTAAAGCGCTTATAATAATTACATCGGCCATCAACAGTCCATGCTTCTGTACCTTTTTTTTATAGACATATTTACATAAGGATCATTATATATAGATAACATTAGTCACTGACGACCGCATACATGTACTATCCACTGCAAGTTGCATGTTTAGTTTCCAGATATATAGATAACATTAGTCACATATATTACATATTCAAATCTATAATAAGCTATATTCTCCCAAATTTATAAACTAACAATATAATGGGAAAGTTAAAATACGAATAAAGAATTTAATGGGTGAACAAATTCAAAACAGGAAACTCAGCCAACACTGTTCAGTTATATATTCAAATCTCAGGTCATCAACAAAGTTAAAACTCAGCTTTATAGGAAAACAAACTCAGTCATATCATAACATATGGTTTCATACAAAGGAAAATTAGTTTGTTCATTTAGAGCATTCAGTGAATCAGTTAATAAAGTTCTCAGTCATAAGTTCATTTAGAGCATTCAGTCCTAGCCTATCACCAGTAATATAAATTTAACATTTCAGTTTATCATCAACTAACAAAACAACATGTAAACCTTGTTAAAAACTGGAAGGAATATAATAGGACCTCTAGTCCTGGTGGTTATATAACTACCATCTTATCGCTCCTCCTTACTAGTGTACCTATTGGCTTGTATTGCACTTTTCCAAACCAGCTAAAACATTTTTTTTCTCATCTTGTCCTCAATTGGCGTTGTCTCCAACTTCACATGATTTTTCCCTTAATCTTGTCCTCAACTGCACATGTGAGATACGAAAATATATTATGGGACACGGGCAAATGATTTCACGTGTACATGATGAATGATGATATAGCTTTTGTAGGTGGTCTATCCAAATGAAATTTATCGATCAAATTGGAAAAGTGGGCTAGGTGTTTGCATTTTATAGGGCAGGAAATAAATGAAAAGAAGGGTTAATGTAAATATTCCGCTGCCGGAACTTGAACCCTGGTCTCTCTGGTGAGAGGCGAGTATCCTAACCAACAGAACTACAATGGAATCTTGATATTAACCTATATTTTCACTTTATAACCTATATGATATACAATCAATTTTTAATTGCTCCGAAGACTTATTTTTATACACTGTTAGGATTTTTCAGAATCCAGATGTAGAAGTGGCACTTTGTGTCCATATTAAATAAGCACTGTCGTGCGCAATTCATGCAGATTTAGGATAATAAGTGGGACACGGAAGTGATTTGCCGTTTGTGGAGTCTACAAATTCCATGGGAGGTGTGAGGAAATATTATTGAGAACCTTACGAGGATTTTCATACCTTCTACTCTTATTTAATTGTTTATATGAAGAAGAAGATTTGAACTTGATCCGGATTCCTTACAACAAAGGAAGCACGTTCACTCTAAAAGTGTGGCCGTGTCCTGTCGGTCATGTATCGGACTCTCCTCAGACACTCCAAAATACACTAGGACACACCAAAATAGGTGTCGTGTCCGTTTCGCTGTGTTGTGTCGTATCCGCATCCGTGCAACATAGACTACAACCAAAGACAATTTTTTATGGCCAATAACTCATGCACCTTCCTATTTGTATGAGGTGTACTGGCTACACAAGGGATTGCCTGCAGTGTTTTGAATCTGGATTTGGAGAGCATTGACACCAAAGAAAGAGAAAAGAAAAAGGAAAAGAAAAAAGAAAATGGTGTAGAAAAATCAAGATTCATCTACCTACCAAGCAGATATTTTCATGGTCAGGAATAATATACACCACAAACACACCACCATACATGTCGTACCACAATTCTAGGCTTGAAGAGGGCATCATTCTGTTGAGATTGATGACATCATCAACCCCTAGTCCATTCGAAACTGGAACTGAAACCAATCTGTTACCATTCGAAAACCCAACTCCCAATCAATCGAAAACACCCATTGAACCCACATAAACACCTTGTTAAATTTCTAAGTGTGTTTGTGGGTCAATCACGTGTTGGATTTGCAGAACCTACTGATTAAATTAGGATGATCGAAAAACCCTAAGTTGGCTGACACAAAAAAAAACCCTAAGTTGACACAAAAATCGAATTGTAGAGAGAAGAAATGAAAGATATTATACCGCATGGTGAAGATCGAAGTTGCCGCATGGTGAAAACGTCGGGGACGTCGTGTAGGCCGTCGAAGAGAGGGTTTTCTCGAGGGAGAGGGGACGTTGCGTAGGACGTTGGGTAGGCCGCCGAGGAGAGGGTTTTCTCGATGGAGAGGGGACGTCGTGTAGGCCGCCGAGGAGAGGGGACGTCGCGTAGGACGTCGTATAGGCCGTCGAGGAGAGGGGACGTCGCGTTGGACGTCGTGAAGGTCGCCGAGGAGTGGGTTTTACTGTTTGGAGGGAGAGGGAAGAGGCCGGAGGGATGGAGGTTGATTTCTCATGGAGGAAGAGGGCGGAGGGAGGCTTTTCGAAGTGGAGGAAGAGGTCGGAGGGAGCGATTTCTCGAGGAAGAGGCCGGAGGGAGAGATTTCTCGAGGAAGAGGTCGGCTGGGGAGAGAGGGTTTTCGAAGTGGAGGGGGGGTTTTGTTATGTGCGAAGGGTTTTTTCAGATCTGCTCTATTTGGTGCGAAACCGTCAACAAATTAATATTTTTAAAAGAAATTACGATAATGGCAGCTGAAATAGCCGCGGGAATTTTTCCGCACAGACTTTAGTTGACGGTTATTATCAAAACGTCAATAAATAGATTTGTATTTCTTGACGGTTTCACTAAAACCGTCAACTATTATGGTATAAATTTGCTAAATTAACACAAAACGTGTGTTTCCTTGACGTATGTCTAAAACCGTCAAGGTTACCCATTTTAATGACGGTTTTCCACGACCGTCAATAAATAAACCGTCAAGAAAAGCAATTTTTCTTGTAGTGTAAACTAAACATGGTTTATTGAACTACCATGTCACTTGAATTGTGATTTACTCTAAATGTCGCCTGTCCCTTATAAGTTCATATCTTTAAAATGCTTGTCACTAATAAAATGTTGGTTTAGCTGAGTGGGCCAACAGGGCTCACCAGCGCATTGTTATAATGTGCTGACCCCTCCTCCACAGGTACTGGAGAAGGCTCGGGCGCACATCGCAATTAAAGCTTTCTGAACTGCTGTTTCCTTTCAAGTTGTTTTTCCTAAAGACGCACAAAGTATTGCGGAGATTTCAAAGATAGCTGCTTATATTTCAAAGTACTAAAGGGGCGTGATGTATGGAACGGGAAATTATTTCATGGCAGCCTATCAGTTGTACTTCTTTTCATGAATCAATGTAGCCGAAAAGGCATTTCAAATATTATCGAGAAAAGTTGTATTCTGACTACAATCATCAATAAAATGAATATTTTCTTCCTATTCCGCTTGCTTAATGTTTCCGCAACTGTGGCTTATTTTTCAAATGTGATGAATTGATATAAATGTGCATGTTCTAGCCTTGTACAAGTGCAACTCCAGACTTGTACGGCATCACGCCTTAGCGAGGACGATCGATTCGGCGTGAATCGAAGCAAAGCGAGCGATTCCCCGAATCGGGGCGTGACAAGTTGGTATCAGAGCACGGCTTCACTTCCTCGGATTTCAAAAATAAATGTTTCAAAAAGGAAGTCTTGATGCAAATTTTCTCGATTGATGGTGTCGATGGCGCTGGCATGAAATAATGTTCCATACAATAAGCCCATAAATATTTTATAAGTGCTAATGGAATTATTTCTTTGTTGTAGAATGACCAAGGTGATAGCTCAAAGACGAATTCATCGTCTGACCCGATTGAGAAACTGATTAAGCAAATGGAGGCTCAGAGGAAGCAAAGCGAAGCTCAACATCGCGCGCTTCAGGAGCAGCTTCAGTATCAGTTTCAGGAGCAGCTGGATGCTCAACAAAAGCAAGTTGATAGTCTAACTCAGATTGTCATCAAGCTGTCGGCCGATTCTAATGTTTCTGCAAAGGCCGCAGCAACCGAGACCGTGGAGGTGCCGGCAGAGAAACCTGAGACGCCGACACGGAAGAGGACGAGCTTCAAGTTCTCTGAATTTAAAAGTTGCGACCCGCCTGAGTTTGATGGGAAAGAGGAGCCAGATGAGGTGATGGGCTTCTTGAACACACTAGAGGGCTATTTTCGAATGTTAGAGATTCAGGGCAGTAAGAGAGTGGAGTGTACTGCTGTACAACTTCGCCTCAAGGCCCAGGAATGGTGGATTTCGCAGAGACAGGCACTTTGCGGAAATAGTCAGGATATAAAGATGTCTTGGGAGGCCTTTAAGCAGGCTTTCATTACTCACTTCATTCCACCCGCTGTCCGACAACAAAAAGAGAATGAGTTCATTGCACTTCGACAAGGCAGTATGTCAGTGCATGACTATGAGACAGAGTTTTTGAAGAGAGTCGCATTCGCTGGGTACATGGTACCGAATGACGACGCCAAGCGAGGAAGATTTGTGCAAGGCTTGAATGAGGGCCTAGAGAAGGATGTGCTAAATCGGAAATGTACGTCTTACCGGGAGGCGTATGAGACAGCTCTCGAGATGGAGAGATTTCATAAACCGGCTAGTCGTGAGACAATGAAGAGCAACCAAGGACTCAATAATCAGAAACGACCTTGGTCTGCTAGCAGGAATGACGCACCTAAGCGTCACAATACTGGAGACAATCGAGGGCCTCAACATACAGAACGTTGTAAATTTTGCAACCGTTGGGGACATCGATCCGAAGATTGTCGGGTGAAGTGTTTCAAATGCGGCGAGCAGGGCCACAAGGAAGCTGACTGCAGAAATAGAGGAGGGAATCAGTATCCTCCTCGTGGGCATAACAATAATCAGTATCGTGGGCATAACAACAACCACAACCGGGGACAATATAACAACCAGCATCGTGGCGGAGCGCCACCAGCCTTACCGGCTCCAGCTGGGAATGCACCGAATCAACAAGGTGGGCAAGCAAGGGTTTATGCCTTGACTCAGGCAGAGGCCCAGACCGCGGAGAATGTTATAACAGGTACGTTGCTATATAAAGGCACACCTGCAAGAGTACTTTTTGATTCTGGCGCTACTCATTGCTTTATCTCTTCTGATTTTGCAACGGAAAATAAATTTTGTATGACTCAACTAAAGACAGCTTTGTGTGTTAGCACTCCTTCGGGAGTAGATATGCCTGCAACTTTGATTTGCAGGGACGGCTACATTAAAATTGGAGGCAAGACTTTATCTCTGGATGCAAACACCCGCCCCCCTCCCCCCGACAACAAACACCCACCCCCCGCCCCCCCTCACCGCCGACCCCCGCGACAGCCGACCCCCCCACCAGAAATCCTACCCCTGCCCAGAATCCCTAAACCCTACCTGCCCCCCGCCCTCAACACCCTCCCCCCCACCCCGCCTGCCCCAGCGACAGCCGACCCCCCAAACCCGAAACCCGAAACCCTATATGTTAAACAGAGAGAGAGAGATGGGGGAGAGAGAGAGAGAGTCTTTTTGGGGGGAATGAAAAATTCCCCCTGTCGGTTCAATTTAAGTTAGGTTACAGTATTTAGCGACGGACTACCGACGGATATATCCGTCGCTAGGTAGTCACTAAATACCCACTAGATTACCGACGGAAGTCCATCGCTAGTTAAACGCTAATTTATCGCACCATTTTTTTCAGATTTTGCCGCCACAATGTGCGACATATTAGCGACGGAGATCAATCCGTCGCTAAATTTTCGTCAAATTAGCGACGGATGTGCGACTGATTTTGACACACAAAAAATAAAAAAATATCCATTGATTTCTGACGGTAGTCCGTCACAAGGTAGTCGCTAGTCCGTCGCTATTACCGACGGATAAGATTCGTCGCTAAAGGTCCATCGCCAAATTGCTGTATTTTAGTAGTGTTTGCTCTTTCTTCATCGTTTAGAAAGATTCCTACGGGGTTAGGGACATGGGAAAGAGATATATGTTCTTACATTTAATGGTGGACGGCTACGTTTGAGACATGGGGAAGAGAATATATGTTCGAAAAATTGTCTACCTCGTTTAGAGATTGCTACGAGGCTGGGTGAGTGATTTCAGTTGTAATCTCTCTTCTTATTTATTTCGATGAAGGGTTGAACCTTTGAGCAAATGGTTCAACATATTATTATCCAGTCTTGTATCTTATTGAAAGTTATAAAGATTAGAATTCGTCTTGGTGACATGGTCACCGAACCATATATATATACTATGTTTGATCTTTCTTGACATTCTTGTTAGACAGTCATGTTTTGTTATCTTTGGGTTTATTGGCATAGTTTTCGCTGCGGTCAATTTCAGACGCGTGGATCATAGCATGCTATCAGCGATATTGTTCCCAACATCTGGTATTAGAGCTTTATGTATGCTCTGTTGATACCAACTTCTGGTATCAGATCCAAGTTCTTGAAAGGGAAGGTACAACCTTGTCTACGGAGCAGATGAACACACGTATGATCACTCTCACAGGGGGAACTAGGCAATATGGAAGCCAAGGATGGAGGATTTATTTTAGTGTAAGGACATGCATAGTCCGTTGGCGGACGACAATGCCAAGCCATCAGATAAATCTACTGATGACCACAAGTTGACAGCTTTGTCGAGCCGACGAGGTGCAGGTTTGGAACAACCCATTCACGTTCAGAATGTTGTACTACGGAGAGTACAAGAACACCGTGACCCGGTGCAGACACGAGAATTTTTTGGTTTAAGCTTGGATTCCCTCTTAAATTTACGGTATTATTTCTGCACTCAGGCATTGATGTATTTTTCTAATGTTACATTTATTTAGCATCATTCCATTCTGTTAATTTTTCTAGGATTTCAAGATCCAAAACCTTGTTGGCTTTTGTGATATCATTTTAATTTCTATGAGACATAACGGCCTTTCTTACTCTAATGGTTCTTTTTGTTCTTTCTGCTTTTTGTAATATTCTGCCACTTATGCTTGTGCATACACTATAGTCCAAAAACTTCCTTACATTAGGTTGCACACGTACCACAATTTCATAAACTACTTCTGAAATTAATATTGTAGATTCCTACTGTGAAATAATTTTCTAGTATTTATTATGTAACTAAGTAGACCAAATCTAGCTCATTAGTTGCTCTCAATATATTGATCGTTAAGTTCCCAGCGAGTCCCAGGAAAAATTGCTTTATGTAGTTAGAACATCAAATGACATTTGTTCGCTCGTTTGAGGTGTTGTATGTTGATTTATATCTAAACCTTATAGGACGTATGATATATTATCATGAAACAAGTTGTTTTATAAATGTTTATACTTTATGCTACAACCAATCATTTCTCTGAATATATGGGAGCTGATAGAAGTTTCCTTTTACTAGAAGTTGTGATGATAAATAGGCCAAAGGATTTTGCAGGGACATAGCTCATTTGTGGTGGTGTTGTATGTTGTACCCAGAAGCTAACAAGATCCATTATGTCGTTGATGGTGCCTTTGAACATGGACATAGCTCTTTTTCTAGTCTTATAATGTGTTCATTTCAGGAATTTGCATAATGTTTTTATGAGTAAGAAGGGAAACTGCACTGCTATCAACTCCCTCAATCTCATACTCTATGAAAACCATATTCCTGTTGATCTTCTAGGTAGGCTTCTCTTTATAAATGTAAAACTTCTGCATCAGAGTAGACTTTTGAACACCCTGGATACATACTTATAGTTGCTCATGACATAAATGATACACACAAAGTAGGATGTTAAGTAATCATTTCCACTGGTTACTATATTTTGATAATTGTGGACAAACTCTCGTTTTATTCATTGTAGAGTGAAATTGATTTACTAGGGAAAGTACAACATCCAAATGTAATTTATCTTCTGGGTTATTGTGTTCACGAGGATACAAGATGGATCTATGAGTTAATGTAAAATGGGTCTCTTGAAACACAATTATGTACATGGTAATAAATCTATTCGCCACACTTTGGTTTAAACAATAAGGCAAGGAAAATTCAATATTTGATGTTCTTTTATTTTTCATTTTTCACTCAGGACTTTCCATGGGAATGCCTTAACTTGGCACATCAGGATGAAAATTGCACATGATATGGCAAGGTAACATTCCGAGCAACCATTTTTGCTATCAACCATAGAGATTGTTTTTTATTGTATGTTGTTGTCCTGAATTTTGTGATAAAGCAGAGGATTGGAGTATCTTCTTGAAATTGTAGTCCACCGTGATCCATAGAGATATAAAATCATCTAATATCCTTCTAGATTCTGAATATAACGCCAAGGTATTCTGTTTTTATGCATAAAATCCATACTTAAGCTCTTACTTTATTTCGTTATATATGAATCTATGGGTTGTTTTTTCTTGACACAAATATCATACTTTGGACATGCAGTGACCAGTAGTAAGCAAAGTAAATGCAATGTCAAACTATTTGGCACTCTTAGTTATGTTGCTCCGGAGTACCTTTTAGATGGTTCGTCTTGATCATGAATCTTCTGTAAGTCTAAACTTTTAAATGTGCTATTGAGAATTACTAAATATTGTTTTATGGGAGAATAATTATAATGCAATCCATTCTAGTCTTGACTCAATTTACACTATGTTGCACGGGCACAGCAAAATGGTGTCCACATCCCTATCATGTTTGTATCCATGTCCTTATCCATATTCATGCAGCATAAGTAATCACCTTCGTACCTATTTGAACATGCCTGTATCCCTTACTGGTATTGTGTCTGTAGATGTAGTCGTACATGTATTCGTGCAACACAACATTCACTCTAGTGCCTAGTTTCCCTATTCAGTTTGCTATTATTGATATATGGTACTTGATGAACAGAGTGAGTTATAATCTTTATTACATTAGGAAATAGTTTCTCTTCTTGCTCTTCCATATTTTTAATATCTAGTAATATTCGATTATTTGAGAACTTTTCAGTTATCTTTTTTAGACTAAATGCACTGTGAAAATTTTCTATAAAGTTAATTAACAACAATTTTATGACCTCTATTACATTTTCTATGCTTCTTAGTGTATGTAGGAAGTAGACATCTGTAAATCAAAAAAGTAGTTTTCCACTTACATGATTCTCAGCAAATTTGACCCATTCTGCTTAAAAGTGTTGATTTTCAAATTATTTATCATACAAGATTAAGCCATTATATGCATAAGCTCCTCCGCGACAACTTAACACTATGGACCTCCTTTCTCCCATTTACTTATGTCTGCTACTTCTCTGTTATATATACTTAAACCTTCATCAAGATACTTAATTTTATTATTTTTTGTTTTTTGGGTCTCCAAAAGGATGCTGGAGAAGAAATTAAAGAATTAGCTCAATAAGCGCGAATCGGGGAGGGCTAGTGATGAGAAGCAGCTTCCTCCAATCCTGAGAAGACTCTTAAAGGAACCAAAGCCCAGTATCACCTTGAGGATCATCATCATGATTATGATCTTCCTTATGATTCTTTGTACTCTTCGTCCTCTAATCTTGAGAAGACTTTTTTTACACTTTGTATATATCATTTTTGAATATTTGCGATGTACAAAAATATGTATTTGTGATCAATATAAAAATTGTTTATTGTAATATTATATGTGTGTTTGTTAACTAGCACATGGAAGAATATAATATACATAATTATAAATAAAATTTTGGTAAACCAAAAATCAACTTCTCTTGACGGTTATAAAATGTCAACAAAGATTCGAATTCTGCTATAAACATCCTTGGCAGTTTTTCAACATCAATAAATAATTTTTTGACGATTTTTAAACATCAATAAAGATTTTTCTTGATGGATTATCCTCATCAAGAAAGGGTTTTCCTGACGGCATCCTTGAGGCAAGAGTTAAAAAAGTTTCTATTTACCTTGATGGCTTTTTATCTATGTTTTCTCGATGGTTTAAAGCCGTCAAGAAACAAAACCAGAAGCCGTCAAAAAATAGGGGCTTTTCTTGGCTCTAGCTTGTATGATGGATGTAAAACCATCAAGATAATTTTTTTTTCTTGACAGGAAAAAACGTCAAAAAAAAATATTTTTTTTGTAGTGAACATATACACACACACGTGAATTCAAATGGTCCTGTAATATACTTGTTTCTTTTCTGTGATTGTTAGGTTTACTGCAGACCAAGCATTTGAAAAACCTAATAAGAAGAATGATTTGAACTTGATGAATCTGTAGCTTCTATGATGGAGCAATTTCCTGACATAGTGTTTGCTTACGGTGGCAGTAACGAGTATAGTGGAGGTAAGTTGATTGTGAATGCTAAGCCTAAATAGCTCTTGATTTCTTTACTCTACTAGTAAATGCACATGCTTTGCACGTATAATACATATAATAAGAATAGTATACAGTCAAATATCTCTTCTAAGTCATACGGTTAAGGTGGGAGGTATTCTTCTTGTTTGGTTGAGTTCGGTTTCCCATGTTGAATATATATAACAAATTTAAATTTTTTCCATCAATTTTTTTCATAATTTTTTTTAAAAATAAAATGGACCATGATATAATTACGGCTTAGGCGATCACTTTTGAACCGTTTTGAAGCCTCATTATATAGTAGAAGATTTATATCAGTGAATATATGTACACTTAAACATGTATAGATTCATAAGCATATCATTACCAAGTGCATCCATTGGATGTTTCACCTCCCTTGTGTTCTACTTCAAAAGGAAATGTTCCTACTAATTTAGCAAAGGTATGTGCTACTAAATGTTGGGTTTTTGGCTTTCCTTTTAGAAACTTTAGTCCCACATCGGAAAAACCAAATAGGTTGTATCTCTATATATTAGCTTTGCTAGTTTAAGAGATGCACATGAGGTGTGGAGGTGCACATGGGTATGCCATGTGGGATTATTTTCTAAATGGGAAAAAGGCTAAAATTAACAATTAAAGCATTCATGCTTTTTGCTCTTGGGAAATTTATTTCCGTAGGAGCTAAGCCCCGTAGGGGCTTAGCGACTCGGACTCGGACTCGGACTCGGGCTCGGGCTCGGGCTCGGACTCGGACTCGGGCTCGGGCTCGGGCTCGGGCTCAAGGGCTCATGAGGCGTAATGTGGCGTTTTGTTGGCGCACTTTGCACTTAGCAACTTCCAGCAGAACGTGTCCTAGCATGTTCTGAGCGGTTGCTCCATGTTCGGGATGGTTACTACCACGTCCCTAACATTGTGCTAACCTGGCAATTGTTGCAGGGGCTTATATAAGGCCTCCTCCTTCTCTCTCACAGGTCAGGACTAATGCATAGGTAGTAGACAGAAAGTTTACAAGTGCTTAGAGGCTGTGAGAGAGAAGAGAGGAATTGTACCAGCATTACGTTTTGCACAGGAGTTCAAGTTCATCCGAGGAGTCAGAAGAGCAGAGTGTTCCAAGTTCTCCGATGAACTTGCTGGTTCCTGGAAGCTATTCGTGTGGGGCGAATAAAGCTTTGAGCAACGGTGATCATTCACCCCAGCAGGAGTTTTTCCACCTTTCGCCTGTCACTTTCTTTGTTGGTTTTACCAGGATATTATTAGCGCACCTTCGGTGAAGTGTTTGCGTTGATATTATCATAATTCTATTTGTGCACCTTCTGTGAAGTGTAGCACTAGTGGAATTTATTTTACGTACCTTCTGTGAAGTGTTACGTTCTGTGCACCTTCTGTGAAGTGTAGCACTAATTAAAATTTCTATTACGTACCTTCTGTGAAGTGTTACGTAATAACGATTGTTTATACAATTGTTACAATATTTCTGTTTTCCATCGAAAAATTGTACCCCGGCACTAACAATCTCAAAGCTTTATCGCTACGATGGAAAACGTTAATGTTTCACTCTTCAATTCTGACTTTTGCAAGTTAGAAAAGTTTGATGGGAAACATTACCAAGTCTGGAAGAGGAAGGTATATCTCACCCTTCAACTCAAAGACGTAGATCACGTACTTCTGGAGGAAGAACCTACTGTTCCAGATGTTAGATCTGCTGCCGCAATCACCGCGGCTACTAAACTGCAAGCAAAATGGAGAAGGGAAAATAGTATTTGCAGGCTGCTAATCCTGAATGCTATGGAAGATTCTCTTGCAGAATCATATTCTAAGAAGAATATCGCTAGAGACATATGGGAGTCTCTAGAAAAACTCTACAAAGAATACAAGAACCGCAGTAAAATATTTGTGGTTAAAAAATATCACAAGTGGTTTTTTGATGACGAAAAGTCTATGCTGCCGCAGGTGAAGGAGTTCCTGAAACTGCGACAGAAGCTGGAAGACGAGGCGATGCCCCTCCCCGACAAGTTTGTTGTTGGAGGGATTGTCTCAAAGCTCCCCGCTGGGTGGAGCAAGTTCTATACAAACATGCATAGAAAGAAGCTTGAGATCAGCCTTGAAGATCTCTTACAGGAAATCTATGTTGAGGACCAGATGCGGGCCCAACTGAAGGTGGACACACTGTCCAAGCAATTGGCTAACGCCAATCTGGTTCAAACCAAGGAACCAAGGGGAAAGCAGGCGGCTTTTCACAGCAAGAAGAAGGACCCTGACAATCTAAAGGTCAAGGGAACTTCTTTCAAGAAAAAGAAGCCAAAGTCTCAAATGTCTTGCTTCAAGTGTGGCAAGAAGGGCCACTTTAAGAATGAGTGCAAAGCAAAGACCAAGCAATCAGAGCAAGGAGAGCCTAGTAAGGTATCTATGATCACTGATGTTGTTGCTATGATTGTGCAGGTTGATGCGGTAGAGACTGATTCTGACTGGTGGGTAGACACTGGAGCCTCCTGCCATGTCTGCTCCAGTAAGGAGTGGTTCACCACCTACACACCTACTTCTGAAGTGGTTATGATGGCGAACCAGGCACAAGCTGAAGTGCTCGGGATTGGGACAGTGGTATTGAAGCTGACTTATGGCAAGTCTCTGACGCTTCAAGGCGTGAAGCACGTACCTGCTATCACCAAGAATCTGATCTCAGGAGGCCTACTCTGCAAAGTAGGTCTCAGGATGGACATCAATGCTGGCCAGATGGTGATGTCTATCAAGAAAACATATTTCAGGAAAACTTTTTATACCGAAAGAATGTTCAAGATTCAGCTTGTAAATCAGTCCAATGTAATTAATGTAATTAATGAAGTCACTTCTTCTGCTTATACTCTTGAGTTGTGGCATAATAGGCTAGGACATGTTCATTGTAAACGAATAAACTGAATGTCTAGTCTAGGGCTTATCTCCAAGTGTGGGGGTAAGGTAGAGAAATGTGAAGTTTGTGCTCAAACTAAGATCACAAGGAAACCCTTTTCTCGGGTTAATCGAAGTACAGATCTTCTAGAGTTAGTACACTCAGATATCTGTGACTTCAAACAGTTCTCTACAAAGGTCGGGATAAAGTATTTCATAACCTTCATCGATGACTTCTCAAAGTATGCGTTCGTCTACTTGCTGAAGGTAAAGACGAAGCATTCGAGAAGTTCAAGGAGTTCAGAGCCGAAGCTGAGCGACAGACTGGATAATAACTCAAAAGAATAAGAAGTGATCGAGGTGGAGAGTACAGGTCTCATGAATTTGCATCGTTCTGCAAAGAACATGGAATTGTCAATGAAACTACGGCTCCGTACTCTCCTCAATCTAACGAAGTAGCAGAGAGGAAGAACAGAACGTTAACAGAAATGATTAACTCAATGTTGTTGACTGCTGGCCTTCCTAAGTGCTACTGGGGTGAAGCTGCATTGACGGCCACTTTTATTCTAAATAGAGTGCCTCATGCAACTTCAGACGTTACTCCTCATGAACTCTGGTTCAAGGTCAGACCTAACTTGAATATCATTCGAGTGTGGGGGTGTCTGGCATATGTCAAGCTTCCAGATCTGAAGATTAAGAAGCTTGGGACAAGGACTACAAAGACAATCTTCGTGGGGTATGCCGAGAAAAGTGATGCTCGGAGATTTCTTGATATTGAGTCAAATTATATCATTGAATCTCGCGACGTAGAATATTTTGAAGACAAATTTGCTAGGCACAAGAATATTATTCTTGCGGATGTACCGGAGAATAATGAGGGTGCGCAGCAAACTGAAGTCTTCAATGAAGATGTGGTCCAAGAAGATGTTGTTGAAACAACGGTTGAACCAGAACAAGCCGAGCCGTCAGCTAAGCGTGTGAGGAGGCCGGAGGGCTTCGGAAGTGACTTTGTCACCTATCATGTGGAAGCAGATCCGCTTACCTATGATGAGGCGATGAAGACCAGAGACGCAGTTTTCTGGAAGGAGGCGATTGACAATGAAATTGATTCCATCACCTCAAATAATACTTGGGTGTTGGTTGATCTTCCTGAAGGAGCTAAACCCATCGGATGCAAATGGATCTTCAAGAAGAAGATGAAAGCAGACGGAACTATTAATAAGTTCAAGGCTAGGTTGGTAGCCAAGGGGTTTTCTCAGAAGTAGGAGATTGACTATTTTGACACGTATGCTCCAGTTGTCCGGATGACCACTATCAGGATATTGATTGCTCTTGCAGCAATACATAAGATGGTGATATATCAGATGGATGTGAATACGATTTTCCTAAATGGTGAGCTGACCGAAGAGATTTACATGCAACAGCCAGAGGGATTTGTCATCAGGGGTCTTGAAGACAAAGTCTGCAAGTTGGTGAAATTCTTGTACGGTCTTAAACAAGCTCCCAAAATGTGGCATGAGAAATTTGACAAAGTTATAAGGTCAAATGGCTACATGGTCAGCGATACGGATAAGTGTGTTTACACGAAGTTCGCTGATAGAAGAGGTGTGATCGTTTGTTTGTACGTGGACGACATGCTTATCCTAGGTACGGATATTAGCTGTGTCACGGAGACAAAAAAATTCATCTCAAACAAGTTCAGTATGAAGGACTTAGGGAAAGCTGATGTGATCTTAGGGATCAAAATCATCCGGACAGACACTGGACTAGCGCTGTCACAGTCTCATTATATTGAGAAAATGATCACTCGTTGTGGGTATCGGGATCTTCCAGGGATCGATACGCCGTACAGGTGTGATCTGAAGCTGAAGCCTAATTAAGGAGAAAGCGTCAGGCAGCTGAAGTATGCAAGCGTAATCGGAAGTTTGATGTATGCTACTAATGCCACAAGGCCTGACATAGCTTTCGCAATGGGAATGCTGAGTCGTTTCACGAGCAACCCAGGTGTTGAACACTGGAAGGCTGTGAAACGGGTTATGAGATATCTCAAGAAGACTCAGACATATGCACTGTACTACAGCGGAGATCTGCATGTAGTGGAAGGCTTCAGTGATGCCAGCTGGTGCTCAGATTTGGAGAGCGAGAGGTCCACAGGTGGATATATTTTCACAATGGGTGGAGCTGCTATATCGTGGAAATCGAAGAAGCAGACTATGCTCTCACGGTCATCCATAGAATCTGAGTTCTTTGCTCTTGATACCGCAGCCGAGGAAGCAGAATGGCTTCGGGAGCTCATGTATGATCTTCCAGTGGTTATGGCACAAATACCGGCAATACCGATATACTGTGACAACCAGGCGACTGCGGCGGTGGCATCAAATGACCTCTTCAACGGAAAGAAGAGGACTGTGCGGTTAAAGCACAGGGCAGTACATGATCTTATTAAGAGAGGTGTAATTGCAGTTATTGATGTTCGGAGTCAGGAGAACCTGGCGGATCCGTTCACCAAGGGCCTCAAGCGCCAGCTGGTCGATGACACAGCTTGTAAAATGGGCTTGAAGGCATTCTGATATTAGTTATTGTATTCCTACCATAAAGTTTTATGCTATTAGTTCAAAGATTTATCTACTAGGCATCTAGCTTTTGGTTCAAGGGAGGACCATTAACTGAAAGAATATCAAGAACGGTGAGTACATGTTCTATTGGGCATGGAGAGGTTACGGACCTACAACCACTATTGTCTACTGTTGTTTTCTGCAGAAAACGGTTCCTGTGGAAAGGATGGCTTAATTGCCTTAATGAGTTCTCAGGCAGAGTGAATGCCTGGTATGCTTTATAGGAAGTACGGTAGAGCAGCACTACAAGGAGTGAAACTCCATGCTACAGTGGGGTGACTCCACAATGAGGTTCCTATATGTGGGGTGCTGCCCAGGAATAGGATAAAGCCTCGGCTTAGCATGCCAAGTCACAGCGGCGTAGCACCGCAAATAGACAGTTAGCCTAATATTGTATGTTAAAAATAAAGAGGGGTGTAGTCAGCACTACAAAGAGGAGGCGTTCCTCATGTTACAGTGGCACGACACCACGATGAGGTACCCGGTTAGGGATAAAGCCTCGGCCTTGCAAGCCATGTCGCTGCGGCGTAACACCGCAAGGGAGCCTAAGGCTTCATGCTGGGTAGTTTGGCACTACAAAGAGGCGGTTGCCTCATGCTACAGTAGTATGACACTATGATGAGGTTCCCGGTACGGGGTAAGGCCTCGGCTTTAAGCCGTGTCATAGCGGCGTAGCACCGCAAGGGAAGCGCAAAGCGCTTCATGCCATGTCTCTTTATAATGAACTCACCTATAATGTATGGACAAAGAGATATCAGGCCGTCTCTTGAGGGTAAACTTGTAGACGCCCAAAATTATATACTGAAACCAGGCTGGCACAGGACCTTTAATGTGTAGCCAGAAGCACACGTAACTACATTATGTGAGTGGAAAGAATTTCAACTATGAAGCAGAATTCAAGGCTTAGTCCATTCTTGTATTATAGTCTGATTTTTGACCTATGCGGGAAGATTCAAGTCGTCAGCGACATCTCTCCTAATGCATGATGGACAGTTACTGTGGGGAACACTTATACTCATATATAGAGATATGTGGGGGATTGTTGGGTTTTTGGCTTTCCTTTTAGAAACTTTAGTCCCACATCGGAAAAACCAAATAGGTTGTATCTCTATATATTAGCTTTGCTAGTTTAAGAGATGCACATGAGGTGTGGAGGTGCACATGGGTGTGCCATGTGGGATTATTTTCTAAATGGGAAAAAGGCTAAAATTAACAATTAAAGCATTCATGCTTTTTGCTCTTGGGAAATTTATTTCCATAGGAGCTAAGCCCCGTAGGGGCTTAGCGACTCGGACTCGGACTCGGACTCGGACTCGGGCTCGGGCTCGGACTCAGACTCGGGCTCAAGGGCTCATGAGGGGTAATGTGGCGTTTTGTTGGCACACTTTGCACTTAGTACGTCAGCATCGTCGCTAGGCGCATAGTGCGCTTAAGTTGCGCTCGTTGCGCGAGCCACTTGCGCGGCCCGTTACGCGAGCTGGCCCAGTTACGCAACCCAGTACGCCCAGTACGCACAGTATGTGCAGCGTACGTAGCGTGCGTAGAGTGCGCAGTGTACGCAGCGTACGCAGTGTGCGTAGAGTGTGTAGTGTGCGTAGGGTGCGTAAAGGGGCTGTGTGCGTAAAGTGCAAATTACGCTGGTGGCACAACTTCCAGCAGAACGTGTCCTAGCATGTTCTGAGCGGTTGCTCCATGTTCGGGGTGGTTACTACCACGTCCCTAACATTGTGCTAACCTGGCAGTTGTTGCAGGGGCTTATATAAGGCCTCCTCCTTCTCTCTCACAGGTCAGGACTAATGCATATGTAGTAGACAGAAAGTTTACAAGTGCTTAGAGGCTGTGAGAGAGAAGAGAGGAATTGTACCAGCGTTACGTTTTGCACAGGAGTTCAAGTTCATCCGAGGAGTCAGAAGAGCAGAGTGTTCCAAGTTCTCCGACAAACTTGCTGGTTCCTGGAAGCTATTCGTGTGGGGCGAATAAAGCTTTGAGCAACGGTGATCATTCACCCCAGCAGGAGTTTTTCCACCTTTCGCCTGTCACTTTCTTTGTTGGTTTTACCAGGATATTATTAGCGCACCTTCGGTGAAGTGTTTGCGTTGATATTATCATAATTCTATTTGTGCACCTTCTGTGAAGTGTAGCACTAGTGGAATTTATTTTACGTACCTTCTGTGAAGTGTTACGTTCTGTGCAGCTTCTGTGAAGTGTAGCACTAATTGAAATTTCTATTACGTACCTTCTATGAAGTGTTACGTAATAACGATTGTTTATACAATTGTTACAATATTTATGTTTTCCATCGAAAAATTGTACCCCGGCACTAACACTAAATGCATGTTCCCAACATATATGGGTGTCAAACTAGCTTCAACTCATATTATGGATGTCAAACTAGCTTCAACAAATAAATTAAAAAAATATCCAGCCACCTGCAAACATTGGGGTATTCCTATTATATGTAGAAATACCTAATCCAAACCATTGATGTATTCTTATATATATATACTAGATATGAATACCCAATTCAACTCCATTGAGATGTACCTATTATATGTGGAAATACTCAATCCGATTTCGTGATATTTTACATAGGTTGAAAACCCCGTCCAGGGTTCACTCCAACACATGAATGGACTTGCATACACTCCCTAGTTCAAACATAAGTTCCCACCACCTATAAACACCTTTTGGTACAATACCATCTATTCAATAACTTACATTAACAGGATTAACATTCCAACACTTACATGTATCTTCCACGATACAATTTAGCAATGCCAAAGTACATCAGCTCAAGTAGTTGAAGCACAGAAGAATACAATATGTATAACTATAGTTCTTGTTGTATCGAACCTTAAGCAGTAACAAAAATTCAAGGTGCATGAACACAATGTATAGCTTTTGAAGTCTCTGTTATAGTGTTGTATATTATTCATATGCCTAACATGAAGAAGAAGAAGAAGAAGAAGAAGAAGAAGAAGAAGAGTTGTGTGATCCAAATTGCGAAGAGGTTAATTCCCTTTCACCTCGGCAGAGTTTATATTTCCTACCCTTCGCTTCCTAATCCCCAAGAAAGTATTAATTTTCTTCCAATTAACAAACAAAGAACGGAAAAAAGAAGCAACACTGCAAAAAATCTCGAGCAAAAGAAAGAGACTGGAACTGGAAGGAAGACCACCCATGATAATTAATGGTGATAATATTAGTGCGTAATGATAACAGTATATACTAGCAAGAGGTTGCCCTAGCAGTAGGTTTACAAAAGAACATTCTCAGTAACGCTCATAATTACAACAACCATTTTGCTAGCTCATATTACCACACATATGAATGAATGAACTCTTTCGCTAGTCCCCAATTTACCTCAGTTGAGAACCCTTGCGCACCTCGTGATGGCCGTGCAGCCGCGCTTGTACGGGTTGGCGCGTCCTTGGCTGTAGCAGTTGTAGTAGGACCGGCCCCGGCGGTTGCACGGCACGCTGTTCTTCTTGAGGGCACCGTACCCGATGAACTTGCGCCTCCCACGGACCCTGAGTCCCCTCCGTGTCGATTCGGACTCAAGCCCGAACTCCTCATCCTCGTCGATGCACTCGCCAACCAGCCCGGTGGCGCTAACGCACGAGTTGTGGCTACTGCTGCTGCTGATGCCCTCGATGCTCACGAGGCCCCAGCTGTCGTCGAGGATGGCGCCTGCTGACGACTTGGTCACGATGGATAGCAGCAGGAGGAGGAGGAAGAGAGCACAACGAGGAGCCATATCAACAACTTCTTGTGAATTTATTTTTCAAAGGAAGTGAGGATTTTGTTTTCCTTTTTATGGAGGGCCAGTCCCCCTTCTCTTCTTGGGGGACGAGAAGAGAGGAAGAGATGGGGCTTGGTGGAGTTGGTTTTGGAGAGGATGTCTATGGTGGGAGTTTCATGGACCAACCGAGTTTGATGGAATTCCTCTCGTTTGGTTTAGCGGTGTGCCCTATCTTTCTGCTTGTTTTGAGGGTAGGCGGGAATTATTTGGGTTCATTGACTTCATTCCCTCCTTTTCTTTTCTTTTCTTTTCTTTTTCTTTTCTTTTTTATATATTTAATTCTCTTTTTTCATCCCATTTTTTTTTTCTTAATTTTTGCTGTAAATTATATATATTTGTAAATGTCCTTATCCAAATATTCAGCACGAAAGCTAGAGGAGCTTTGCTCATGCCACCGGTTTAACAACGACACGAGAAAATAACATCAACGTAGACGTAAATATTTTCAGCAATTCGTAATCGAGATTTTGTCGGAGATTAACATCTTCAACACCGAGCAATTAAAAACCTCCAATTTTTTTCACTAATACGGAGTACCATGTTCTTTTTCCATAAACTATCATATGAAACACTTATTAATAGGCATTCACATGCTATTATAGAGTTCTCTATTTTCCATATATATATATATATATATATATATATATATATATATATATATATATATATAGAGAGAGAGAGAGAGAGAGAGAGAGAGAGGAGGAGGGATCGGCATCCCCTCATTTTTTGCATCCCCAAGCATCCCCATGTTAACAACCGTTGGATGTACTTTAAGTCATCTAATCTTAACCGTTGGTAAATCAATGGTTAAGATTAGATGACTTAAAGCACCATCCAACGGTGTGAGTAGGGGGGATGCTTGGGGATGCAAAAAGTGCGGGGATGCCTATCCTTCCTCTATATATATATATATATATATATATATATATATATATATATATATATATATATATATATATATTGGTAAATAGTCAAAGCAATAAAAATCATTTCCCTCCTTACATATATGAACAATAAAGAAATCTAGTATGAGATTATTCGGCTACAAAATAACCTCTCTCTTTTCTTTATTTCTGTAACAATTGTTTTTTTTTTCTTTTAAAATTTAATCTAATCAAGTCTATTATAATAATTATCCTAACAACGCTGCCGGGAGCTAAACTACTTACCAACCTAGCTAGTGTGGGTCCTGGAAACCTACTATGGTCAGCAATTGGCTAGATCAGTTCGAAAGGAACCAATCTCACTAGTGTCTCCAAAGTGGATCAGATGGGCTCAACTTTTCGACCAGTTCTGTTAGTCTGATATGGTATTACTCGGTCTAACCTGAGACTGACCGAAACATCCTAACCTAACCCATTTTATGACCGCTATCAAACCATATAAAATCATATAAAATCTTGATAGGGTGTGTTTTGAGAATAGCTAGTCCAATCACCAAATCCAGCATATTTTTTCTTTTTATTACAATCTACACACATCTATATAATTTTTTTTACAGTTGATGACTCGAACCCTGCCATCTAGATGTAGTGTCCACACTGCTTTTTATTTGAACTACAAATGCTGAACCCAAAGCCTACATGCATGTAACCTCATTTTGAGCAAGAGGGATGAGCGACCACAAACAACAACATTACTAGGTGACTGCAAAATTTATACTTAACAACTTAAGTCAGGGAGCTTGGATCTGCTCATGGATAACTGAACAACCTTGCATACACTTGGATCTGCTCATGGACGTGCTTATGCCCGAACTTTCTTAAGAGTCCAAATTGTCGTCCTTAATTAATCATGTGGCCTATTGGCTCATGGCCGGAGATTGGATTGGCTCATTCTAATATTTCTACACGCGCGTTGAGCTGTCAAGTCAGTCGACTGCATGGAGCCCGACACACAGTGAGTTTCACTTGTTTGTAAGCTCACAAGCCGAGCTCTTCCAGTTCAATGAGACCGAGTCGAGCGGAGCGGTGCTTTTAATTATATTGAATCGAGCTCACGAGCTGCTTTGTTCACTTGGCACTTGCACCCTAATTGCTCGATCTTCGATGTGTAGTGGTGACAGTGGCACTGGAGCCAGGCACGGATCTATGTTCGGCACCATATTTGTAGATATCGCCCCGGCCCGGCCCAGCCCGGCTATCCCGTCTTAAACGGTCGAATCAATAGATGTTTCAAACATCTTCTCCGTGAGTTTGAATCACCTGTGGATACAGCCAAAGCCTCTGTTGAAACGTAAAGGTCATGCTCTGCACACCTAACAAGGACCAGTCGACACGCCACTCACCACGTACTCCACAGCTTCTTACACTTGTACATCTGTCCAGTCTCCACTTGTCACCTCCTAGTGGAGATAAACGTTGCTCAATGAAACCCTAAATAAATATCCTCCTATATCAGAACCCGACCCCTTCCCGTCACCTTTCCCTTCACTCTCTCTCTCTCTCTCTCTCTCTCTCTGTAACTATGGCTCCAAGTAGTGCTGCTGTTCTAACTTGTGTTGTGGCGGTCTTCGTATTTTCTAGTTCTACTAATGCTTATGATTTCTATGTTGGTGGGAGGGATGGGTGGGTTGTGAACCCTTCCCAAACTTTCAACCGTTGGGCCGAAAGGAACAGGTTTCAAGTCAATGACAAGCTAGGTACGATCTTTTCTCTCTTGTTTTTAGCTTCTAATGATAAAGATTAGGGACTATTTTGCTTTGATTCTGCCGCTATCATTTAATTTTAACTTCTAAGATTATTTTCGGTCATCCCTTTAATTTTTTCCCTCTTTTTTTTCCAGTTTTTAACTCTCTTTTTTATTGCGTGCTTCCTGTCATTCATCGATGGTTTTATAGGTTGTCTGCCAAGGACCAGAGACGGGAAAAGTTTTTTTTTTCGGAATATTTAACAATATGGGATTACATAATAGTTGAAATTAGGGTTTAGATTTTCAAAATGGTCAACATCGTTAGTCTTTGGGTCTTAAAATTACTATTCAGTTGACTAGATCCAAATACTAATATCGAACATTTTAGAGATCCAAATTCTAATATTAGATGCCCTATTACTATATAACTTTTTTTTAGGTTTGAGTTTGATTTGGTGGTCAGTGAGGAAAAAGAAAAAGGAAAGAAGTTTCGTTTATTTTCTTTTTCTTTTTTTTTTTTTTTAAAATCACACTCACACACACAATTGGGGGGCTCGAACCTTGCCGGCCCCTCCGGGTGTCCGTTCTAATACCACTAGGCTAGAGAGCTCGGACCGTTTATTTTCTTTTAGTTTCCTTTCTTTGAGCAACCAAACACCTTACACCTTGGAATATATGTTTGAGAGTGAATGGGAGATAAAAAAAATGAGAGAAAAAAAAACGTTTCGAGGGATTTTTTTTTTTAAGAAAGCAAAAGAAACTTGACCATTATAATATCTTTCCCTTTATCTGTTTTTTTCACTCCTAAAATAATTTAAGTTTTTGATGCGGTGGAATGGTATAATAGTTGAGTGAAAGAAAAATTAACTATTGTAATTTTTTTTGCTTAAGAAGTCTAATTTTGCCTCTCGAATTTTTTTTCGCTTAAATTTTTTTCTTCTCCATCAAAAAAATTAAAAATTAATGATATTTTTTCCCATCTTCCTCCATATTTTTATTTTTATTTTTATGTTTTGATCTGGTCTAGTTGTCTCAAAGATTAAAGAAATTATTGGATGGTCCCGGCTCACCACCTGGCTATGATGAATGGTGAGTCCGGCCACTAATATCTTGCATAACATTTGGTATTAAAAATTTAAAATATATATATATATATATATATATATATATATATATATAGAACAATATTTTTTTCAAAAATATTAAAAAAATGACCTAGAAAATAGAAGAAGTGTAGTGAGATAGTATTATGTTAAATGTCAAGATATTGGTGGCCGGGTTTACCAATTCACCATAGTTAGTTGTGAGTCCGAATCATCCAATAATTTTTTCAAAGATTGGTGGTAGAAATAAGAATTAACAGCTGGCACGCAGAATAGTGGAAAATTGTATATTTTCGGAAATTAAAAGGTGATTCTAAGAGCATCATTAGTAAGGCACATCCCATTGTCTAGATTCTAGATTTAGAATGTAGGAGCTCATTTTGTAGAATAATAAGTCTCATCCCTAGTCCCAATTTCTACAATTTCGGTCCCAACCTATCCATGGGTGCTAAGGGTTGGGCCTCCCAATTTCTAGATTCTAGAAACTCGTTTTGTAGAATAGTAAGTTCCAATTTGGAGCCCAACTTTCTAGATTCTAAACTTTATATTATTTTTTTCCTACATTAATTTTTGACCACACAATTTTTGTGACCGAGCTCACTTTATCATTTCCTACTATTCTCATACAAACCCAACCCATTCTACATTTACCTTTTTTTTTAAATTGTGGGCTCGAAATTGTATTGGAGAGTCCCAAGTACTAATGATGCTCTAACCAACATTTCACATTACTTGCAGTATTCAAGTACAACAAAGGGGAGGACTCCGTTCTTCTGGTGACAAAGGAGGACTACGACTCCTGCAACACTAGCAACCCAATTCGGAGAATGGACCAAGGGGAGTCGGTGTTCCTGTTGGACCGCCCAGGCCATTTCTTCTTCATCAGCGGGGCGCCCGGTCGGTGCGAGAAGGGCCAGAGGATGGTTGTCGCAGTGATGGCTGCCAGGAGCGGCAGGACGGCTCCGTCTCCGCTGTCGGCCTCTCCTTCTCTTCCTCCTTCGATGTCGGCGGCTTCAGCTCCTTCGCCTCATGGATATGTTGTTGGAAGCGACTTCGCGTCGGCTCCGACTCCAGCTCCGTCGGCAGCCGAGACGGGCTCGGCGACGTCGTCTTATAGTACTGATAGCGTCTTCAAGGTGGTGGTTGGTCTGCTCGTACTGGGTGGTGTCTGTTTTGTTTGATCAGTATGGGCGTTGGAACTTAGAAAACTTGTGCGTCTATCTAGTGAATAATAGCTTGAGAGTTGGAGTTTTATAGTATCGAACATGAGTTTATTTCATATTGGATATTATCTTTTATCTATGAATTCTGATAAAAGCCAAAGCTTGCCAAGAACCCAAGTGGGAGTCCCAAGTTGATTCAGCTTGGACTTTGTTTCGAACCGGACTAGCTCAGTAAGTTACGAGTCACCTTCATCTGTGCGAGTAGGAAAAGAATAAAAAAAAAAAAAGCTTTGCTCGGACGATTTTGTTCTTTTGGTCTCCTCTCCCCTATTTTCCTCCCTTTTCTTTGTTCATATTTGGATGATTGTCTTATTTTTCAATTATCGCAACCAGTATTTTAAAAGTATAACAATAAATATGCTGTCAAAAAAAAGAAGAAAAAAAAGCATAACAATAAATATGACTTTAGAAGTTCTCCTCTTTTTGTCTTCTCAATTCCCATGGCAAAATCCCCTCTTCCACCTCCGGAGCATCCCGACCCCAACTCCTGCTCCCTCGAGAAATTCCGCCTCTACGAAACTCGAGCAGTAATCTACCCTCTCTCTCCCAATTCCATTTCCAAGAACACGATAAATCTACCCTCTATTTCCCAATTCCATTTCCAACAAATGTTTGTTTGTTTGTGCAGAGGTTCTATCTGATCGGCAGCGACCGCGATAAGCAGCACTTCCGCGTGCTGAAGATCGACCGCTCCGAGCCCTCCGATCTCAGCATCAGCGAGGATCCGGTCGTCTACTCTCCGCAGGAGATCAAGAACCTCCTCCAGAGGATCGGCGAGGGGAACCGGGCCACCGGAGGCCTCTCCGCCGTCGCCAAGGTCTACGGCATCGCCGGTACAATAGCAATCTTCTCTCTCAAAAAAATTAAAAATTAATGATTTTTTTCCCCTCTTCCTCCGTATTTTTATTTTTATTTTAATGTTTTGATCCGGTCTGGTTGCCTCAAAAATTGTTGGTAGGAATAAGAATCTAAGGCCTCGTTTGGTTCGCGAAATGGAAGGGAAAGGAAATCAATTCCTTGTCATTTCCTTTCCTTTGGGAAACTTTAATTCCTATTGATTTTCCTTTCCGATGTTTGGCAATGTCAAGGAATTTGGAAAGGAAAGTAAATACTTCAATGTGGGAAAGTGATTCCTTCCTTGGATGGATGGAATCACTTTCCCCCCTAATTTTCCTTCCATTGGGAATCACTTTCCTTTCCTCCTCAATTCCTTGGGCACCCAAACATAGGAAAGTAATCACTTTCCTTTTCCAACCGGGAGATTCCGCGAACCAAACGAGGCCTAACAGCTTGACGTTTTGGTACGCAGAATAGTATATATAGTTGACAATTCTATATTTTCAGAAATTAAAAAGTGGTTCTCAACCAACATTTCCCATTACTTGCAGTATTCAACTACAACAAAGGGGAGGACTCGGTTCTTCTGGTGACAAAGGAGGACTACGACTCCTGCAACACTAGCAACCCAATTCGGAGAATGGACCAAGGGGAGTCGGTGTTCCTGTTGGACCGCCCAGGCCATTTCTTCTTCATCAGCGGGGCGCCCGGTCGGTGCGAGAAGGGCCAGAGGATGGTTGTCGCAGTGATGGCTGCCAGGAGCGGCAGGACGGCTCCGTCTCCGCTGTTGGCCTCTCCTTCACTTCCTCCGTCGTCGTCTCCGGTGTCGGCCTCTCCTTCTCTTCCTCCTTCGATGTCGGCGGCTTCAGCTCCTTCGCCTCATGGATATGTTGTTGGAAGCGACTTCGCGTCGGCTCCGACTCCGACTCCATCGGCAGCCGAGACGGGGTCGGCGACGACCTCTTGTCGTACTGATAGCGTGTTCAAGGTGGTGGTTGGTCTGCTCGTACTGGGTGGTGTCTGTTTTGTTTGATCAGTATGGGCGTTGGAACTTAGAAAACTAGTGCATCTATCTAGTGAATAATAGCTCGAGAGTTTTTATAGTATCGAACATTGAGTTTATTTCATTTTGGATATCATCTTTTTATCTATGAATTTTGATAAAGTCGAAGCTTGCGAAGAACCCAAGTGGGAGTTCAAGTTGATTCAGCTTGGACTTTGTTTCGAACCGGACTAGTTCTTCAGTAAGTTACGAGTGACCTCCTTCTATGCGAGTAGAAGGGAAAGAAAAAAAAAAAAAAAAAACTTTGCTCGGACGATTTTGTTCTTTTGGTCTCCTCTCTCCTATTTTCCTCCATTTTCTTTGTTCATATTTGAATCATTTAATTATCGAGTTCACACGGTAAATGTTCACAATTCTACTCAACAGAATTGATCCTCAACAAATTATTTTAAGAGTGGTTCTAAGTTCGGTAAAAATAATACATAATCTCTTCCTTTGTTTTCTCTGTCTATATCAGCAATTAGCAATTAGATCTTACAAGTCAATGTCATTGTATATCGCTAACCGCGCACTTTGTTAATATAAAAGAATGTCATGTCAATATTAAAAGTTAAGTTACGTTGGGTGTGAGGTTCCGTATCGATATTTTCTACAGATACAAGTATGAATATTGTTTATATTAAATTTTTTGTATTTAATAGGGATAATTTAGCATATATCTCTATTCTAAATGTTGAAAGTAGCATGTACCACCACTATTTTTTTTTATTTAACAAACACTCCCATTTTTTTGTATGGAAAAGTAAAAATTTAAGATATACCTCCACTTTCTAAAAGAAAATTATTTCTGTTTTATATAGGAGTGGGGGTATTTGCTAGATAAAATAAATTGTATTGGTATATGTTAGTTTCAAATATTTGGAATGGAGGTATTTGCTAAATTATCCCTCTTTAATATTCTGGTGAGAATTTCATATATGGCGATTTCTTGATTTTCGTGCATTTAGTATCATGGTCAGGAAATTGATTTTCGGTAAGGGTGTGTTTGGTAGAATGGAAAAGTGGAATGAAGGAAAAATAGTAAGATTTATTTCCTTTGTGTTTGGTAGAATGGAAATATCATTTCTTTTCTTTGTATTTGGTAGCAAGGATGGGAAAAAAAAAGAAAAAAAAATGCACTTTCCTTCGTTTGGTATGGAAGAAAAGTGGAAAGAAAGAAAGACAGTAAAAAAAATATAGGGTTTACCAATTTTATCCTAAACTAAAAACACTTATTTACCATTTGATTTCATAAATAATTTTTAAATGATACATTCATATTGTGGTATAATTGTTAATTAATACAAACCTCTACTTTTTCTTCCAATTTTTTTCCTACTTTTGGGAGGATTGAATTTCACAGATGTCGTTTGGTTCATGGATTTAAGGAACCAGGAAAGAAAAGTTGTTCCTTTCCTTTGTTTGGTAGCCACAAATTTGAAAATTAATTTTCTGAGAAGAGGAAAAATGGAAGGAAATATGGTTCCACTCATGACTCATGGGATTGATTTTCCCTCCTCATTTTCCAACATTTATTACAAAAAATTATGACAAAACTAACCATATGTTATTGCTTATTTTACCATTAACTCCTCGTATTCTGGGTCCCTTTGGATTTTCATAATGTCATTTTTATTTTAAAAGGTAAGGACATTATTGGAACATTGATATATTTTTGCTTTCCTTTCCTGCACCAACCAAACTCTGGAAAGAAAACAAAGTCTTTCCTAGGTGGTTTTCTTGTTTTACCAAACAATAGAAAGAAAATGTGACAAAAATTCTACTTTCCCATTCTATGGAAAGTAGAAGGAAATTAATTTCCCTTCCGTGAACCAAATCAGGCCTAAGACTGTGTTTGGTAGGAAGGATGGAAAAGTGAAAGGAAGAAAAAAGATAAGGATACATTTTCCTTCCATATGGAAAGAAAAGATCATTTCCTTCCTTTGTGTTTGGTAGCAAGGATGGAAAAGATAAGAGATGCATTTTCCTTTATTTGGTATAAAAGAAAAAGTGAAAGGAAAGAAAGTAAAAAATATAAGGTTTACCAATTCTACCCTCAACTAAAAATACTTATTTACCATTTGACTTCATAAATAATTTTTAAATAATACATTCATATGGGGGTATAATTGTTAATTAATACAAGCCTCCACTTTTTCTTCCACTTTTCCTCCCACTTTTGGGGGATTGGATTTTTTAGGTTATGAGGGAAAAGTAATCCCTCCACTTTTCCTTCCTTCCTATTTTCCTTCCACAGCAAACAAGAGAAAATGAATCCTTCCCTTCACTTTTTCCTCCTCTATTTTCCTTCCTCCCACTTTTTCTTCCTACCAAATTTATTGTGTCTAGATGGCAAACAAAAGAAAATAAATTTCCTGATTTTGTCAAATTTATTCCTTCCTCCCACTTTTGCCATTGATTTATGGTGTCTAGATGGCAAACAAGAGAAAATAAATCATCAATATTGTAGATCCACTTTTCCCATGGGCGACAACGATTTCAGTGTTACAAATTTATTTGTAACATTCTAATTTTATTTTTGAATTCTACTATGATTAAATCTCTCATTCTTTATTAAAAAAATTTACACTAAAATTCTTGTTCCGCCAATGCCACATTATCGTTATGTCATGGAGGATGGTATCATGCAAAAAAAAAAAAAAAATGATGATGAATAGCATTTTGTTTATGTTTTTGTGACTTCCTACCATGACCTACATATATACATGAACTATTAAAAACTTGCAGATAGCTTACCATCCATTACTATTTTCCCATTTAATGGACACATGTAAAACATGTGACTAACTTTGCCATCCTTAGGACGAAATGGCAGCATGGACCTCTCTTCGATGGCCATCTAGCTAGTCTTTCCCTGAATCCTTCTGCATCTACTAATTAATAAGATCCTATGCTTGTATCTCTTTTTATTTTTATTTTTTTAATTTTATTTTATGTACAAAAGGTTCTTACATAAAAATATTCAGAAACAATATGCTAATCAATCACTTGGAGAACATGCAGTATATTGCAATGTAACAGAAGGGGTTGGAAGGTGCAAAACATACATAAGCACACTTGGTGGGCCACAAAGCATCCTCCTCATTTTTTTGCTTAGAGATGTTTACATCAAATTCATCCTAATTTCGGTTGAAATTCGGTACAAAAATTTATGTTTCTCTAAGCAAAGTATCCTCCTAATTATTCTTGCTTAGAGATGTTTACATCAAATTCACCCTTAATAAGTAGTACAAAAATAATTATATTCCTTTATCAAAATATAAATTTGGTATAACTTGTTCATTTTAAGAATCAATGGGAAGGATGTCCAAAACATAAATTAATAACGGTTGGAAACGGAGTCGGAACATAGCGAAATAAACTGTTTCCTACGAAAAGGAAACTAAGAAGGATTGGAGTAAACCGTAGTATTCTGCAATGCACAATCACAAGTAATACCGGCCAGAATTATATACATAAAATTTTTACACGAAAATTAAAATTTGAAGAAATTAAATATAGGACGATCAGAGTTAATATTAAAAAAACCGCTACTGGAATAAAGAAATAAGTTATTTGTATTTACCCCCCCAATTGCTAATTCTATTTCTATTTCTCCCCAATTTTATTTTAATTAATGTTACCCCCCCAATCTTTGGGTAAAGTGCAAATAAAACCTCCTTAGATTTGCGTTTTTGCATTTGAAGACCCATTGTTTTAAAAAAATCTCCCACATTTTAATTTTTGCTTAGTTTGCACCCATGTCATTAACAGGCGTTAAAATACGTCTAAAAATACGATTTTACCCTTCCCCCTACTCTCTCCTCCCTCTCTCTCCGATGGTGGGGACTTGTCAAGCGGGGCCGACTAGAGGAGAGGGGAGGGTGGCCGGCCAGCTGAGGGAGGAGGGGACATGTCGAGCTAGGGTTGAGCATTCGGTTAATTCGGTTCAAAATGAACTGAAAATCGAATAAGCAAAATCAAAACCGAACCGAATTGGCCCATTACCGAATCAAACTGAATCAAATTAAATTGGTTCGATTTTTGTTTATTCGGTTTATTTGCACATTTTTGTTAATATGTATAGTACTTAAATATACCTAAATTTATTTAGTATAATATATATATATATATATATATATATATATATATATATATATATATATATATATATATATATTTTTTAAATATATATATATATATATATATATATATAAGAGCGGATCCAATACACATCAGAATTCTCAGGAAATGCAGCAAGTACTTGAGGAATTTGGGGACGTCGTTCCCCACGAGTTAGTTGCCCAAGGGTTGGTGTGGCTAGGAGGGCAGTCTACCGCAATATATATGTCACGCCCCGCTCCCGTAGGAGCGATCGTCCTCGATAAGGCGTGATGCCGCACGGGCCTAGGTTGTGCCCGTGCAAGGCCAAGTCCAGAAACGACCGATTTGAGCTAGGCCACAGAGTCGCACAGAGTTTTCCCATTTGCAGCGGAAAGTAAATGAACACAAATTGAAGCGAATTCAACTCTTTATTGATATTCAAGAAGTTTACAAGCGACGCTAGGCCGATATTACAAATCGCTCAAGCTCTCTCTCTGAAACATAAAAGACGTGCCAAGTGGCTTACAACATAGAATGATTCATGACGATGTTCCAATACATTATGTCCTGTATATGGTGTTCCAGCTCCTTGCAACGCTCCAAGGCTCCAAAGATAGCTCCGCGCCTTGGCACGTTCGATGGAAGCCCCGCACCCGCCGGCGTCTCCTGCATCCTGCAAGCAGACTGTGGGGTTATCAGTACATTGTTATGCACTGGTGGGGAGGCTAGCTCGCCCACAATGCTATCATTACCAAACACGTTCTATTTACTTTTGTGCACCGTCTATCATTCATTGTCTTTCTATTCTTGCCTTAGGATCATTTTCATGGCATATGTCATAACCTATCCCGTGTTGCCAAATTCAAGTGTCGCATGGAAATACATGCACGACTTACCCATACTTACCGTCCGGCCTTCCCTGTCCAACGTAAACCAAGTTAGTCAATAATTCATATGAAATAACTTAACGTAGTTCATGAAAGCATTCAATGTAAAGTGTGTGTCCTTGCCTCGGGTTCTAGCACGTCGTAAGCACGTTTTCTAACTCATTTGCTCGAAGTACTCTTTAATCATTTTGTGTGTTATATTCAAGCCTTATTCAGAAAGTGATTTGTACAGTTACTTAGCCTACTTTGATTTCAATGCAAGGACTTGCACGTGGATTGCCACCAGCAAAGCCCACTTAAATCTATATGCACCGGTCGCTGGCATCACAAGCCATTTTGAACACTTCCAACTGTGGTATTTCTCAACTTAGCGTAGGGTGGGACTGGCACACACTCCGTTTGTCTCTTGAAATACCTCAGCACTTACGTCCCCCGGGTGGCCAAGTCCGCACCCAGGCATGCCCGTAAGCCTCGACTTGGTCCGCCTAGGCCGGCCACGATCCTCCTTTTGATCATGCCGCGGAGTCCGTATCACCCGTGCACGGGTCCGTCCACGACCATTTCGTATTTTATCGTCATAGGCTAATCCTTAGCCACAATGCGTTATTGACCAGGTTGGCGTCCGTGCAGCGCGGATAGCGAGCCCCGTTGCACGTGCCCGTCACACCTGTCGCTAACCATTTCTTTCCTTCTTATCTTTTATTCATTCTTTCTTTTCTTTCTTTCACTTGTCCGTTTGTTCATCGATTCATTCACGTATTCATTCTTTCATTCGTTGATTCATTCATTCACTTATTTGTTCATTCATTCATTCATACATTTCGTAACTCCCCATGCGGGAGTCGCCTTGGCGATCCATCGGTCCCATAGTCTTTCAATGTTGCTAAGCTCTACTCGGAACAACTATGTTGATAGTCTCCTTGTTTTATTGTTGTAAACCATTCATTGTTTTCATTGTTTGAACGCATCAGAGACGTAAACGTAAGCTTGTGCCTTAGCACGAACGTGGAGCGCGGTGCGAGAGGTCTCACGATTTCCATGTTCTTTTCCATATTCTATACAAGCATACAATATGGGATTAATCCCTTAGCTAGGTGCGTTGGGTCATTTATTAGCATGCGCGGTGTTATCGCCTAGCGATTTCAGTGATAGTGTCCGTATTATTATGTGTCTAGGCTAAGCAAAGACGGGTTCATCGGAGCCACCCACCTTAGCGATGTTCGCATCGGCCGAGCGATACTCCGAGCGCGCCTTTGAAAGTCTGATTCATCTTGACAGGCCAATGTAAGTCTTGCATCGATTCTTCATTAGGTCGATGCCAGCTCTTCGGGTCGACGGCTCGTTTGAGTCGTTGCACTTGCCATTTGAATCGACGTTCCGCTAGGACGAAGCGGGTCACTACATAATATACCACTCAAAACAAGTCTCGTCCTCGAGACTTCCTGAGTGCAGGTCATCCTACCATTCCTTAACTCGCGTCGTCGTGTTTCTTAGGCAATCCCTATCGAACGGCTCTATCGTTCTATGGCACCGAACTTTACTCGATACCTTTCCAAGTTCTGTGTCGCATACGTTTGGTCGATTTTATTGAATGGCTTTTCATTCATTTTAGAGTTGATGGTTCTTATTCAATTATCGTGTTTCCTTTCGACTTGGTTGCTACTTCGACGTATCATAGGACAGAAATGGTCGCACGAGGTGCGTTGTAGTTCGTCAAATGTGAAAGACGTAAGCTGAGGTAAACTCACTCATCCGTTCATGCGCATCTCAACACCCACTTGCAGCTACATTCGAGTTCATCATATCGCTAAGTTTGGATCGTACATGTATCCAAGGCGTCCCCCGAATACGTACATTTCAACCAAGCTTAGCGATTAGCGAAGTCGGACAAGCTACTCGTGATAGTTTTGATTTGCCGATCGTTTTTGCTAACTTCGATTTAAAATCGAACACATGTGTGTATCACATATCGTTTATCTCGGTCCTCGAGATGATTCGATTCGCTTCTCAAGCGCTCTTGTCAACGAAATCAATACGATTTCTTCTCAGCGGGGTCGACCAAATCTAAGTAATTTTCGTCCAATTTAAGATCAAGTATCGCACTACCATCAAGTACGTCTTCCAATCAATGATTCAATTTGTTATCCCAACTTTACTTGCGCATCATCCATCCCTATCATTCCCTTCGTTTGGGGCCAATCTCGTCGTCGTTCACGCACACTCCCAGTTCTCCGTCCTACTCTAAGTCTTGTTTCCCTAAGTCTATCGTCCATCCAGACGATACTGTAAATGCCATCGCACAGGTTCAATCACTCGTCATAGGGTCGTCCGTCTATCCGCTAGGTCAGCTCACAAGGTCATAGTTACACGTCAGGTCCGTGGCTCGTCGTGCAAGGTCGTTGCACAACGCTCTCCCCAAATCCTATGGTCAAACCATTTGTTCGCTTGTACGGGAGTTTCTACCCAAGTTTGTTTCACTCAAAGTTCTAAACATCAAACATGATCACCTAATTTGCATCAATACTTACGTTGCACATAGTCAATTCCGTTCAATCACCAGTTCTAACCAATTCATGTATTCGATCACGAGGTCATCCAGCTCGACAATACATTGCGTCCCAATCTCACGCGAGTCCGATTATCTACGACGGTTCATGAATCACCATGCAACGCTTCCGCGGAATAATCATTCTCATCGGAGCGTAACTCTTGTTTGAGTTTTAGACTAACCCATTCTCGATACGCGGATTGGACCTACTTAATCCTTAAGTTCAATTCTTCAAGCAAACAAATTCATTCTCGAGTCCACCTTCGCGTCAAACCACAAGTCGAAGCAATCAGATTGCCACGCCATCCAAGTTCAATCACTCCCGCTGTATGAATCACCATATCAGCGCTCACGCGGAGTGATCGTCATAATCCGATGCGACGTATGTGCGAGGCTGGAGTTTCACTCGCATAAGACAAGAACGTCAATGTTGTGGTTGTCAACGAAGCAAATCCAAACATTCTCATTTTCATCCAAGCCAAATCAATTTGACAGTCTGACCATCATGCGTTCAACTAGAAAATCCTCGAGCCAAGTCTATCTTTTCCTCGAAATATTTTTAACATCCTAAGTATAGCATCCAACGGAACAATGACATTTGCACGATCGTCATTCGCCGGGTCAGAGTACCCCCGAGTTATCGTATATCGATCTTTGATACGCCTCAATACCATCGACGATATGCGTAACCTGACGATCTTCCTTTGCAACCGGTTTCGAGTCGTGCGTTGATGCTGTTGTCCGAGTTGGATATTCCATAATTTTATTTAATATTCAAGTTCAACTGCTATTCCTCGGGCTAGTTTCAAGATCGTTGTTCCAACTCAAGTCACAATTCATTTGAATCAATCCAAAATCGTACGCGCGATCCTCTAAGTTTTCTCGATCAAGACCATTCATTTTTATTCATTGTTCCGAACCATTTTCTAACTCGCGTTGCCCAATGACAAGTTGTCCGAACGACATCTCGTTCGGGACATTCGAAGTCACGACCAACTAAGCGTGACGCGTTCTAAGGCTTTGCGCGATCGCCTCGCCGACGTACTCGTTGTGTTTCGTAATCCTCAATTTTCGCTCGAATAATTTTTCCAAGAACATCCATACACCACTCGAATTCGAGCCATATGATCTAGTCGTCGATATTCATTCTTATTCTTCTTCGAACTTATCACATACACCACTCGGGTTCAAGCCATCCTATTTAATCCACAATCACATTTGCATCATGCGCTAAGACATCCTTCAGATTCGTTCGACGAATATCTAGCGTAATCGCTCACGTCACCTCGACGTACTAAGTCGTTCGCACTAATCCTCAAAATCCAAGTCAATCTTCCGTGCACGCCTAAGCGTGAACTCGATAGCATTCCTATCGATGTACACTCTAAGTGTAGTTTCATTTCCGACCGAGCGGTACTTGGTATCGCTCGCAACTCGATTGCACCAAAAAGTCGAGGTGCGCGACACGCGGACTAAGTTGTGCCGCATAACCATCCCGTGCGGGCTATATTCAAGTTTGCTCGCTCACTTGCTAATGTCGATGTAGGACTATTTGGGCATGCACGCGACTTGCTAACTTAGCATGTGTTCTCTATCGAGTCATGTTTAACATCGTTCGGCACAAAGGCCTTCGCCTATCGATCCCGTTCAACCGAGTACTTGTACGAGCTTTTGAAAATATTAGACTTATTGTATGGAACATCCCAAGGCACAACGAGAGAGAGCGCACACTTCTTTTATTTCCAACCGAGCTTTCAAAACTGAAAAAAAATCGAAATGAAGTCCAAGGACGTGAAGCCGTGCTCTGATACCAATCTGTCATGCCCCGCTCCCGTAGGAGTGATCGTCCTCGCTAAGGCGTGATGTCGCACGGGCCTAGGTTGCGCCCGTGCAAGGCCAAGTCCAGAAACAACCGATTTGAGCTAGGCCACAGAGTCGCACTGTAACACCCTGTTTTCCAGATGAGGATAATTTTAAAATTTTAAAATTATAATTATTATTTAATGGTATTTATTTCATGTTATAATTTTAGTGATTTTTAATTATTTTTAAACTATTTAAATTCGTGACTTATGATTTGTTGTCTTGCTAGTGTTCATTTCCAGACTGAGGGGTATTTTAGCCATTTTTGTAATTTTGAGTATTATTTGGGATTATTAATTATTATTTAGATTTAATAGAATTTGTTTGAATTTATGAGAATTTTTAGGAATTATTTTGGAATTATTTGGACTAGGTTGACTTTGACTAGTTTTGACTCTTGTAGACCAACCTAGGAGCTAACCCTAGTTAGTATGGACTTGGTTAGGTTATATGACTCTAGTCTAACCTAGCTTAATTCTTGGTTTGGTCATTAGACTCTAATTAGCAATAGGATTTAGAAAGTCATAAGTCATGGCTTATGATTTAGAGCCTTTAATAAATCAAACTAAACCATAGCCTTGTAGGTTGGCCCAAAGCCCAAGACATTGCAAAACCCTAAGCCCTAGACTCACTTGGCCAGCCACCCTATCCTCATTGGGATCACCACCCTATAAATATCCTCCTAAAATCTAGGGTTGCCTCTTTCTTAGGAAGGCTCAAGTTTTAGAAAGGTTAGTTTCTATTATATTTTAATTCCTAGAACTCCTTTCCTCTTCCTTTTTCTTTCTAATTCATTCCATTAGATCCTAATATGACTATTCTTGCTGTTGCTAAGGTCTCATCTCAGTTTGAGGTTGTTTTGATTGGATTGGGACATCAAGAGGAGAGCTAGAGTTTGGGGGTTTTTCTTGAAAGTTCAAGCTTAGGTAACTCTCTCAAATCTCCATGAAATTTTGATTTGTCTTCATCATTAGGAAGCCCTAGGGGTCCCCTAAGTGTCTGCATTGGTGTCGTGTCGGGATTCTTAGGTTTCATGTCCATTTGCACACGTATCAGTTCCAGTGTCTAGGTGTTTGTCGAAATGCCCAAGAGGGGATTTCGATCTGGTTTTTGGAAAACCTTTGAATAGGAAATTAGGTCTTGGTATTGCTTATTGGATTCTGGTTGACTGAGGTGATGATTGTTTTGTGTCGGGTCGATTTGGACATGCGACACACACGTTTTCGCACACACGGGCAGTGCCCTGCTGCTCGGGGGGCTTTCCTCCTTGCACGCGCCACGTGGCGGGCTGCCACTTGGCATGGAGGTTGGGGCACACACTGACGTGGCACCCATCGAGTTTGATACGGCCTTGTATCGTGTCGAGGGAGCACGGACACGTGCACTGGATTTATACTGCACAGTATCAGCCGAGAAATCGACACTGATACACACTGTTTTCTCTTGACACGACACTTGTGGACACGGTGCAGGATGACACACGTGTAGCCCTATGCTAGGCGTACACGTGGACGTGACCACGTGGCATGAAGTGTCACGTGTCGTGTCCACGAGGCGACTGCATCGCAGCATGATGCAGTCTGTGCACAGAATTGTGTCTGTGATATGTGTTTGACTTGGACACGTTTGTGTCCACTTTGGTGGACACAAACACACCACTTAACACGTACACATCATGTTTATGCATTATCAACCTTAAATTTACTGTTTTAATTTAAATTGCATTGTTGTTTCTCAAATTCTCTAAAATTTCTGATACCTACTTTCAGTTTCTAATTTCTGTTTGATTCCAGGTTTTTAGATTCGTTTTTGGTCATCAATTTAACCTTTCTAAACTGTAGATTAGTGTGGTTTAGGGCCATGTATGGGCTCACCTATATGTTAGCTAGGTGTGGGTCGATTTTGATATGTTTTGGGTTCGAATTGGTGGTTGTGTGATTCAAACCTGGGATTTCAATTTTGGGGACTGCTTAAAATGGTTTTATATGTTAACATAAGATTGTTGAACTGCTTTGATTCAATGTTTTAAATCTGAGTTGCACACACTCATCTATCCTATACTTATACACACTGTTAAACAAAATTCCTGAATTTTCCTATTTTGACACACCCTCACATATAACTGTTACACACACAACTGAGATATGGGATTCATATTGGGAATTTGATTGGGTTGAACTGAACTGTTGTGGACTGAACACTAGGATATGCATGACACTTGTTCATCTGGACACCATTTTCATATACACATGAACCTGAACTTTGATATGTACACATGTATTCCTGACACTACAACTTGTACATCACTGAACTGATATACTAATGCTATCAACTGAAATCTGAGTATTCATATGTAATCCACACACACACCCTCATGAAGTCACCCATACAACAGCCCCATGTACCTGTCCTTAACAGATAACATTTGGCTCCCCAAGCTCTTCTAAACCTGTCCTGTACAGTTCCTTAACCACACCCTTAAGCAGCCTCCATATCAGCCATAGAAGCCCCTAAGCCCTGTCCTTAACATGCCCCATTAGAAAGCCTTTTGACTGTCCTAAAACAGTCCATTTGGCTGTCCATTCAGTCCAATATTTTCCCCTCAACATCAGTGTAGTGCCCCGCTCCTCGCGGCCCACTATGTAATACCTACGGCTTGCTGACTCAGTCTTGAACTGAGTACTTGGTGAAACCTTTGCCGGTATCGATTGATCACGGATGAAATGCAATGAACCTTTCCAATTGATGGATTGACTTCTATTGAAATGAATCCAAGAGTTTTGTTGGATGTTTTCTTTCGCTGCTTGGTTTTGATGAATGCGTTTTCGTGTTGGTTTTCGATGATTGGTTTTCATTGTTCGCTTTCATCGCATTTCGCATTCATCCCGAATCTTGAGAGAAAGAGACGAAGTATGCTAATCAACAGTTGGTGCCAATGCAGGCCGCGTGAATTGTTCGTGAACGGCGCGTGAAGTCCCTCCTTCTCTCAATTAAGATTCATCTCGGTGAGTTGCTCGAACCGGGCTTGCATTTATTTGTACGCCCTAATAAAATTGATCTCTAGCCTACTCTGTTGCCTTGTCCCTGTGATCAACGATGCCTCAATAACAAAAGATAAGAGAAGATAATAAATGGATCATATGTAAAATGGAGTCGCTTGCTTGCTTCAATATGAACTGTATGCTTTCATGAATTGCCTAAAAGAGATAGCTCGGTATGGAAATCACGGCTTGACCGTGCAAGAAGAAGAGAATGGAAATGTTTACATGTTGCCTAGACTCGTGCATAATAGAATTATCTGATAGCTGCATTCGCATTGGTCTAGACAACTTGTGCACAAGGAGGTAATCTCTCGATCGATTCTGGGGGCACCTGGAGTCGATCGGCCTAGGAGAGAACAGGACACTTGGGGCTAGAAGTCCCCGCAGAAAAAGGGTGTTAGTCTATTAGTAGTTGGGCAAGAAGTTCCGATTGCTAGTAATGGGAATACCCATGGACCACAATAGTTAGGTTCATGCATATAGATAGAGATTTATTGCAAGCCTAACATGCAGGGACGGAAATGAGAATGTTTTATATATGCAAATTGTGCTAACGTGGTTTTGTGCAGGGATGGCTGTCGGCGTTGGTAAGTTGGCTATAAATATTCTGCTGTCATGTTTCTTATGAATTATTAAAAAGAACCTAGACAAGTAGAAAGAGCACTAGTAAATATGTAGCTTCACATGTTGAATTAGTGCAGATATTTGTGAGTTTCGGCGAAGAGCCGCTCGCCAGTACATGATGTGTGCTGACCCACGTTGTGGGCATCCTTTTCAGAAACAAAGGAGACATGGGGATTTCAAGGAGGCACTAAAGCTCGTCTAGCCCAGTAGAGCTGCGGACCGCCTCAAAGCTTTCTTTTATTTCAAGTCAAGTTCAAGTTTCTTTTCCTTCTGAAGGTGTCTTTCAATTCCAGCTTGTAATAAAGGGATATCATGTATGGGCATTGTGGCTAATTTCAAAAGAGTATTTCAAAGAGAATCTTGTAGCCAAATTATAAGGCAAATCTGAGTTGCAAAGCTTTGTACTTGTATTCCTATCAAGCTATAAATAAAATGAGTATTTCCATTTCAAATCTCTGTGTCCAACATTTGGTTTTCTGCAATGGGTGCGTGCGTGTGTTTTGCTTGACTAATGGGTGCGTGCGTGTGTTTTTGCTTGACTAGTTGTTTTTGTGCAGGTACATGGCCTTGTGCAAGCGCAACTTAGGCTTGCACGGCATCACGCCTTAGCGAGGACGATCGATCCCGCAGGGATCCAGGCAAGACGGACGACCCTAGCGGGATCGGGGCGTGACAATCAGTCCATGTTAGTCCCAAATGGACAGCTGAAATCAGCCTAGGACAGGCCCTGTAGGCAACCCCATATATGAGTCCTTAATACCCCTTTTGAAACCCCCACACATTAGCCCATGTTCAGCCTTCAACCCCCTTTACCAGCCTATATATAAACAGCCTATTACCTACTCTAAAAGAGACTGTTACCTGTCCCAAAACAGGTCCTAAAAACCTGTCCCATAGCAACTTCATTTCAGTCCAACTTAAGCCTAACAAAACCTGTCCTGTGCACCACCAAATGCCAGTCCCATTTGTCCTAAGTCTAGCCTATATATCAGTCCTCATTTTTCCCCTAAAATCAGTCAATGTAAACCCATATATGTTGTATGCCTATATATATATAATATATGATATATATATATATATATATATATATATATATATATATATATATATATATATATATATATATATATATATATAATGTGTGTGTATGAATAAATATGTGAATATACATATGTATGTGGGCATATAGCCATGGATGAATTCCCTATATATATAGTTATGCCTTATATATAATGAGTATATATGTATTATATATTTATGAAGGATAAATTGTGTGGCTTGTGATTGGTGTGTGATGCTAGCCTAGGCTTGGTTAGGCCTAGTGAGACTTGTTAGACTTGTTTGGCTTAGGCTTGACCTAGTTTGACTAGTATAGTTGACTGGAGTTGACCAAGTGTTGACTTTAGTCTAGTTTGACCTAGACAGCATGCAGACGCATTGTAGATTACTATTATCATCCCCTGTATACATCTTGACTCGTGTTGCTCTAACTAGGAGTCAGGTACCTCATCTCGGACAGTATATTTACTTCAGACATTCAGATACGAGGCGAGTACATTCTCTGATCATTTCATATCCTGCTTAGAATTATTTCCTGTATTAAATTACTTTACTTGATACTGTCACGTTGGTCACACGGATTAGTACTATACGGATCCCTTCTTGAGATGTTATCCCTTCAGGGAGCATCGGGTACTCTATGTTCTGTGCGTTTCACTTACATAGCGTATCATATGCTTCTTTGGTTCTTTGATCACTTGTGACATATACTCATATGATCACAGAGTCTTCTTTGAATCCTTATCCCATTTATTGGGTCTATCAGAATTCCCATTTTTGGGACTACTATGTACCACCCTTCGGGGGCTTACCACCCTTTGGGGGCTTACCACCCTTTGGGGGCTTATTACCCTTCGGAGGCTGTTACATAGAAGCATGTACGTAACATAACTTGTTTGGATCCTTGTGTATTAGTTGGGGTACGGGAGAGTATAAATAGCCATGTAAACAATTTCCAAAGTAGAATAGCCATGTACGCCTTTTTAGTATAGCCATGTACAAATCAAGCCGTTCACATGTCGACTTTGTACTCTAAATCACTAGTCACTGTTAGCTCTCTACTTATAGTAGATATTTCTATTACAGTTCTCTCTCTCTGTTTACATACTGCATTTTCTTCAGTATCTATATCTTACTTTACTGCATGATTATATTTTCTAACCTGCTATGAACTGTTGAGATGTACTGTGCTCGCTCCCGTTCTGACTGGACCTGTTGAAAATTTTAAGAGGATGATGAGGAACCCTGCACCCCTTACTTGGAGCTTGCCTAGATGACACTCGCGACCTGGACCTCTGGGGAGGTTCAGGCAGCTGCTGAGGACGATACCTTGCTTAGTATAGATAGCTTAGACTGTTTACCATTTTATGTTTAGTTGTTGTTCTTGTTTCAGAGTTGTATATTTTTAGAGATGATAAGACTTGTATTTCTTTCTGTTGTACCTCAGTTGAGGATTTCTTTATCTATTTTATCGTGCCATTTTCTATCTATAGATTGTGATTGAGTTATACCTCTGTGTTGGCCTCCTTATGGAGAGTATTCTACTATGTTAGTTATAGTTCATGACCTAGAACATCGTTCTACCGCCGACACTGCGGCGTAGGCTGGACGTTGTTACGCTCTCGTACCCTCACAGTGGGTGCGGGTCGTGACACGCACAGAGTGTCCCCATTTGCAGCGGAAAGTAAATAAACATAAATTGAAGCGAATTCAACTCTTTATTGATATTCAAGAAGTTTACAAGCGACGCTAGGCCGATATTACAAATCGCTCAAGCTCTCTCTCTGAAACATAAAAGGCGTGCCAAGTGGCTTACAACATGGAATGATTCATGACGATGTTCCAATACATTATGTCCTGTATATGGTGCTCCAGCTTCTTGCAACGCTCTAAGGCTCCAGAGATAGCTCCGCGCCTTGGCACGTTCGATGGAAGCTCCGTACCCGCCGGCGTCTCCTACATCCTGCAAGCAGACTGTGGGATTATCAGTACATTATTATGCACTGGTGGGGAGGCTAGCTCGCCCACAATGCTATCATTACCAAACATGTTCTATTTACTTTTGTGCATCGTCTATCATTCATTGTCTTTCTATTCTTGCCTTAGGATCATTTTTATGGCATATGTCATAACCTATCCCGTGTTGCCAAATTCAAGTGTCGCATGGAAATACATGCACGACTTACCCATACTTACCGTCCGGCCTTCCCTGTCCAACGTAAACCAAGTTAGTCAACAATTCATATGAAATAACTTAACGTAGTTCATGAAAGCATTCAATGTAAAGTGCGTGTCCTTGCCTCGGGTTCTAGCACGTCGTAAGCATGTTTTCTAACTCATTTGCTCGAAGTACTCTTTAATCATTTTGTATGTTATATTCAAGCCTTATTCAGAAAGTGCTTTGTACAGTTACTTAGACTACTTTGATTTTAATGCAAGGACTTGCACGTGGCTTGCCACCAGCAACGCCCACTTAAATCTATATGCACCGGTCGCTGGCATCACAAGCCATTTTGGACACTTCCAACCGTGGTATTTCTCAACTTAGCATAGGGTGGGACTGGCACACACCCCGTTAGTCTCTTGAAATACCTCAGCACTTACGTCCCCCGGGTGGCCAAGTTCGCACCCAGGCATGCCCGTAAGCCTCGACTTGGTCCGCCTAGGCCGGCCACGATCCTCCTTTTGATCATGCCGCGAAGTCCGTATCACCCGTGCACGGGTCCGTCCACGACCATTTCGTATTTTATCGTCATAGGCTAACCCTTAGCCACAATGCGTTATCGACCAGGTTGGCGTCCGTGCAGTACGGGTAGCGAGCCCCGTTACACGTGCCCGTCACACCTGTCGCTAACCATTTCTTTCCTTCTTATCTTTTATCCATTCTTTCTTTTCTTTCTTTCACTTGTCCGTTTGTTCATCGATTCATTCACGTATTCATTCTTTCATTCGTTGATTCATTCATTCACTTATTTGTTCATCCATTCATTCATATATTTTGCAACTCCCCGTGCGGGAGTCGCCTTGGCGATCCATCGGTCCCATAGTCTTTCAATGTTGCTAAGCTCTACTCGGAACGACTATGTTGATAGTCTCCCCATTTCATTGTTGTAAACCATTCATTGTTTTCATTGTTTGAACGCATCAGAGACGTAAACGTAAGCTTATGCCTTAGCACAAGCGTGGAGCGCGGTGCGAGAGTTCTCACGATTTCCATGTTCTTTTCCATATTCTATACAAGCATACAAGATGGGATTAATCCCTTAGCTAGGTACGTTGGGTCATTTATTAGCATGCGCGGTGTTATCGCCTAGCGATTTCAGTGATAGTGTCCGCATTATTATGTGTCTATGCTAAGCAAAGACGGGTTCATCGGAGCCACCCACCTTAGCGATGTTCGCATCGACCGAGCGATACTCCGAGCGCGCCTTTGAAAGTCTAAGTCTGGATTCATCTTGACGGGCCAATGTAAGTCTTGCATCGATTCTTCATTAGGTCGATGCCAACTCTTCGGGTCGACGGCTCGTTTGAGTCATTGCACTTGCCGTTTGAATCGGCGTTCCGCTAGGGCGGAGCGGGTCACTACAATATATATATATATATATATATATATTATATATATATATATATATATATATATATATATATATAAACTAAATTTTCTTATTCGATTTTCGGTTTGGACCGAAATCGAAACCCAAAATCGAAACTGAAACCGAATAAGAAAATTTAGTATTTTCAAAACCGAAATCAAACTGAATCTTTTTTAATCAAACCGAATCTCTTATTCGGTTCTGTTCGGTTTTTTCTTATTCGGCCCCACTCGACCGCCCCTCCTCCCTCTGCTAGTCGGCCCTCTCGACCCGTCCCCCACCTCCCTCCGCTAGCCAGCCCTCCCAACCCCCTCCTCCCTCCGCTGGTCGGCCATGCTCGACCTAAGGGTGAGCATTATTCGGTTTAGACCGAAAATCGAACCGAACCGAATAAGAGATTCGGCTTGGTTTAAAAAAGTTCTTATTCTGTTTCGGTTTTGAAAATACTAAATTTTCTTATTCTGTTTCGGTCTTAGGTTCGGTTTCGGTCTAAACCAAAAGCAGAATAAGAAATTTAGTTACTATATATATAAAATATATATATATATAAAATAAATTTATGTATATTTAAGTACTATATATATTAACAAAAAAGTAAAAATAAACCGCAAATCGAACCGATTTAATTCGGTTCCGTTTGATTCGATTATGGGCCAATTCGGTTCGGTTTCGGTTTTGCTTATTCGATTTTCGGTTCAATTCGGTTTCCGGTTCGGTTTGAACCAAATTAACCGAATGCTCACCCCTAGCTCGACCCGCCCCCTCCTCCCTCCGCTGGCCGGCCACCCTCCCTCTCCTCTGGTCGGCCCCGCTTGACAAACTCCCACCACCAAAGAGAGAGGGGGGAGGGATAAAATCGTATTTTTAGACGTATTTTAACGTCTGTTAACGGTATGGATGCAAACTGAGAAAAAAATTAAATGTGGGATCTTTTTTTTAAAACAAGGGGTCTTCAAATGCAAAAACGCAAATTTAAGGAGGTTTATTTGTACTTTACCCAAAGATTGGGGGGGTAAACCTAATTAAAATAAAATTGGGGGGAAGTAGAAATAGGATTAGCAATTGGGTGGGGGGGGGGGGGGGGGGGGGGGGGGGGGGGGGGGGAGGGGGTTAAATACAAATAACTCTAAAGAATACACCACTCATCTAAAAAATTATGATTGTGACTTAGAAATTAATGTAAGCACTTGTTAATTAATGTTGCTCCCTTCTAATTAACCTTAAGGCCACCTTTGGTTCACGAAACTACGACCTTGAAAAAAAAAATTATTTATTTTTGTTTTTGTGTTTGGAAGACAAAAGGATAGGGAGAAGGGAATGGGTACCCCACCCACCGCAATATTACTTTTCTGCAGATTTTCTGCATTTTGCATAAATATAGGACTAAAATATTCATGCTCATAAATATAATCTGACTATATTCTTTGTGTTTTCAAACACCGGTCGGAAAAGAAAATTATAATTTTTTTATGTTGATATAAAGAGCAATAATCTTTTTTTTGGCAAACCAAACGAGGGTAAGAGTACATTCTTGGTCCTGCTTGGCTCGAAATGAAATAAAAAACGCCATTTGTACGTAGATGGCTTCTAACTAGCTTAATGCTTTATTCTACACAAATCTGAATTTATCACTTCTTTCATACCTTTTTTTTGTGGTTAATTAGATTTGGGCCCAAAGTATTCGAAAATTAACAATTAGATCTTGAAGATGTCCAACTTAAAATTTAGATCTGAGATGACCGTTTACTCATGTTAATTATCCAAAATCTGTCAATAATATAGAAACTTGTTACTCGTGAATAGTGTATAGTATTAAAATGAAACTAGTCCCACGACACAACCTTTTTTCTTTTATTTCCAACAATATTTTGTGAGCTTTTGCCTTGAGTGCAATGATTAGGAGGTAAAGTTAAAATAAGTTCATATCTCAATTTCGTATTATATTTTTATTATAAATTCTAAATATTTTATTTATTCATTATTAACTATAGTTTAGGCTATTTGTATAATAGTATATATTGATGTATTTGGATAGATAGGAGAATCCAAAGTAAACATAGCAATAGTTAATTAGGAATTAATTAGATGTGGATCTCCCCGAACATAAAATTATTTTCTCACCCTTCACTAACCATTTTTTTCAGTTTTTATTCGTTTTAATACCATTAAATATAGTCCTTTGATTACCAACTACTAAAAAGCTCACAGACTTTTGTTTCTGTTTCAATCGACAAACTTAAAATTAAGCCAAAGTTCGATCTCCAATAAATTTGAATAAAATATTGTCTAATTCAAAATTGAATTCTAGTCAATAACGGTGATTCACAGTTCTAACCTAATAAAATTATATCTAACAATAATATAATTTAGTTTAATTTTTAATTCAGAATTTAAATCAAAGTTAATTTAAAATATAATGTATCGTGAATTTGAATTTTACATACTGACCATTCAGTTATTTTTATTTGATAAGTAGACACATTCTTTGCTAACCAAATAAAATAAAAAAAAAAAATCTGGAAATTGCTGAGAAATCAAATTTCGGGGTTGCTTTTTATGAAAAATCCACCCGCAGGATGGGTTTTATGAAATGCCAGAATTATATATTCCATGTTAATATTCCAAATCTGAAATTCTGAGAAACCCAATTTCGGGGTTGCTTTTTATAAAAAATCCACCGCATGAGGATTTCATGAAGTCCAGAATTATATATTTTCACTTTAACTATTCCAAAATCTGAAAATTGCTAGGAAACCCAATTTCGGGGTGCTTTTTATGAAAAACCCACCCGAAGGATGGGTTTTATGAAAGCCCAGAATTATATATTTCCACGTTAACTATTCCAAGATTCCTTTAGATGCTCTGTATTTACAAAATTAATACCATAACTACTCCTCCGCACAAACTCAGATTTGGATTGCGATTCTCGTCGTCTTCTTCTCTTCACGAGAGATCTGAATTCCATTGCTTTCATCTTCAGCAGAGATCGCAAAGATCGTTCGTAATTTACCGTACTTTTTTAGTCGAACTCCGATCATCGCTCATCTTCTTCTTCTTCTTTTCCGACAATTAGGTCAATTATGGAGAGAAGATTTTCTTTTTCTTGTCCATAAGAGTTAGCATCGTTTTGAAAGAAGAACGAAAACCCTTGAATCTTTATTCATGTCAAATTTCTTTCAACAAAACAAAAAAAAAATAAAAAATTAGGTTTCTGTCAACTGTTCTCCGTCGATATAACACGAAGAATAGTCATTCCTGCATTTTAACAAGGAGAATGCCATTCTCCGTGTAAATTAACACGAAAATTCCATTCTCCATACGGAGAATGGTATTCTCCGTGTTTCTAACACGGAGAATGGCATTCTCCTGTGTTTTAACATTGAATGATCATTTCCTGTCATTTAAACACGGAGAATGGCCATTCTCGTGTAATTTAGAACGGAGAATGGCCATTCTCTCCTACGTTTTAACACTGGAATGGCCATTCTCCAGTAAATTAACACGGAGAATGCCATTCTCGTGTTAATAACACGGAGAATGGCATTCTGTGAAACCCGCTTCCTGGGTTTAGCTAATTATTATTGTTTGTAGTATTATTATTTTTATTATTATTTCGGGATTGAAACTATTTTTAAATATTAGTAACATGGATTTTTGATTGTTAGTCCGTCCCGAACTGGTTTCCGGTCCCGGTCCCAGCTCGAATCCATCCCAAGTCAGAATAATGCTATTAATAAATTTTATGTATTTTATTTTGCTAGATAAGGAAGAAAAAATAATAAGTAATTAATTAAAATCCATTCTACCCGAAATCCGACCCGACCAGTTCCCGACCCCGGTCACCCTTGTGACCGAGTCCTACGACCTGACAAAAGCCCTCCACGTTCCTTCCCTTCTTTCTCTCTCCTCCTCTCATTTCACTCCACAGAACCCCTATTCTCCTCCACCCTCCTCTTTAAAATTCTCTCTCTCCACTCTCTTTCCTCACTCCATTTTTTCCAGAATCCAACCCCTCCTCTAGAAGACTCCCCAACCGATCCCCTCTCCGCCGCCTGCTCCAACGCCGAGCCCCGCGCGCGGTCCCCTCCACGCCGCCTCTCGGCTCCGACTCCGGCGACCCTCCGCCACCCTCGCTCCCGAGTTTTCTCGACCGCCCCCTCTCCCCCCGATCGGCGCGCCCCAAGGCCTCCCCTCTCGGCCCGCGCCCGACCCCGAGCACCCGCGACCCCGCACCCACAGCGCTCCGCGCGGTTTTCCCCCTCCGGCCTCCGTCGGATCTTCCCGCAAGCCACCCGTGCTCCGCTGTTTCCGAACAGCGATGTCCAGCGCTGTCCCGGGCTTCCGAACTTGCTGTCGTGCTTTTCCGTGCCCGAACCCGCTGTCCAGCGCAGCTGTACCCCGGCGAGGCGCTGTCCCGAGCCGGACCACTGTTCGCGGATTTCTTTTCTTCTTTATAAACATCTGAGAGCTCTAGCCGAGCAACCCAAGGTATAATTTCGTTCCCCGTTTCCAATACGTAGTCGATGATGAAATGGTCCCCGATTCCCTCCCGGGAATTCGGTTTTAGGTCGACGTAGTGACTTCGGATTTTCCGGAGACGTTTCTGTGATTTTCCTGTGGTTATTTTGGATTTTTTCCGAAACGTGTTTTCTGGATTTTTGGGTGCTGTGGTTTCCGATTTCATTTCGGGGTTTTTCGATTATATTTCGTTCCGATTAAGCTTCGGAATTATTCTGTGAATTTAATTTTGTGTAAAAATGGTTTTGGAAGTTAATTCTTGGGGTTTTTTCTGGTTTTGGGATAATTGTTTGAATTGTTGGCGCATTTCCCAGTTTTTGGGTTATCCCGAATATAGAGGGAATGCTGCCCAAATTTTTATAAAATTTTATAAATGAGTTTTAAATTGGTTTTTCGGAATATTTTATAAATAAATTTTTGGACGACGACCATACCGGTCCGTGGGCCCTAGCGAAATGCAACGAAACCGATTTTACCCGGACGTTGAGACATTAGCTAACTATGACGATTTGACCAAGTCTGAGACTCCTAATTTAATTAAATTTATTTTTAGTTTTATTTTTGATATTTACAAATACGGGACATTAGTCACAGCTAACTAATTTTCTCTATTTCATTTATGTAAAGTTTTGTAAGGGCATAAGCCCATATTCCTATTTTGTCAGCTGTGCCCCTGTATTGCGTAGTCTAGGTTTTTCATTATTTTCTTGGTTGATTTTTTTTTATTTTCTGGTTGGTTTTATTTTCATAATTAGGGGCTTCGTGACAAAATGTCTAATAAATATTTTGTATAAATTAATAAGGATTTCTCACGTAAAATAACTTGAATAAAATATTGGTAGTTAACAAAACCCATGTTTTATCATTGAAAAAAATGTAGTTTTATATGTATAATATTAAAAATACAAAGTTTTGCGAATTAATCGGTAACGACAATTTTTTCAAGTAAAACCAGAAACTGGCTATCCAACTAAATGAGAACCAACGTAGTACGCGTCGTAAACCGTAGCAGTAGATTAAATAAACAACTTAAAATTTGACTAGGACTTGCTACTAGAAATTGCAACTAGCACACCTAGCTTGGTTTCACAATGGTTCTAAGTCAAGTTCTCCAACTGTAGGATCTCGGAGACGAACCTAGCATCTTCCCGGAACCAACACCGTTTTCAGTCATAAACACGGCAAGTACATTTTGTGTTAGTTTACAATTATTTAGTAATCGTTTTATTGCAAGTTAAACCACGATGCAACCGGAACTCTCTCTGAGCATTGACTGATTGACTGTTGGGTACTGGGGGAGTAGTGTAATGAGTATGACCACATCCAAAGTAGTATAATGACTGTATTAGCTTACCCCTCATACACACGGAGATAAGCCATATCGTATCAATAGGATACAACTGTACAACCCGATCCGGTCATATTCATTGCCTATTCACATCACAATATTTTAACTGCTGGAGAACTGTTTATTTCAAATTGTTTAAAAGTACATAACTCTATTATTATTTTAATTGTTGGATTATCATGAATTGTACTTTGCTCCATCCTGACTGGAGATAACATTTTTAGAGGATTTTGAGGATGCTGAGCTGTTATACAACAGTTATTATGACCCAGTTCTGTATCCTGTGGTGTTGCCAGAGTCCCCATTGGAGGACGTAGGACCTGAGGCCGACGAGCCAAACGCTTAGCTAGATATTTTTTCTGTTTCCAGTTTTGATGTTTTAGAATTTTGTTAATTTGAATTCAGCATTCATTTCAGTTCTTTTACTTTCCAGTTGTATTTATTTAAATGCTGAATAAAGTTTTAAATTTTCGAATATTCAGTTGTGACAAATGTATAGATGTTATTGTGATTACCTGCTAATGGAACAGCTTACTGCCGCCGTCTCACAACGGTGCAGGCTGGGCATGATCCAGTTCGACCCAATTATTTGGGATCGGATCGTGACACATTTTCCGTATTAATTTACACGAAGAATGGTCATTCTCCTGCGTTTTAACACTGGAATGAGCATTCTCCGTCTTAAATTAAACGGAGAATGCCATTCTCCGTGTAAATTAACACGGAGAATGCCATTCTCCGTGTACATTCTTCGTGTTAAATAACACGGAGAATGGCATTCTCCGTGTTAATTTACACGGAGAATGGCATTCTCCGTGTTTCTAACACGGAGAATGACCTTTCTCTTGCGTTTTAACACTGGAATGACTATTCTCCGTCTTAAATTAAGACGGAGAATGGCCATTCTCCGTGTAATTTAGCACGAAAAATGGTCATTCTCCGTGTAAATTAAAACGAAGAATGCCATTCTCCGTGTAAATTAAGACGGAGAATGCCATTCTCCGTGTTACTAACACAGAGAATGGTCATTCTCCGTGTAAATTAAGACGGAGAATACCATTCTCCGTCTTACTAACACGGAGAATGCCCACCCTCATGCGAAATTAACATTCTTCGTGTTCTAACACGAAAAATGGCCATTCTCCCTGCATTTTATGGTCTGTTGAAACTTTGGAGGGCCATAACTTTTGACTGTGAGGTCGAAACGAGGTCCGGTTTGTCGCAGAATGAGCGTATCTTCGAGGAGTCTGAGATTAACAGCTTCTTCGTTAGTCGGCCTTCCGAAATTTTAGAATCGTAAAAAAATGATGTTTGGATATCCGTTTTAGCACTTTTGCCGTTTGTCTCGGTCTTTCCAAAAATTTTCGACGAGTTTTTGAAGATTTTTGAGAAGAAAACCTAGATTCGAAAGTGAGCAGCATATGAAAGAAGATGAAGTATCGAAACGTTTTTTTTAAGAGTAGTTTCGTGTGTATTTTTAATAAATTAGAAAGAAGGGCAAAAAGGTCATTCGGAATCCTCTTTATATATCTTTTTGGTAATTCTGGACACGCGATGAAATGTTATTGCACGGTGGATTTTTCATAAAACTTTTTCGTTTTTTTGGACATTTCATAAATTTTTTCAAAATAAATATATATGATATAGTTTTTATTTGAATTGATATAGATAATTTCTGGTCTAAATGGAAAATAAAATTTTCTTCACATCGTCTCTTTCTAATGTGAACAAATATTATTTTATACATTAGTAACATGATTCTCAATTTTGTATTGATTGAAATAATACAAAGGAGCTCAAAAATGATAAAAGAATCACAGTGAATACAATTGTTATCTAAAGTTATTCTCAATGTTTAAATACATGTCATTTGCTTAAAGGTATGGTTGTAATTTTTAACAATTATGCTATTTGGCTCCCAAAATTTTTGGATGATGTTATCTCCCATTATGTGGCATCTGACATAACATCTAACATGACCGTTGACATGTCATGTTTTAACAAACTAATTACCCAAAAAAATTATTGTTAATGTTAATGCTATTGCTAATTTTAATTTAATGTTAATATTAAATTTAATGTTAATGTTAAAATTAATATTAATGTTAATTAATGTTAATGTTAATATTAATATTCATGTTAATTTGATATTAATATTAATATTAATGTTAATGTTAATGTTAATATTAATTTTAATGTTAATGTTAAAGTTAATATTAATGTTAATATTAATTTTAATATTAATGTTCATGTTAATTTGATATTAATTTTAATTTTAATATTTATTTTAATTTTAATATTAATTTTAACGTTTAATTTTGCTATGTCAACTGTCATGTCATCAGCCATGTCATATGCTACATAAGAAAAGATGATATCATCCAAAAAATTTTGAAGCCAAATAGTATTTTTAAATTTTTAAATATAGACAAAAAAAAGCCCTATAACTGATCTGGTCGATAGCCCTCCACGGATTGGTTGAACACCGCTTCCGTCGTGATAGGCGTGGGAAATATAACGACATCTCTAAATATGGATCCTCCTTTCATTTGGTGTCAGAGATTCCATGCATGCAATGCTTCTTGGCGTTATGCATCTTGGTATTCAACCTAGAGAAGTTCTCAATCGTCCACATGAACTTCAACGTCGTTGGATCCTCCGGATGTTGGTTCTCCCCCGAGTCAGCCGCTTCCACTTGCACCACTGCCCAAAACACAAATCCTAATCAATGAGTTAAAAAAATCTTTGTCCTAGATAGAGAAATCCCTAATTTTACCGTACATGTTTATGGTCTTCTAGGAGTGAGAAGTGAAAGACAGAGGAGAAGCTACACCATTTTAGATTAGTTTATAAATGCAGGGAGGTCACACAGTTTTAGATTAGTTTATAAATTTAAGTTAGTGATTGTGTAGATGACTTTATTATTCATAGAGGATTATATTTTTAGCTAAGAAAGTATATCATCAAAATGATATACCTGCTATTTAGCTTATGAATAATACTATTTGTTCTTCCAAATTGTACTTCCAAACCGTCCTTACTTATGTGACAGCTAACGTGACATGTTGATATGGCAGCTAACGTGACAAATTTTAAAATTAAAATTAATATTAACATTAAAATTAATATTAACGTTAACATTAACAATAATGTTAACATTAACATTAACGTTAACATTAATTAATATTAATATTAAATTAACATTAATTAATATTAATATTAACATTAAATTAACATGGACAAAATTGGATAATTAGCTTGTTGGTTAAAATTTGCCATGTCATCGGCCATGTCAGATTACATATAATATTATTTAATATATCACGTCAGCTGTCACATAAGAAGAGATGCATTGAAAAGACAATTTGAAAGTACGAATAGTATTACTCCTAGCTTATATATAGTATAGATAATTTAGGGATCCCTTCACGGGAAGTACACATAGTGGCAACAAGGCTATAGTTGTATAATTCAAACTTTGTGCGGTGTATATATATATATATATATATATATATATATATATATATATATATATATTACTCATATATATATATATATATATATATATATATATATATATATATATATATATATATATATATATTACTCATATATATATGAGTAATATATATATATATATATATATATATATATATATATATAAAAGTTTGCTATATTTCACATTATGGATTGCAGGGACGGATGCAGCCATCACCTGGGGAGGACTCCAGGACTCCCCCCCCCCCCCCCCCCCCCCCCCCCCCCCCCCCCACGGATGCAGCCATCACCTGGGGAGGACTCCAGGACTCCCCCCCCCCCCCCCCCCCCCCCCCACGGATGCAGCCATCACCTGGGGAGGACTCCAGGACTCCCCCCCCCCCCCCCCCCCCCCCCCCCAAAAAAAAAAAAAATTCAGTATTTTATTGTATGTTTCTAATTTTTTTAATTTTTTTATGGGTTAGTCCATCCTAATCCATTATAGTCCATCTCAATTTTAATTCAGAGAATTACCCGCACGACACTATACTTTGGAAAAATTGTTAGAAAAGAAAAGAACTTTGAATAATTGCACAAACAGTTCTAAAACGTCCTAGAAAAGGACGTTTCTTCACATGAAGAGCTTGGCAATCCACTAACAATCTCTTATCCCACCTGACCAGCTTACCAATCTGCTAATGATCTCTTAATTTCTTTATGCTAACAAACGCCTATAAAAAGGACGTTTTCTTGACTTTTTTAATTCACTTTACTTCACATTTATTAAGGACCTACTGTCCATATTTAAGAAATGCACTGAAACGCCCTTAAAAATGGGCGTTTCTTAGACTTCGATTTTATTAATCTCCGGCAGTCTTCGGCTATGGACTAAGTATGTATTAACTAAAAGATACAGACATGTTAGTAAAAGAACACCCTTTAAAAGGACATTTCTTAGACAAACGTCCTTTAAAAGGACGTTTTGTTTCTTTATTGTAATTTTGCTATAAAATATGCTCTGTCGTAAGGCAAAAGCTCAAACACACGGAGACGAAGCGTTCTCGTATATTATCAACCACACAAGTGCATCTTACAAGCTATCCCAATCTCTCTTTATATAGGGAGAAAGGTTGGGGGTTATGAAGAAACGAAAGGCCAAAGGTCTTGTATGTTACAAGGAGATGAAATGAATGGCCATATGAGTTACAACACTCCCCCTTAGCTCTCCAGAAATTCTGCTTGTAAACATCTCTGAGTTTCTTCGTCTGTCTGTAGCTTGCATCTTCAAGTTTGACCATCTAATTGTGCCTCGTCAAAACCTTGCCAAAGAAAACCCAGTGGGAAAAAAAACTTTGGTCGAAGGACAAAAGAGTACACACAGGTCAGTGTGATAGGGGTAAACTAACCATTGCAAAGGTGCCTCGTCAAAACCTTGTCAGGAAAAACCCAGTGGAAAAAACCGCTGATCGAAGGACAAAAGAGTACACGATGGTTTAGAAGTATACAACTGTATACTCCTCCTGATTATAATAATCCTTAGTGAATAAGAGATTTGAACTGTGTATCGTTAAAAACCTTGCCAAAGAAAACCAGTGGAAACAACTTTGGTCGAAGGGAAAAAAGAGTACACAAGCATACATCAGGATGCTTCCCTTTTCACCCGCACTCGATAGGGTGCGGGATATACGCACAACAGGGCGTTTGGAGGTGCTCGTTGGGGCGCTCCCCCTCACATGCACACAACAGGGTGCAGGAAACATGTTTCACTTAGGCTAGCTCTGAAAGCTTCCTAAGTCCAATCGCTCTGACATGTTTCTGGAACGAGTATTTTGGCAGTGACTTGGTGAACAAGTCTGCACGGTTATTCTCCGATCCAATGTGTTGTACTTCAATCTTCTGAAGCGCTTGTTGTTCATGTGTAAAGAACAACTTGGGCGATATGTGCTTGGTAGCATCCCCTTTGATGTAACCATGTTTTGCTTGCTCAATAACAGCGGTATTGTCCTCATAGATAACAACAGGTTCATCTGGGTCATATGGAAGATCACATTTACTTCGAATATGGCCAATAACAGCTCGAAGCCATACACACTCTCTAGTCGCCTCATAGAGCGCGAGTAGCTCAGAGTGGTTCGTTGAAGTAGCCACTAAGGTCTGTTTGCGAGACCTCCAAGAAATTGCCGTGTTCCCAATGGTAAAGACATAACCAGAATGGGAACGCCCCTTATGCGAATCAGATAAGTATCCCGCATCGACGTAGCCAACAAGGGTCGCGTTGCTTCGAGTGCCAAGAGCGTTGGACTCACTCAAAACCGCGTAGGGATAGAACAAACCCAAGTCCGTAGTACCCTTAAGGTAGCGAAAAATATCTTTTATGCCATTCCAATGGTGGCATGTTGGCGCGGTGCTGTGTCAAGCTAGACAATTCATAGCAAACGAGATGTCCGGTCTAGTACATTGGGCCAAGTACAATAAAGCGCCTATTGCACCCAGATAAGAGCACTCAGGACTCAATATCTCTTCGTCGTCCTCCTTTGGACGGAATGGGTCCTTAGTAATGTCTAGAGAGCGGACGATCATGGGAGTAGCGGACGGCTTAACATCAAAATGACTAAAGCGTCTCAACACCTTTTGGATGTAATTCGCTTGATGGACAAGAATTCCATCTTTACGGTGCTCGATCTGCAGGCCGAGGCAAAACCGTGTCTTCCCAAGATCCTTCATCTCGAATTCCCTCCTCAGGATATCAGCAGTTTCTGACAAGTCTTTTTCGGTTCCTATGAGATTCATGTCATCTACATAGACCGCGATGATTGCGTATCCTGAAGTGGATTTCTTTATGAACATGCATGGACAAAGTTCGTTATTAACGTATCCCAAATCGGTCAAGTATTCGCTTAGGCGGTTATACCACATTCGTCTGGATTGTTTCAATCCATATAGCGAACGCCTCAGTCTAATCGAGAACGCATTCCGTGGTCGAGAACTACTTGATTCAGGCATCTTTAGTCCTTCAGGGACTCTCATGTATATCTCTGTGTCCAGATCCCCATAGAGATAGGCTGTGACCACATCCATAAGCTGCATATTTAGTTTTTCGGAAACTACTAAACTGATTAAGTAGCGGAACGTTATGACGTCCATTACGGGAGAATACATCTCCTCGTAATCAATTCCAGGGCGTTGTGAGAAGCCTTGCGTCACAAGGCGAGCCTTGTATCGCACAATCTCATTTCTCTCATTACGCTTCCTTAGAAAAACCCATTTGTGACCAACTGGTTTAACATTGGGTGGTGTTGGAGCAACAGGTCCAAACACGTTTCTTTTCACTAAGGAGTCTAGTTCAGCCTGGATTGCTTGTTTCCATTGTGACCAGTCCGTTCGTCGTTGACACTCGACAACACTACGAGGTTCCATGTCATCATTGTTCATAATGTCAGTGGCCACTGAGTATATAAACACATCATCGATGACAGTTTCATTTCGCTTCAAAATATCGTCTAAGCTAGCATACTGGACGAATATTTCGAGGTTATCGGCATGATTAGGAATAGGCGTTTCATTTGGAACGCGCTCTTCTAATACATCGCCGTGATCCTTAATGATCTCATGTGGTAAAACGCTTTTAACAAGATTTCTTCGCTTCCGGGACAGAACATCTTTGGAACCAACCGGTCTTCCCTTCTTCTTGGGAATAGCGACGGACTGGACGGCCGATGGCAACGTCCTTTGCTCGGCGGGTCGACCGGAGCAACATGTTTCACAGGAACATGGCGTCTCTCAGGGACGTCTATCCTTGCAGGAACATTTGCAGCAGGTATAATTGATCTCGTGACTTTTGCTAGGTCGCTAAATGCGTCTGGCATTTGATTTACAATATCTTGCAGACCTAGAATCCTCTGTACTTCCTTATCACTATGTGCAGAGGGGGGATCATGATGAGCAACAGCGGGCACATGCCACGCTAATTCACGTCGTTCCTCATCAACGTTAGCGTGCATTTCTTCCCCTAACGACGGGAAAATTGCCTCATCAAAGTCACAATCCGCGTGTCTCGCGGTAAAGAGATCGCCTGTCAAGGGCTCTAAATAGCGAATGATGGACGGGGAGTTATAACCGACATATATTCCCCGTCGCTTCTGAGGTCCAAATTTTGAACGCCTTATCGGCTCAATTGGAACATTGACTAGGCACCCAAACACGCGTAAATGTGAGATGTCAGGCTCACATCCAGTAACCAGCTGGTACGCGAAAAGTGGTTGGGTGGCCATGGGCCTCAGACGGACCAAATTTGCAGCGTACAAAATTGTATAACCCCATGCAGATAGTGGAAGTTTGGTGCGCATAACCAAGGTCCGCGCTATCACTTGCAGTCGCTTTATAAAAGCTTCTGCTAGGCCATTTTGGGTATGAACATACGCAACAGGATGTTCAAGATTTATTTCCAAAGTCATGCAATAATCATCGAAAGTCTTCGTTGTAAACTCCGCGGCATTATCAAGTCTAATAGACTTAATCGGATAATCCGGATGATGAGCCATTAACTTAATGATCTGGGCGAGGAGTTTAGGAAACGCTGTATTTCGGGTGGACAACAACACTACGTGTGACCATCTAGTCGATGCATCAACCAAAACCATAAAGTATTTAAATGGTCCGCATGTTGGTTGGATTGGTCCACAAATACCTCCAAGAATTCTCTCAAGGAATTGGGAAACCAATCTCGTAGGTTTCACATGGAGTGGCTTGAGATTTGTCTTCCCAATCGAGCAGGCTTGGCATAGACTTTTCGGATTTATAACGAAATTCTTTCCTCCAAGAGGATGCCCATGTGATGCATTCATAGTGTAATGTCCCGCTCTGTACGGTGCATTATGTTGAGTCGTTGACTCAAAGAGTTGCGTTGACCCGATTACGTATCGATGCGAATCGTTACAAAGTGTTAAGTTGTCCCAAGGAATGCATCGAACTAAGTCGATGCGAAGAGTTGCCTTGTCCCAAAGAATGCATCAAGTGAATCGATGCGAAGCGCCGCGTTGCCTCGAAGGATAAGTGCGTTGAGACGGCTCGAAGATTCTAAGAAATCGAATCGACCACGGCATAAGTCCGAATCGATGCAAGTATTAATTTTAGTTGGTTTCATGTGCAGGCTCTACGTTTACGCTGAAATGTTAGAGGTCGATCTTTTGCCTTATTCAGTAAGGGGTCCGCGAAAGCAAATCGTCGCCTTGCGACGGACTGAGGCGTTGGCACGGTAAGCCAAATCGGACGTACAAACTCAATAAGCACGAAGTGCTCAAATGGCTAAGTCAGGAGAGTGGCCGTGCAACAAAGTTATAAAATCGAGCCGCATCGGCTCGGCGAAACGATAAAGGCATATCGACTCAAGGTGGGAGGATTGACTTCTTTTTACTCTTTCATTCGATAAGTCAAATGTATCATTGTATGCTAAGTTAACCTATCGACGCCACGGGCGTGGTTCGATCGGAGATAAATCATAGTGTGTGTCGAACACTAAGTTAGTACAATTGAAATGGAACGTGCATCAAATGCACGAGTCGCTGCGGAACATCGGATATCGCAAAGGCGAGTGCCTCGGTGCGCAAGTCGCAAGAACAATGGGATAACTGTACTCGGCGAGTGCCTTAGTGCACGAACCATACCGTGCCTTTGCGTACGAGTTAGAACGGCTAGAACATTGAAAGACAATAGGCGAGCGCCCTAGCGCGCAAGCCACGGACATTGAATGCTAAGTCATAGAACATCAGAATACGGTCAGAACGTGCCTATGTGTACGGGATAATAAAAGATGGCTTCGTTACGAGAGAATACAGTTGTGGCATGAATGTGGCAGAACTGTCGGATATGACATAATGCCTCGAAAGGTGTTCGGAACCTTCAGGTCGTTCGGTTGGCGAACATTGAGTTGAGGCATAATGCCATTGAACATTGAAACGAAGTATGAAACGTAAGTTAACGAAGGAAATACGAGATGATAGTGCGGCATGGTGCCCTTCGAAATGTTCGCGGCCTTCGGGCGTTTCGTTGAGAACATTCGGGCGTTATGCCAATTGAAATAGAGATAAGCGAACTTGCTTGGTTGTATGAAATATAAGATTCGTTGCATGGTCAAATGGACTTAAAGATATAAAAGCCCGTGTATGGGTATTCCCTCGAACGCGGCGCGCCAGGGCGCTGGGACCGTTCGGCCTAGGAGGGATTCGTTTACGGTATTATTGGTGCACTTCATTTAGATGGGTAGCGACCGTCTGGTAAATGTGATAAGCCACTTGCTGCGATTATTTCGATGGCCTCTGATGTTGGTTAGCAACCGCACAGAGTTAACATCGTCTTATGTTTCGATTCGATAATATAAGTCCATTCTAGCCCGAAAAGCTAGTGACCTTCATATAGATAAGGGCGATGGGTTTGGAAGTGCAAGGTATACGTATCCTGCATGGATGGATCCGAATAGAAGGCACTTATAACATGACAGGGAATACAGATAGGCGTATTCACCTTGCGTCGGTGCAAGGGCGAGTGCGTTGACTTGGTAAGTCGCACCACGAATCGAACACGAGAATGCTTGCTTGCCTATTTAATTCGATAACATGCTTGCTATGATAACTTGCTTTACGCTTTCGAATATGCCATGAAATTGACCCTAAGGAGAACATAGCAAGATCATAAGCTAAGTTGCATGATCCAACATAAATATTAAAATGTCGGTTTGGAAAGATGATCTTTGCTTCAGTACATGCGAGGACGAACGTACTGATCTCCCACCAGCTTCATGCAGTGTGCAGGGAATGGATTGCTCGCGGCGAAACGTTGCTTGAACGCATTGAGGCTTGGAATGCCGAAGCGTATTGAAGCGTGAGATCGCATTGACGCTCGGACTCGCGACATGATTGATGCGGCCGAGATATAGAAGGCATAATGTATGGAACGGCGAAATCCTTTGTGGGCAAGAGAGAACCTGAGTGTTGTAGCCAATCTGGCAAATTTCGTTGGGCTATCGAAAGCCTTTGTAATCTGATTTCGAATATCAATAAAGAGAATCGTTTTCGTATACTCTGTTTTTCTTTCATTGTTAACGTTCAATTCAAAGATAACCATTTGAGAACTTGTCATCTTGCCTTGCACGAGCGCAACTCCAGGCTCGTGCGGCATCACGCCCCAGCGAGGATGATGATTCGGGTGATTCCGGGTCGGGACGTGACAAATTGGTATCAGAGCTCTAGGCTCAATTTCCTCTGGACGCTTGCTTCATTTCAGTTCTAAAAGTTGCCCACCACCAATCGAAATCACTCTTGACTCTACTCGATGCCGCACTGGATGTTCCATACAATAAGTCTAATACAAATTATGTAATTTTGCCGCGTGTTGTTTGAAAATTACATGGTGTTAGTTGGAGAAGTCGGAAACGGTTTGTTGCTGCAAGTGCAACAAGTTGCGAGATATGAATTCGAGAATTTGTTGCCGTAGATGCAACACGTCGTGAATTGTGGTTTGAGATATTCGTTGTTTACAACGAACGATACGAGAAATGTTGGTTGCATCGATACAATGATAGTCGTGGAATGTTGCTGCAGCAATTGCCACGCGTTGATTGTGAACGATGCGTTGAAAAGAAATGAAAGTTGATATGGAATGTGTCGAACGGATTCACATATCGATTTCGAATGTGCGTTTGCGATGAAAAGCGGTAAGTCAATATCGAATGTGTTGAAACGGATTTGAGCATTGACTTTGAATGTCGGAAAGGAAATGTTGCACGATGTGCAATGCGTATCGAAAATAAATCGAAGCACGAGGTGCGGTAAATATCGGAAATAGATCGTTGCACGATGTGCAATGCGTATTGAAAGTAAAATATTGCACGTAGTGCAACGTATGTCAAAAGTAAAATTTTTGCATGTGGTGCAACGCGTATCAAAGTATTAGCTGCACGAAGTGCAACGGATATCGAGAATGAAATTTTGCACAAGGTGCAACGGAAGAAAAACAAAAGTTATAAATCGAGAAACGAAATTGGTTCGGTTGCACACCGAGCTTGTGTTGGCAAATGAATGCATTGGCCGAGTTGTATCGGATTTGAATTAATCAAAGTTATGGTTGTGATCAAGCACGATCACTGCGGAAATCGTGAGTCGGAAGAGATCGTTAGTTCGTAAAGAGTACATTACGACGGAAGTAACTTGATTTCTGGGTGGTATATGGCATACCACCGATGCAATGAATGGCTCGATTCCGAGTGGTATATGTAATACCATTTGTACGATGAATTGCATCGACGTATTGTGAGAATTGCGGAAGGTTTGTCCACAACGGACGAGGTAGCACTGAGACTCGATTGAGGATTTGTATGACGGTATATTGATGCAAGTGTTCTTCGATGATCGGTTAGAATGGTAAGGCGGGACTTGTAACATTGAACGATTACGTCGATTGAAAATTTATGTGTCAGTCGAATGACGGGAACTAGCGAAACGATTATGCCTTGAGGCAACAATCGGATCGACAGGATAGGAAATTCGAAACGTTGAAATCGAATCGCACGACTTGCGATCTCGATAGGAATGTTCGGCTAGGCGAATCGAATCGCACGATTTGCGATTTCGATAGAAATGTGGGGCGATGCGAATTGTAATCGAATCGCACGATATGTGACTTCGGTGAAGAGTTGGTTGACGGGAGTAATCGTGCCTAAGAAATAGTTGGCTACGTTACGGCAAAACTCATTTGAGTACGACTGAAAACACGCGAAACTTAGAGGACGAGATCGTATGACTTGAGGGTTCGATGTTGGATAATCGGTAACTCAGTTACGCGATCGAAGTATAGCGGGATGCGGCAAAATCGGAGAACGAGTCGATGCGTATGGAAAAGTTCGTTGCGAACTTAGATGTATGCGATGCGAGCTAAGTTGACGTTGAAACGGATTCAAAGTTGACCCTTACGTTATCGAAATGGATACGGCGTATCGAGATCGATACGTAAGAAAACGTAAACGATATGAGAATACAAAATAGAGAGCTATGAAATTTTGTAAGTAATGATACGAGAATGAACGAACTTGGTTGATCATAAATTTTGTGATTGATCAGGGCGAGACTATAAGTCATCGACGATTGCTCGATGCGTATAGCATCCCGTGTGTCGACCGCGAAATAAGATAGACTCGAACTCAATGCGAGTAGATGCGTCGTGAATAGCAGAATCATCGACGGTAGTGCATGAATTTACTCGGAGGATAGTTGCGCATCAGTTGCGCCGATAGAAATAGTTTTGTCCGAAATTTGGTAGTCGCATAGAATCGTCGGAACGTGATTTGGCTCCGAAATAAGATATAACATGGTTCGTAGTACACTGTCCTTCGGTGATGATCCACAATTATCGAGCGTAGCTTCGGGGCAACTGACCCTAGAAGACTTGACCGCCAAATCAAATTGAATGCTGCAGACCGTAAGATGACCCATGCGATATCGCATATGGGATTGTATCGATAATAAATTAACGCGATGCATGTTGACGATAAGTCTAGGCGATCAAGAATTATTGGAACAACTTTCGATTGAGAATGATATAAATAGATTTTGAGTATTCGTCGGATGGATACTTGAATGGTTATGTTGGTCGACGATAGAACTTGAAATTCACCCGCGAACTTGGTGATTCGGATAGGCGATGGCGAGAATCGTGCTATGCACGAGAGGGAACGGTAAGGAAATGACTTACGAGTCATGTCATTAGATTCGGATTTACCTTGCAATTGAGCTTGCGTAAATCGAAACTTACATTCGATGTTGCGAGACGGATAAGTTGGGAATTTGGCTAGTGAATTCCTATTCGCTAGGAATCGAACGTAAGGCGTATCGTAAAGACTTTCGTATCAAGGCGATCGTTGTCTTGAGCACTGTCGCCTTGATGTAAACTTTGTGTCGGATAGATTGTGGCCTTTGTGCAATGTCAATTTAAACTTGCATCGGAAGGATTTGAGCACGGTGTCTAGGTAAGTCACCTAGTAGACGTAGTCCGAATGTTGATGCTTTTGCAAGTCAACAAAAGAGAACCATGTCGAGATAGGATACGAAGTAAAATATCAGAAATCGTTGGATAGTGACGCTGAACGCACGGTATTGTGGAGACTCGTTGTGATCGGATGCGCGACGGCTTTACGCGACGCATAGAATTGATAGTCCCGATGAAACATACAAAGTGAGAAATGCGATTTTTGAATCGCATCATGTGCCTTGATTTTGTTGGACGATCACGCATGTATCAATATGCATGTGCGCTAGAATTGCGAGAACAAGTAATAGAGCCAAGTCCGATCGAGAATACGAGATGGCGAGTAATTGAAAATAAGAAGTTACATGTTTGCGTTGTTCCGATATCTTACAACTAAGCTTGGCTGAAATGCGTATATTGGTGGGACGCCTAAAATATGTGTATGATTCCAAACTAAGTTGTACGATCCAGACGATGGTGAGACGAGATCGTGGAACGATCTAATGAAACCCTTGGAAATTTAGTATTGGTTTCGGTTCGGGACGAACCTTGTTTTGAGTGGTATATTCTGTAATGCCTCGCTCCGCACGGTGCATTATGCTGAGTCGTTGACTCAAAGGGTTGCGTTGACCCGATTACGTATCGATGCGAATCGATACAAAGTGTTAAGTTGTCCCAAGGAATGCATCGAACTAAGTCGATGCGAAGAGTTGTCTTGTCCCAAAGAATGCATCAAGTGAATCGATGCGAAGCGCCGCGTTGCCTCGAAGGATAAGTGCGTTGAGACGGCTCGAAGATTCTAAGAAATCGAATCGACCAAGGCGCAAGTCCGAATCGATGCAAGTATTGATTTTAGTTGGTTTCATGTGCAGGCTATACGTTTATGCTGAAATATTAGAGGTCGATCTTTTGCCTTATTCAGTAAGGGGTCTGCGAAAGCAAATCGTCGCCTTGCGACGGACTGAGGCGTTGGCACGGTAAGCCAAATCGGACGTACAAACTCAATAAGCACGAAGTGCTCAAATGGCTAAGTCAGGAGAGTAGCCGTGCAACAAAGTTATTAAATCGAGCCGCATCGGCTCGACGAAACGATAAAGGCATATCGACTCAAGGTGGGAGGATTGACTTCTTTTTACTCCTTCATTCGATAAGTCAAATGTATCATTGTATGCTAAGTTAACCTATCGACGCCACGGGCGTGGTTCGATCGGAGATAAATCATAGTGTGTGTCGAACACTAAGTTAGTACAATTGAAATGGAACGTGCATCAAATGCACGAGTCGCTACGGAACATCGAATATTGCAAAGGCGAGCGCCTCGGTGCGCAAGTCGCAAGAATAATAGGATAACTGTACTCGGTGAGTGCCTTAGTGCACGAACCATACCGTGCCTTCGCGCACGAGTTAGAACGGCTAGAACATTGAAAGACAATAGGTGAGCGCCCTGGCGCGCAAGCCACGGACATTGAATGCTAAGTCATAGAACATCAGAATACGGTCAGAACGTGCCTACGTGCACGGGATAATAAAAGATGGCTTCGTTGCGAGAGAATACAGTTGTGGCATGAATGTGGCGGAACTGTCGGATATGACATAATGCCTCAAAAGGTGTTCGGGACCTTCGGGTCGTTCGGTTGGCGAACATTGAGTTGAGGCATAATGCCATTGAACATTGAAACGAAGTACGAAACGTAAGTTAACGAAGGAAATACGAGATGATAGTGCGGCATGGTGCCCTTCGAAATGTTCACGGCCTTCGGGCGTTTCGTTGAGAACATTCGGACGTTGTGCCAATTGAAATAGAGATAAGCGAACTTGCTTGGTTGTATGAAATATAAGATTCGTTGCATGGTCAAATGGACTTAAAGATATAAAAGCCCGTGCATGGGTATTCCCTCGAACGCGGCGCGCCAGGGCGCTGGGACCGTTCGGCCTAGGAGGGATTCGTTTACGGTATTATTGGTGCACTTTATTTAGATGGGTAGCGACCGTCAGGTGAATGTGATAAGCCACTTGCTGTGATTATTTCGATGTCCTCTGATGTTGGTTAGCAACCGCACAGAGTTAACATCGTCTTATGTTTCGATTCGATAATATAAGTCCATTCTAGCCCGAAAAGCTAGTGACCTTCATATAGATAAGGGCGATGGGTTTGGAAGTGCAAGGTATACGTATCCTGCATGGATGGATCCGAATAGAAGGCACTTATAACATGACAGGGAATACAGATAGGCGTATTCACCTTGCGTCGGTGCAAGGGCAAGTGCGTCGACTTGGTAAGTCGTACCACGAATCGAACACGAGAATGCTTGCTTGCCTATTCAATTCGATAACATGCTTGCTATGATAACATGCTTTACGCTTTCGAATATGCCATAAAATTGATCCTAAGGAGAACATAGCAAGATCATAAGCTAAGTTGCATGATTCAACATAAATATTAAAATATCGGTTTGGAAAGATGATCTTTGCTTCAGTACATGCGAGGACGAACGTACTGATCCCCCACCAGCTTCATGCAGGGTGCATGGAATGGATTGCTCGCGGCGAAGCGTTGCTTGAATGCGTTGAGGCTTGGAATGCCGAAACGTATTGAAGCGTGAGATTGCATTGACGTTCGGACTCGCGACAGGATTGATGCGGCCGAGATATAGAAGGCATGATGTATGGAACGGCGAAATCCTTTGTGGGCAAGAGAGAACCTGAGTGTTGTAGCCAATCTGGCAAATTCCGTTGGGCTATCGAAAGCCTTTGTAATCTGATTTCGAATATCAATAAAGAGAATCGTTTTCGTATACTCTGTTTTCCTTTCATTGTTAACGTTCAATTCAAAGATAACCATTTGAGAACTTGTCATCTTGCCTTGCACGAGCGCAACTCCAGGCTCGTGCGGCATCACGCCCCAGCGAGGACGATGATTCGGGTGATTCTGGGTCGGGGCGTGACACATAGTGCGAAGCATCGTATTTTGACCCGGATGACCCAGCCGGTCATGCCATAGCATAAAAGTCCTCTCATCAACTGGCACTCGGCGAATGATGAGATTACTCTCGATGTGTTGTATCGTAGTGAGATACAAACCACTTGAAAGACTTTTCAACTTCTCCATGATACGCTTTTGGCCGTACTGAGTGGAGGTAATGAAAAGATACTCGAAGCCTTGTTCTCAAGCAGTTTCAACATGAAATCCATTTTCTCGAATATCCTTAAAACTCAGTAAGGTACGACTGGACCTTGGAGAATATAAGGCCTCTGATACTTCAACGGGAGTACCATTGGACAACGAAAAACGGGCTTTGCCAAAACCTTGAACAAGGGTTGAGGGTCCCGAAATGGTTGTCACTGAGGTTACTTTAGGCGTATAAGAGATAAAGTATGATTTATCTCTCAAGATAGTGTGAGTCGTTCCACTATCAACCAGACAATCCACTGTCCCGTGGTCCATGCCTATAAGTAAAGAAAATTAAAGTTTGTCACACGTTTGAGGAAAGTGCTCGAAATAGAACTTTAATTTATCGAGAAAACAGAAAATACAAACCACCAAAAGTTTCATGACTTAAATCAAATATAGAGAGAAAATGGAGATTCATTCTTCCATTTCTGCTACAAAATCGGGGGTCTCAAGCTTTAGATTTTCGCACTCGTTGACCAGATTTGCTTCGGTCCGGCGCCCCTTGTGATAGTTATTAACTTCTTGGGGGGTCGCCCTGCAAGTCCGTTGCATATGACCATAAGCACCACATTTGTAGCAGAGAGTAGGCGCTTGGCCTTTCACTCTCGCTTTGGGACGACTGGCCCGTTGGTTCTTACCATGAGACTGCCTAGGAGTCAAAGGTCCTTGGTTCTTGTTAGAACCTCGCTTTGGGTGGCGAGACTTAAACTCGCCTCTGTTCCTTGGCTGGGACGACTAGTCCTTGTCTCGTTTCCACCGTGGATTTGGTCCACGGAGAGCGTTTGCATCAGGCATTGGAATTGCCTTTGTTCCAGCAGGACGAGAATTGTTGTTTCTCATTAAAATGAGACTGTTTTTCTCGTCTAGTAAAAGCTGGGTGATGAGCTCGGGAAACTTGGTGAACTTAGACTGACGGTATTGCTTTTGGAGCAAGTTGTCAGTGGAAGGAAATGTGGTGTATGTTTTCTCCAATAGATCACTGTCGGTTAATATCTCATCGCAGTATTGGAGAAGTGATCGAATCCTGCAGACTTTATTGTTGTAATCAGTTACACTCTTGAAGTCTTGGAAGCGCAGGTTCAACCAGTCATGGCGTGCTTCAGGTAGCCATATGGACTTCTGGTGGTCGAAGCGCTCTTTCAGAGAGTCCCATAGCGTCTTCGGCGAGGAGATTTCAATGAACTCTGACTTCATGGCGTCAGATAAATGCCTGCGGAATAGAATCATCGCTTTGGCGTTCATTGAGCGAGTGACTTCCACTTCACGCTCTTCCTCGTTATAGATGACGTCCAAGAGGCCCTGCGCATCTAGATGGTTCTGGATGTCTTGCGTCCAGTCCAAGTAGTTCTTGCCAGAGGCTTCAAGGATGGAAAAATCAATCTTGATCGACATTTTTCTACAACAGGAGAAAAAATCTTGATCAGTCAACATATAAAACGACAGGTTTATATGGATTTGGTTTGTATAAGCAACAACAAAAAATCGTAAATAAAAACAACGGTTTTGAAAAAAATAATTTTTGTTTAAAAATTATCTTATATCGATCGACGGACCGATATAGAGAGGTCAATAAGTTTCTTGCAAAAATGCATAATTATAAATACAATTTGAGCAAAAAATAATATTCGGTCAACCCCTTTCAGTAGCTCTACGTGAATATGACCAGACGGAAAAATGAGGGAGGAGGGTCACCAGGGACCTCTTAAGAACCAAGCCCCAAGTTCTTTCTGACATCGTACCCAAATAGGTGAGCCTATTCGGACAGACTTCGTAAATTTTTTTTTTTCAAATGTAAGAATAAATAAGATTTTTCAAGAAATTCACGCTATTTGCGAACTGTGCAAAATAGGTGACAATTTAGTGCGTGCTCAAAATGAGCGTTGCCTTTGAAAAATTATTAACCAAAAAGGTTATTTTTGGGAGGCCCAAATTTGGCAGTGCCAGAATTTGTTTATGTAGCCAAGACAAATTTTCAATTTTCACGCCATTACGCTAAAAAAAACGTACAACATAAGTAGGCAACAACACACAAAAGAATTGGTGCCTAAGCAAGCGGCACCAAAAATAATATCAACTATTTTTTCGACGTCTAATGAAGCGACGCCAAAAAATAGCGAGAAAAAAATACAATTTTTACTGCCCATCTGTTACAATAATTCAATGAGTAACATAAAAAAATTGCTACTGAGGCGCTCGGCAGGGCGCAGATGGCACTGAGGTGCTCGCCGGGGCTCTCCAAATCCATCATTACAAAAAAAATGTTAGCATTTAAATTCTTCGTCAATCATGAAAAAAACTTTATTTTTTCAGAAAAAACTAACAAATATTTTGTTGGGATAAGTACTATTTAAACAAAAAATTTTTTTCTGAAATTGGCAGTTTTAAAAAATTGCAGAAAAATGTCTTTTACCAAAATATATACAGCAGACTATTTGATAAACATGCCAAAGTATATTTTGATAAAAAAAAAAATTGAACAAAAAAAAATTCTTATGCTGCGGTGAATGAAGTACTGGTTAGATTGATGCTAGTGGAGAAGAAAACTGCAGTTTATAGTTAACTAATGACATAGCAGATAGACAAATATAATTCCAATTCACATATTTGACACTTGAGACGTCGTATCTTGTTGCAGCTATAACATTTACTGATGCCATATAAATTGTCAGTCAATCTGTAAGCTAAAAAAATATCATATGGTTCATATTTTTGTCTATTAGATGGTTTAGATATTCACAAGAATATAACACAGAATGAGATTTATGTACAAGTGTACAACATTTAACCATTTATACTTATCTCTCTTCGTTAACCAGCAGAGAACGAACTAGGACTTCCACTCAAACTCTTTCCACACAATTAATAAGTATTGTTGTCTACATATCCATGTGAATGAGAACCAATGGCATCAAAACCAACTATGATGGATATTCGAATAACTCTGGTTAGATTATGCATATATCATGTTATTCACGAAAGAGAAAAAAAAGAAGGATATTTGTCCCAAAAAAAGGATCAAATAAATAAGTTAGATGTTCCATTTCCACAGAACTCGACTAGGAGATAGGCAAGGCAATGCTAACTCCTACTAGACATAACAAAAAAATTTACCTTTTTTACCTTATGGTGGAAGAAAGTGAGAAAACAATCGGTACGTCGGGTCTCCGGCGTTGCACGAGCAAGGTGCTGATAACGTATCGTAAGGCAAAAGCTCAAACACACGGAGACGAAGCTTTCTCGTATATTATCAACCACACAAGTGCATCTTACAAGCTATCCCAACCTCTCTTTATATAGGAAGAGAGGTTGGGGGTTATGAAGAAACGAAAGGCCAAAAGTCTTGTATGTTACAAGGAGATGAAATGAAGGGCCATATGAGTTACAACATGCTCTACATAAAATTTTAAGCAATTTTGTGGCTGTATATGCAATTTTTTGATTTTAATTTTTGGATCCGTCTCAGATCGATTGGCCTAAATTTGCGAGAAAATTATTAATTAGCTCAAGATCTTTTGAACGGTTAGCATGGAGTACATCAACATCGGCCGACTTGTGTAGTACTCATGTGAGATTCTGGTGAGCTGCTTTCTAGTTTTCTAGGTTGGCCTAGGCTATGTTGGCTTTTATTTTTGTTTGATGGTCTCGTACTCGTATGTTAACAACTGAAATTAACTCCGACCATTATTATATTCTTTCGGGTCTTCTCTATCCAATTGTGTACGTCCGAACCATCCATGTGCGAATGCAGGTGCCCAACAAATTGAATAGTTTTGGTAAGAAACAGCACAGCGAGTGCTTAGCTTAGCTGGAGAAGGATCAAATGTAGTTACTGCTAATATTAATACGGATAAGTCAAAGACACATAAATGCTCTGCAAGCATCTCTTCATGGCTGTTGTCGTCCAATATTCAATAAGCTCAGGCCCACCATTATTTGTTTCGGAGAAAAACTCCTTCAATATCTGAGCCAATCGTCTGTCCTCACTCTGCACAATCCAGGAATTGCTAATTCACTACTTCTTTGTCACAAATCAAAAATATTATTTAGTTCCCAAAATATTTGAATGATTGCATCTTGTAACATATGATATGGTTGCTAACATATCAAACTTTAACATTAAAATTGATATTAAAATTAATATTAAATTACATTAAATTAACATTACTATTAAAATTAAAATTAAAATTAATATTAACATTAATATTAATATTAACATTAGAAAAAAAATTTGATAATTAATTTTTTGGGTTAAAATTTGTCTTGTCAGCTGCTATGTCAGTTGCTATGTTAAATATCACATAATGGAAGATGCATCACCCAAATATTTTGGGAGTCAAATAGGATAATTGGTCACAAATTCATTCAAAACCACGACATTGAGCAATAGTGTGTTGTCAGAACCTATGTCTTCGCTTTTTAACGTGAAATTTTCTTTTCCCTGGGTAACTTTTCTGCCGTCATTAACCCAGCATTGACATGGTAGGAATGAAAGGGTGAAATGGATGGCCGACTATAAATCTTCTTTCTATTATATTGAGAGTGTAAATAAAAACATAATCTTAGGATGGATAAAAGAAACTCAAAACCATTTTCGGATAAAGTGATAGGTAAGAATGATATTATTTCAAATTCAAGTTATATTAACAAATTACTTTATGATATATTTCTAGAGGTTAAGATATTGTGATGGATAATCAATTTGAATTTTTTGTTATGTTTTGGTTGTTTTACATAAAGATTATTTCTCTCTTTTCTAGTAATGATTTTAAGTCATGACAGGGATAACCCTCTAAAGATTGGTTTTTAATCTTCTTATCTATTGAGAGTCTATAAATAGTCCGGAAGTTCATAAATTATTCATTGAAGAATTGAAAATGAATTGATAAATCTACTTTTATGTTCGTATGGTGCGATGTCAAAATTTTAGAGTTTATATATCTTTCTTTTTTTTCTCTGCAATGCTAAAATTTTATATTGAATATATCTTGTCTTCTTCTCTGCCTTCATCATTGACATCGAATTGGATCTACTTTTTAGTCTTCTTCTCGGACTCAATCATCAATACTTATAAATTTGTACGTGGGATGCTAAAATTATAGAGTGGATCTATCTTATCTTCTTCTCTGCCTCTATCATCAACGCTGAATTGGATCCCTAGTACAAAAGTTCCGTCATCGAGATCCAATGCAACTTGCACATCTTCATACTCAGATGTTTTCACTAATTATAGGTCAATTATTGTGCTTTTCATTTTTATTATAATTTTTTGATACATTGACAGTAGTTAGTTGTTCACAATATTTTACATATTATACGCCCAATTTGTAATAACTCTCCAATTTCATACTAATCATATATATTCCCCAGGATCTTTGTCCCACATCAAATTGCTATACGAGCCTTGGTTTAGTCTTGTTTATGCATTTACATAGCGAGAGAAATTTTAGCTGCAAATGAAGACCCAGGCAATGCCAATCTCGATTCAAAAGAAGACCCTTATATCAGAGATACGTCAGAGCTAGGTTTCGGGAAGTGAAAGGGATATGACTTCAATGAGGTTTGCATGGGTCAACGGGACCTCCTCTTGAGGGACATTGAGGTTTTTACTTAGTTTAGTCTTAGGTTTCGCTTTTGTAGGATATAGTAATATTTTTATTTTAGAGTAATGCTATATGTACCTCCAAAATGTACCTCTTTATTAATAAATGCCCTTAATTTATTGATAATATACTAATGGGGCACGTAAAGGAAGAATGGCTGCTGTATTGACTAAAGCGGTAAATGATGCCAAAAAGCAAATAGTACGCAGATGAATTAAATCCTACTTCAATGTGCTTGATGATAGTATAAAGACTTTGAATGCTAGGGTCAACAAAATAGAAGCAATATGTGTCCTTGAACAACCCCACCAAACTATCATACAAGATTCATCTCATTCAGGAATGGATACATTCTTCTTTAGACCAAGCACACCTCATGATATATATTATAATGGTGTAAAAATTCTATTAATTCCGAGCATATCATACCCCTTGAGCTATCACCAATACCACTAAATCGTCCACCTACATAGACTTTTATAATTATTGAGTCTCTCAAAATTCCAATCCCATAAGTTGAGTTGGTGACACAATATACTTTTGAGTGGAATCCTCAACACATAGTTGTGAAAAAAAAAATATTATTAGTATATATTTTTCATACTTTTTTTTACAAGTTACAAGATTGGATAATTAGACAAAAGGTGCTTGATATAACATACAAAATACCACACCATGAGCTGCCTCTTAGTTGCATTGATATCTTAGAGACGATCATATGTCCTTAGATTCTTTCTAGAGAAGAACTTGCCATCGATCCAGGACTCATGATGTTTCTTCCTCGACCACAACTGTTGATATTACTGTATTGTCCTTCCGAGATTCTAGGATTTCCATTTTCATCATCTCCTTCAGTACTGCCTCTACGACTTAACCATCTTGAATACAAAATATGTTCCTAGACTACTAGCACTACTACCAACAATACTAGCTCTCTTTGATTTTTATTTACCTGCCTTTCTCAAGCTTAGTTTATTTTTATTTTATTTAAGAGAGAACTCTTTTCTTATATAATCAAGCATGCCTAGTACATATACGTACTTAAATGATTAGATCACATTAAATTGTTTAAATGGTTATCTATCTAACAATGTGAAACTCTCTATATATACGCATGATCTATTATCACTTTTTTAGTCAACTTCTAGCATGCTTCTCGCTCTAGTTCTTGTTGTTTAGTTTTGATTTGTTTCGACTTTTCGATTCCCTTGACGTATTATAGTACCTCACTGGTATGCTTTCGTCTGCACATGTAATTCATTGGTTTTGTGAAAGTATGAGTTAATCACAAGTTCTTTATTACTTTAAAAGTATACCTATGTACTTTTATCCTCCAATTATTGCTTGCCTCATATTTTCACTATTGATTCTCACATTTTATTTTATCCATTAATGTGAATCAACTAGAGTTATACATAAAGCCTATTTTACCTCATTTGATCTTCTTGCTTTTTTGTTAATAAGGAAAGTTTAAAATTTATTTTATTAGTTTTCATGTATATCTTTCTAGTAAAATATATTTGTCTTCCTCATTCAGATTGAAATATATATTTGCTCAAAGGACAAGTTGAGAGAAAAAAAATGTAGTCATATTTTGCTTATGACTAATTATGGTATTTGAATTAAGGATCATGTGTATATTTACATTAGTTTGTTATATTAACCTTCTATTGGTTATAGTGCCCTTTATCGATTCTTTTCTTTACTATGATTTTCTAGTGCACTATCAAATCTTTCAGAAAATTAGTCTTTTATGCTAGCTATGGATCAACTAGCTTTAAGATTAAAATTCTATTTGCTCATTCCTCTTTATTCTTTGGAAAAAAATTACTTTTGGAATATTATAGTCCAATGATTATTATGTAGCACATAAGGATACTTGATACATTATATTCCTAATGGTTATAGCTAAAAATAGGTATGAGTTTTTTTTATTAAGATATTCCAATATTAGAGTATATTCATACGGATATAAAAAATAATAAAAATAATAAAATATGGATATCAATATGTCTACTCTATTTTGATCTTAAACTTTATCATCTTGGTTTAAATCTTAAATTCTTGTCAATTCTTTTGTATCATATGTGATTTATGAATATCCTTTTAGTTTTATATAAGAGTCTCTCTTGTTTTACGTCATCCTTTATACTCTTATCCTTGCTTCATAAAGAGTCTATGTAATCATTTTGCTTGACTAAAATGTATGCTCTTGTTAGACAAAACATAAAGAATAATTAGTGCAAGTAACCTAAGGGCCAATAGGTGCATCTAAATTAATATTTGTTCACCTCATTGACCTTAAAGGTAATCAAGCTTGTATACTTATGGTATCTCTTTAGACTATGTTACCCCAATTCAAATTCATTAATCGATTTCATCTCCTTATCTTCTCTTAATCATGTTTATGGAACTGTTCGAAAAGTTGTTACTTATTCTCGTGCATATTCTAATATGTATAATAATATCTTACTCATATAATCATATAATTGTGTATATCCTTGTCGTGATTTTATATACTCAAGTATTTCTTTTGACAAACCCTTGGTTAATTAAAATTGTTTTGCATGATTGCTTTGTTTAAAAAGCATGTGTTTCTTTAAAATAAAATATCAGGTTTATTAATCACAAGCCAGCATTAATTATTTAAATTTCTCTCATTTTGAGTTGCTCTTTTGTGTGTGTGTATTCCTTCCTATCTCATGTCCTTTACATCCATTAATTATTTAAACCATATATATTCATTCAATTCTAATGTTTTCTATTGCATTTTGAGTAAATCTTTTGAAATCTTATATTTATATCATTTGTGAGATTTCATCCTTGATGTTGAGTTGCGACCTTCAAATTGAATTTTCTTGGAGATACCTATTGGATCATATATATCACCATGTTGAGTTGGGACCTTCAAATTGAATTAAGTAGTAAATTATTTAGTCTATACTAAGACTACTAGTTGTCTTTGCTAGCAATATTAATCGCTCTCAATTTCTCTTTACAAGCTTGACTTGCATTTAGGAGAGTGATCTTTCATTGACTTGTATGAGATTTTCAGGAAAAACTACAACATATATTTCTCATTCATATTTAGTTATTTAGTTTAATGAGAAAGAGAGCACTTTGGATACCAAGTTTAATCTAGTAGTTCAAGGTCTTTTAAATTAAGTAATAAATTATTTAGTATAGTAAGTCTACTAATTGACTTTGCTAGGAGTTTTAATCGCTCTCGATTTCTCATTACAATCTTGACTTGCATTTAAGAGAGTAATCTTCATTGACTTGTATGAGATTTTCAGAAAAACCTACAACATATATTTCTCTTTCATATTTATTTATTTTAATTTAATGAGAAGGTACTTTTGATACCAAGTTTCTTGATTATAGTTTATTGATGTTTATCTAGATATGTGAGATAAGATGTCAAGAATTTATCTAAGATATAGTTGTGAGTTGGTTAAATCATCTTGGAATGTTGATTGTAACTAGATATTATGTATTGGGCGAAAATTGTTTGTGTCGATCACTATTTCAAAAATCTTAGCATGTTGCGATGGAGGTTTGACATCTAATGTGGTTCTATCGGTGGATTTTGTTACTTTTAGGGAAATGTGTAGAGATAGAAAGAGTTGGCTTTGAGGCATATCAGTATGTTGACACTTTCTTTAGAAAGTTATTTGTCACTACTCGGAAGGAGTTTGTTGATGGATACAAGCAAAAGAATGTATACATATAATCTAATTTTCTTCTTTATAAACTGTTGTTTTTTAGTAATATTTTGTTGTGTGGTGTAAATGTTAGAGAATGGGGATATTTACAGGAAATCTTATGCCTTTTCATGAATAGGTACAAGTTACTCCTCCAACAGTCAGAACGAATATGAAGATGAATGAGTATTCATATTCATCTTCTTTTGGTTCAGTAAGTGGCACAAAGTTAGGACTCCTGATGTAGGACAACCTCAAGACAGTAATAAAAAATCCATCGTCTAGCGAGCAAATGAAGTTATTGCCATGAAACTGATCAAATTTGATCAAATCATGGTTCATCACTTTGATTGAATCCTTGTTCGTTGCAGTCTCCATATTAGTAGAAAATAATTTTCTAGAATTGTTAGAAAAATGTGTAGATATTGAAGGACTTGGCTCACTACAAAAATTTGTCAGATTAGCGACGTTTATAAACGTCGCTAATCTCGACAAAAATGTCGCTAACTTAAGTTAGCGACGTTTTGGAAACGACGAAAAAAGCGTGTCGCTAATCAAGAAAATGTCGCAAAACGTCGCTATGGCGACGTAAGTTAGCGACGGTCATAACGTCGCTAAATAGCAACGTTATTTGCGACGTTTCCTTGTGGACGCCGATTAGCGACACATTAGCGACGTTTTTGCTATGATGTGGTGACATCAGACTGTTTACCACGTCAGCAATTTAGCGACGTTTTCAGCGACGTATAAAAATGTCGCTAACTGTTATCGACGCATATAAACGTCGCTAAAAAGGTCGCTAAATAAAAAAATAAAAAACAGAATCCAGAATACAAATGTACAATCCAAAATACAGAATCCAATCCAATCCAAAATATAGAATCCAATCTCTGGGTTCGCCGACCTCTTCGGTGGAAACGACGAAAAAAAGCGTGTCGCTAATCGAGAAAATGTCGCAAAACGTTGCTATGGCGACGTAAGTTAGCGACGGTCATAACGTCGCTACATAGCGATATTATTTGCGATGTTTCCTTGTGGTCGTCGATTAGCGACACATTAGCGACGTTTTTGCGACGATGTGGTGACATCAGATTGTTTGTCACGTCAACAATTTAGCGACGTTTTCAGCGACGTATAAAAATGTTGCTAACTGTTAGCGACGCATATAAACGTCGCTAAAAATGTCGCTAAATTTAAAAAAATAGAATCTAGAATGCAAATGTACAATCCAAAATACAGAATCCAATCCAATCCAAAATACAGAATCCAATCCCTGGGTTCGCCGACCCCTTTGTCACGTCCCGATCCCGCAGAGTCCTTTCGTCCTCGCTTCGGACTCTTTGAGACCGATCGTCCTCGCTAAGGCGTGATGTCGTGCAAGTCTAACTTGCGCTTGCACAAGGCCAAGACCTAAAGCAAGACAAGATTGACAATACGCAGCGGAACATATTGCAGATAATTGAAGCAACAGCGGACATATTTCATAACACAATGCATTGAACACAATGGTAACAAAACAATTCTCTTTATTGATTTTATTTGAACAGATTACAAGCTCTCGATTCTCTCTGATACAGTGTTACATTCTCTCAGAACTTTGTAGATTACAATAATTCTATTTCCATACATTACATCCCTTTATATACAAAACCAAATCTTGCAACAAATGTCATCTCTTGGCATCTCTTCTGATTTCTGGCTCCTGAGGATGAGGCTCGGGATATCGCTTCGGACTATCCTTCTCGATGCATATTGTACCTGTATACAGACTGATGATGGGTCAGTATATCAGCATACTGGTGATTGTGAACAAAGAGCTACATTTGTCTGAAACGATCACTGTTCATTTAGTGAGAAAACGTTTCTTGTAATGTGATCTTACTACTTTTACCTATGTATATTTCATGTATATATAGTCAGTTTACGTCTCTTTTGAAAACATCTTTGAAAAGTCAACATTTTATTTCATATCAAGCATACAAGCAACCGTTCAATTCAAGCACGATGACTAATCAGTTATGTGCAGTGCGCAGCGTGTTTCATGAGCATAATCATTTCTTTGTTCAAGCAATTCTGACGGACAATTATAAGCACGATATCATATCTTTTCTTTAATGGGACATAGCATTTCTTTGTAACATATTAATCTTTACAAGCAATTCATATATCAAACTCAAGCAATACAGATGTATCATTTTTTAAGTAATTCTTACCATAGGCAACGGTCCATCCCTGCACAAGACAAGGATTAGCATAAACACGATAAAACCACATTATTCTCTGTTCATCTCTGTATTGATAGCTCTCAGCAGAACATTCTTGACATATGTAGACTGAATTGGCAGCTGTGACTCTTGGATTCAGCACGTCGCTAACAGGCATAACATATAGGTGTAGCATTTACCTTATTCAACATTTTCGAGGATTAGCATTTACCTCTTTCAATATTTTCGAGGTGTAGCATTTACCTCTTTCAATATTTCCTGAGGTGTAGCATTTACCTCAGGGTACCATTTCAATTTTCTTGTAACATGTTCAAGTCCGACTGTACATGACCAGCATTCAGAACATCTTTGAGGGGCAAGCAATCATTCATTTTCTTGGAACGTAACAACAGTTCTATACAGATATAGTATATCATTTTACCTTTGAAAGCATACTAGTTCAAGGCAATAAGTAATCTCTTTTCTTTTCTTATTAGCATGGCAACAGTTCATTGATTAAAGGCAACATCCCTACTTTAGCATACATGCATCAGTTCGTTTCTTATGAGCAAGCAACAATTTAACTTCTTAGCATGCAGATTATCTCATTTCTTGTTCTTAGCATAGCAACATGTGGATTCTCTTAAAGCATACTCAATGATTTACTATCTTGTTATTAACAATAGCATTCAATCAAAAACTCAGATTCTTATTAGGCGTAAGCGAATCAGCAAATGAGACTTCGTGCACTCACCCAGATCAATCGTCTTCTGTTGCAGAGCCAGCAATCCGATCTTTCTGTTTATCTAGTGCCTTCGCAGAACGGGGTACTACATAATTATCCACCGAAAAGAAGTTTCGTCCTCAAAACTTAAGGAGAAACTTATGATATCCATAGCAGCGATAGTCCTCATCCTTCGCCATCATCAATCGATAAAACTCTCAATTCAGATCATATCAAAACTCATGTTCAATAAAGCATTCCAATCTCAATCAATCAAATCGATAAAACATATGCCGGCATCATAAAAATATTTACGGACTTATTGTATAGAACGTTCATCTCATTGATGATACTAAGCAGGTAAGGAAATTTTCGATGAGGAGAACTTCTTTGAATTCAATCGAATCAATTGGCCAGAGGATCGTGTTGCTCTGATACCATTCTGTCATGCCCCGATCCTGTAGAGTCCTTTCATCCTCGCTTCGGACTCTTTGAGACCGATCGTCCTCGCTAAGGTGTGATGTCGTACAAGCCTAAGTTGCGCTTGCACAAGACCAAGACCTGAAGCAAGACAAGATAGACAAGGTTGACAATACGCATCGGGACATATCGCAGATAATTGAAGTAACAGCGGACATATTTCAGAACACAATGCATTGAACACAATGGTAACAAAACAATTCTCTTTATTGATTTTATTTGAACAGATTACAAGCTCTCGATTCTCTCTGATACAATATTACATTCTCTCAAAACTTTACAGATTACAATGATTTCGTTCGCATACATTACATTCCTTTATATACAAAACTAACTCTTATAACAGATGTCATCTCTTGGCATCTTTTCTGATTTCTGGCTCCTGAGGATGAGGCACAGGCTATCGCTTCGGACTATCCTTCTCGATGCATAGTGCACCTGCATGCAGACTGATGGTGGGTCAATATATCAGCATACTGGTGATTGTGAACAAAGAGCTATATTTGTCTGAAACGATCAATGTTCATTTAGTAAGAAAATATTTCTTGTGATGTGATCTTGCTACTTTTTACCTATGTATATTCCATGCATATAGAGTCTGTTTATATGTCTTTTGAAAACACATCTTTAAAAAGCCAACATTTGTTTTATTTCATTTCAAGCATATAAGGGACTCTTTTGATCCATCTTAGCCGCTGTGCCTCCCTTGGGTTCAGCTCGTCGCTAACCGCTGGGACTCGTATGGGTTCAGCTCGTCGCTAGCCGCTGTGACTCTCTTGGGTTCAGCTCGTCGCTAACTTCTGTGACTCGTATGGGTTCAGCTCGTCGCTAGCCGCTGTGACTCGCAAGGGTTCAGATCGTCGCTTAGTGGACACTATTTGCACCGAGGCAATAGCTTTTCTGTTTTCTTTTCGAGGCAACATGTGGATTCTCTTATAAGCATACTCAAAGATTTACCATCTTGTTATTAACAAAAGTATTCAATCGAAAACTCAGATTCTTATTAGGCGTAAGCGAATCAGCAAATGAGACTTCGTCCACTCACCCAGATCAATCGTCTTCTGTTGCAGAGCCAACAATTCGATCTTTCTGTCTATCTAGTGCCTTCGCGGAGCGGGGCACTACATAATTATCCACCGAAAAGAAGTTTCGTCCTCGAAACTTAAGAAGAAACTTACGATATCCTTAGCAGCGATAGTCCTCATCCTTCACCATCATCAATCCATGAAATCACAATTCAGTTCATATCAAAACTCTTGTTCAATAAAGCATTTCAATCTCAATCAATCAAATCAATAAAAATATATGCCGGCATCATAAAAATATTTAAGAATTTATTGTATGGAACGTTCATCTCATTGATGATATCAAGCAGGCAAGAAAATTTTGATCAGAAGAACATGTACGAATTCAATTGAATCAAAATTGGCCAGAGGATCTTGTTGCTCTGATACCATTATGTCACGTTCCGATCCCGCAGAGTCCTTTCGTCCTCGCTTCGGACTTTTTGAGACCGATCGTCCTCGCTATGGCGTGATGCCGTACAAGCCTAAGTTGCGCTTGCATAAGGCAAAGACCTAAAGCAAGACAAGGTTGACAATACGCAGCAGAACATATCGTAGATAATTAAAGCAGCAGCGAACATATTTCAGAACACAATGCATTGAACACAATGGTAACAAAATAATTATCTTTATTGATTTCATTTGAACAGATTACAAGCTCTCGATTCTCTCTGATACAATATTACATTCTCTCAGAACTTTACAGATTACAATGATCTCGTTCGCATACATTATATTCCTTTATATACAAAACCAACTCTTGTAACAGATGTCATCGCTTGGCATCTCTTCTAATTTCTGGCTCCTGAGGATGAGGCACGAGCTATCGCTTCGGACTATCCTTCTCGATGCATAGTGCACCTGCATACAGACTGATGGTGGGTCAGTATATCAGCATACTGGTGATTGTGAACAAAGAGCTACATTTGTATGAAACGATCACTGTTCATTTAGTGAGAAAATATTTCTTGTGATGTGATCTTGCTACTTTTTACCTATGTATATTCCATGCATATAGAGTCTGTTTACATGTCTTTTGAAAACACATCTTTGAAAAGCCAATATTTGTTTCATTTTATTTCAAGCATATAAGGGATCCACTACAAAAAAAAGACCTATTAATGACGCTTGATAAGTGGATTTCATGACGGCTGATAAAGAAGCGTCATCAACGTTCAGCAAGACTATATTCTATGACGGTTTTCTATCTAAACGTTATTGATTGTCTCTCAGTAATACGAGCGTTATGAAAAAAATACCAAATTTTAAGTCGAAACCTCGACTCTCCCGCACTTACTCCCGCACTTAAGGAAAATTCTAAACCCCTTCTCCTTCTCTCTTTCTTCTCCCGCTCTCCAATTCCCTTCAGCCCGCTCCCCGCTTCCGAACTCCCCTCAGCCCGCTCCCCGCTCCCCGCTCCCGAACTCCCCTCAGCCCGCTCTCCGCTCCCCAAGGTTTGTCCTAAATTATGTCTCGATTATTTCTTATTTTATGCCCTAAATTCTGCCTCGATATGATTTTAGTAAAATGCCCTAATTTTTGAATATGAAAATGTTGTTTACATTCTGCCCTGATGTCCTCCTCCGTCGGCTTCTCCTCCCTCGACGCCCTCATCGACGCCACCGTCCTGAGGTCCATTTGTACCGGTCCCATGTCCCTCCTGATCTTCGACTCGGGGCTCACCGAGTCCCAAATGCTGGCCTACATATAGCGGCTCGCGTCGAAGAACAAGGTCTTCAAGTCCTTTATCGGCATGGACTACCACGGGACCTTCGTCCCCGCCGTCATCCTCCGTAACGTCATGGAGAATCCCGGCTGGTACACCCAGTACACCCCCTACCAGGCCGAGATCGCCCAGGACGGGCTCGAGTTGGCTCGGCACAGAGGTTCGGGGTGCCGATGGGTTATGGGGGCCCGCACGCGGCGTTCCTGGCGACGTCGCAGGAGTACAAGAGGATGATGCCGAGGAGGATCATCGGGGTCATCATGGAGTCCATCGGGAAGCCGGCGCTGCGGATGGCGATGTAGACGAGGGAGCAGCATATCAGGAGGGACAAGGCCACCAGCAACATCTGTACTGCTCAGGTATAATAGACCGGATCTTGTTATTGGGTCCAAATCTGCTGCTTACTAGTCGAGTTTTGACTGATTATTCATTTCAGTCGCTACAACCAAACTTCGGACTTACTTGGCTTGAGGTCTCGAGGGTTATATATTTATATTATTCTAATACATCCATGCAGATTGAATGTCCAGTTTAAGGGTCAAGGGCTAGGTTCATGCATAAGTTTAATTTTTTGAATTTTGCTTAAATTGCGCACAAGACACTAAAACTATAGAGTTGTGATAAGAGTTATATATTTTATTTTATTTTTTATTATCCTGATATAATCCACTATTGTATGCTCTTGTACTACTTTGTTGTAGGTTTTACTGGCATCCCAACTATAGCATTCAAGCGTTTTTGACACATTAACTTTCTACTGCTCGATTTTGACATCTAAACTTTATAAATTGCTCTTTTGAAGCACCTTTCGTCAATTTTGAAGCACATCGAGACCCCTTCAAAAATATATCTTATAGTATAAAAGCGCAATTTAAATACTTATATTTGTCAGATATTCTTTTGAAGTGGTCCCGATGTGCTTCAAAATTGACAAAATGTGCTTCAAAAGAGCAATTTATTAAATTGGTGTACCAAAATCGAGCACGGAAAAGTTAATGTGCCAAAAATACCCGAGCGCTATAGTTTGGGTGCCACTAGGATAATTTAGCCTTCATATGTTGCATATACACTAATCTCATTTAAGTTAATAATTATTCATTTGTCGTAAATTTGATTACATTCAGTTCATTTGATCCATAAGACACTGTTCTAGTACGGGTTTTCTTAGTTTCCTATATCTCAAATTGTGTTCATGCTATTTATCTGAATATTTACCTATCTGTGTGAATGTTTTTGTGTCCATGCTAGTATCCTTGAATCGATGTATATATGCATTGTCCTGAATTTCTTTAGCTTCATTTAGCTTTCATATGCACTCCATAGTTTTGGATGTTCATGGTTCTTAGTGGCACGATATGTAATTTTGCTCAAATTTGTCCATAGACCCAAAAGCACCCGAAACAACCCAATACATGTCGATATATGGCAAATCCTGGTCAGTATATGGGAGAAGTATAAGCTTCAATCGATGACTGGAACCAACATATTGGCCTACATGTCACAATATTATTGACCCAACTAAAGCAATGATTTTGGTAATTGAAATCTTATGTGTAAATTGTATGCTCTGTTCTTCATTGTTGTCCGACCTTAATTCTAAATTTTTAGGAGTCTATTCTGTCTCTGTCTGCCTGATGTTTTTTTGTGGATCTTCATTTACTTATTTTTTGTTTCTACCAAGTTCTCAACTGTACTGTTATTTTCTTAATTCTTTCGTATCTTTCTCCTAACAAATTATAATTCTCAGCATCCAGTTTGGGTGTTAGATATACCATCAGTTTATTTAATGTGAGAGAGGATGAATCTTCTATTATGTCTGATTGTGTTTCCCCCTCAATTGTTGCCCTTGCCAACATGGAGATTAAGAATTGGAAGAAACCACAACTTATTTAATGTGAGATACTTGCTCATTACATCCATTATGTGTCATGTGACTTTCGATGGATTTATTGTGAGAATTGTGTGATGCTATGACATATGGAGCTCCTGGATTGAAGCAGCAGGAAAGGATACTAAGTGGTTGACAATGTTTGTGGGTGAACACAATGTGTGCCTATTACTAGTATAAGAAAATATTTATTTAGTATCAATCATTTCTATAATACATTTCTGGTACACATTTAATTTATGGAGGTAGATGAATTTATATATTGTGTATATTTATTTAGTAACATCTTATAAGAAAATATTCAGACTGGCCATAAGTTTGTCCAACACACTTTCAGAGGTAGCTTGTTCAGTTCCTTTTGTGTTACCGAAAGACATTTACTGTCTAACATATCGATGCCTGAAGCCCGTTACTTTCTATTACAGTGAAGAGGACCTTTTTTCTAAGCAACCTATATATTCTTATCTTGTTTCAGGTGAAGAAGGTTAAAAAAAATCTGATGCAACACTTGGAGGGAAATTTATGCCATACAATATTCTACCACTTGATGCGCCGTCCTTATCCAATGTTATTGGTTTCTTTCATGGAGTATGTTTTCACTTTAATAATCTATTATCATTCAATTTAATATAATATCATGGGTGGAAAATAACAACCTGCAGGATATAGAAGATATTCTCAGGTAGGGACGACATTTTTTTTTTAGTATTTTGGTTATGGAGTAAGGTGCTTGGCATTGTATCTTTTAGCTTCTTCCATTGCGTTCCCTTTTTTGACACATGTTCTTGACAACTAATGTCCTTTCCATTCTATCAATGGTTCATGTCTAAAACATATTTAAATATGTTTTTCATGCAGGTGAGAGCTGCAATATCTATAGTGTTAATTTTTCAACTGCAGGTCCCTTCTTTTAGATTGTTTAAAAGTTTCTTGTGGACAGTTCTCTCTAGAGTGTAAATTTCATAGTGCTTCACTTATTACTGCTCATGGTAATCAGGTTTTTTTTTTTTACATATGTTGCTTGACCTACTTGTTCCTATGAACACTAGAATACTCTAGTTCTTTACCCAGAGGACAGTGCCCTTTGGGTGTTTGAAGTTCTTTTCCTGGCTATGGTTGGAATTTTCTTTTTTGAAAATTTCCAGTAATGGACATAGAATAGCATGTAGATGGACATAGAGTAGCATGTAGTTGATCCCTTGTTAACTGGTTGTCCTATTTACCTATCCATGTCCTTCAACTTGTAAATAAGCATTTCTCTTGTACCAAAAATCATGAATTTATAAAATGTCATGTTTTAGGTGGAGGACATCAATACATATGTGTTACTCTCGGCAACAACAAGCCTTGCATACAAGGAATCATTTCTTATGGCTGTCGCTTCAATGTGTATTGAACTTCATGCATTTGATGTTTTGAACTTCATGCATTTGATGTCTAGTTGCATAACTTTTTTTTAACAATGGCCATAAGTTCGTTCTTATTACTCACTTGATGCTTTTACTTTCCTGATGTATGAGCAACTCATCATTCTTTGGGCGATACATTTCTGGAATTGTATATGGGATTTGCTTTTACTTACCTTATCCAAAACGTAACTAGTGATATATTTGAAGCTTGTTAATTGTCATTTTCTTGCCACATGTTCATTGTACCTTAAATAACAACGTTTTGCATCTGATTATACGAATTGAATATTCTCTATAGCTCTGTACTAGAGGCACTAGATATGACTTCTCAGATTTATTTTCCAGCCCCATCCATAATTTACCAAGAGGTCTCAACTTATTAGTTTATGAGCTAACTATGCATAATTTTATTATTTTAAACCTATGGTCTAGAAAGATATCTGTGTTTTGCTTATTCTACAGGAAGAATAAGATGGATTGATTATTTACTAGCTTCACTAAAGTCCTTATTGCACTTATATTTGTATTGGATTTCTAGTTTCTAATTTTGTTAAGTATCCTTTCGATCTAAACTGGATGTTTGAGTTTAGTTGGTTTACTCAGTTACAGCCCATAACGCATTGCTGAAGTTGGGTTTTCTTTTCTTCTTACAGCCCATATCTGGAAAACACGTCTTTCAGGATTTCAGCAATCCATTCGATATATTCGAGTCATTATTTGAAGGCATGGGCAGAATGGGAAGAATGGGCGGAAGCAAAGCTGCTCACAACAGGCCAATGCAGGGTGATGGTGAAAGCTACAGCCTCGTCCTTAACTTCAAAGAAGCAGTATTTGGTATGGAAAAAGAGATTGAGGTAACCAGGCTGGAGAGTTGCAGCACCTGCGATGGGTCTTGGGCCAAATCTGGCACAAAAGCGACCAAATATAGCACATGTGGAGGCCAAGGACAGGTGATACAATGACCATATACAGATGTTGATGTACCCTATTTTGAGACAATAAAATTTAGCTAGCTAAAATACTCTATATCTGTGAGATGTTGATGTACCCTATTTTGAGACAATGAAATGGAGAATGGTACTTTATATTACATTTTAATGTTTTGTTGTGAATATGGATCAAAGTAGTTATTTTCGAATTGAATTGAGCAGCATTTGGAATGTATAACATGCAGTATAGAGCGTTATAAATGTGATACAATGACCATATACAGATCATCTATTCATAACGCTTTCAAAATGTCCTGACTACTAAACCATATTAACTATTCATAACGGTTTACATAAATATCCAAAACGCTTTGAAAATAAAACGTAGCATAAATTCAACTTATTAATGACGTTTTTGGAAGACTTATCTATAACGCTTTCAAAAATATTTATAACACCCGTTTTCATAACGGTTGGATTGGAAAAAAAAATGTCATGGTTCTTAATTAATGACGGTTTTTAGCCGTTATTAAAAGGTATTTTTGTTGTAGTGGGACTCTTTTGATCCATCTTAGCCGTTGTGCCTCCCTTGGGTTCAGCTCGTCGCTAACCGCTGTCGCTAGCCGCTGTGACTCTCTTGGGTTCAGCTCGTCGCTAACCGCTGTGACTCGCATGGATTCAGCTCGTCGCTAGCTGCTGTGACTCGTAAGGGTTCAGCTCGTCACTTAGTGGACACTATTTGTACCGAGGCAATGGCTTCTCTGTTTTCTTTTCAAGGCAACATGTGGATTCTCTTATAAGTATGCTCAAAGATTTACCATCTTGTTATTAACAAAAGTATTCAATCGAAAACTCAGATTCTTATTAGGCATAAACAAATCAGCAAATGAGACTTCGTCCACTCACCCAGATCAATTGTCTTCTTTTGCAGAGCTAGCAATCCGATCTTTCTGTCTATCTAGTGCCTTCGCGGAGTGGGACACTACACCCTTAGGTGGAACAATCAACACCGGTACGCACAATACAGTCCAAAATTGACAAAAAATAATTGGTCGTCTCCTCAAGCCTCTCGGAACATCACAATATGCATCACACATCACATATCACACATCACACATCACACAAACCAATATACATCACAATATGCATCACACATCACACAAACCAATATACATCACACACCAAAAAACAAATATCTATCACAATATCTAGAGGAGATATATCCATCAAAACAAATATCCATCAAATATCGGTTGTCAGAAATAAGTCTTCTGGAAATAAATCCAGTCAATATATGTATCAACTGTCGTCTATGCTGGGACAGATAGAACTCCCTCAGCCAGCGCACATAAGTAGGATCCACGGCAGCCAGATCAATATCCAGAGGAGATGGATGACTGGAACTCCCGGTGGAACTTTCCTCTAGTGCCACCTCCTCTTTCACAGCTCTCTCGGCTTTAGGAATCACTTCTGGAGCAGCTCTCTCGATGGAACTGCCCTCTGGAGCAGCCATTTGTGCCTCTCTTAAGCGAGATACTCGGGTCTTGGGTGCCATCTGGTAAGACCATTAAATATCAATGAGAGCACGTATATACAAAATTCAACTCAGCTTCGTTTGACGATTTAATTTTGCACATTCTCGAGTATTGAATTATCCATAAAAACACACTTTAGAAACAGTTTAGATTCGGGAACACAAGAAGAATCTTAATCCAGTCCATAAATACGAAATTTGTACCTATCACGTACAAACCTACTTCCAATCTTAAGACGAACTAAACAGAATTAGTATATAATTATGTACTCACCAGTAACCGAATGTAACTGAGTCCGGGGGCACTCTGGGGTCCACCGTGCAGTAACTGGTAGATCCGCTAGTATAGGCCGGATGTACTTAGTATCGACCGATGGATTAGTATCGGTCTATCGGTTTGATATAGGCCGTATCGGATTGGTTTCTGTCACGCCCCGACCCGAAATCACCCGAATCATCGTCCTCGTAGGGGGCATGATGCCGCAGGAGCCTGGAGTTGCGCTCGTGCAAGGCAAGATGACAAGTTCTCAAATGGTTGTCTTTTGATTTGGCATTAACAACGAAAGAAAAACAGAGTATACGAAACAATTCTCTTTATTGATATTCGAAACTGAGATTACAAAGGCTTTCGATAGCCTAACAATATATATGCCAGATTGGCTACAACACTCAGGGTCTCTCTTGCCCACAAAGGATTTCACCGTTCTACACATCATGCTTTCTATATCTCGGTCGCATCAATCATGTTGTATGTCCGAGCGTCAAGCGATCGTACGCTTCAATACGCTTTGGCATTCCAAGCCTCAACGCGTTCAAACAACGCTTCACCGCGAGCAATCTATTCCCCGTGCCCTGCATGAAAGCTGGTGGGGGATCAGTACATTCGTCCTCGCATGTACTGACGTAAAGACCTTCCTTCTAAACCGACATTTTAGTATTTATGTTCAATCATACAACTTAGCTTATGATCTTGCTATGTTCTCCTTAGGGTCAATTTCATGGCATATTCGAAAGCGTAAAGCATATTAGCATGGCAAGCATGTTATTCGAATTGAAATAGGCAAGCAGGCAAGCAATCTCGTGTTTGTTTCGTGGCGTGACTTCTTACCAAGTCGACGCACTCGCCCTTGCACCGACGCAAGGTGAATGCACCCCATTCCTTCCCTGTCATGTTATAAGTGCATCTCTAAGCAGGATCTATGTGTGCGGGACACGTATGTGCCTACACTTTCAACCCATCGTTCCTTAGCTATATGAAGGCCGTTGGCGTATCCGCGCCAGAAAGGACTAAAGGAGTTCCTTACTTTCTTTTCTCTCCTTCTTTTCTCGAATTTGGTCGGGTATCCCGACGTTTAACGGGTGGGTTGCGATTCCAACAACCGAAACGTTTCCGCTGCATATCATTATTTGCGGCTTTTTCCATCTATAAGCGAGTGCTACTCGTCTTAAGGATGTGCGCCTATCAAAGATTATTCATTTTCTGCCTAGGCCAAGCGGTTCCGGGGCGCTCCGACATTTAACCGTTTGGAGGAAACACTCGTGCACGAGTTATTATCACATTTAATCTCAAGTCCATCCCATTCGACCATACAACGCCCTTATTATTCAAACAACCAAGCATAGTCTTGAGTCCGAGACTCAGACTTTATCATCTCGCGTTTCTTCCGTTAACTTTCTATGTTCTTACGTTTCGTACTTCGTTTCAATGTTCAATGGCATTATGCCTCAACTCAATGTTCCTCAACCGAATGACCCGAAGGTCTTGAACACCTTTCGAGGCATAATGCCACGTCCGACAGTTCCGTCACATTCATGCCACAAATGTATTCTTTCGTAACGAAGCCATCTTGTATAATCTCGTACATATAGGCACGTTTCGACCGTATTTCGATGTTCTATGCCTTAGTGTTCAATGTTCGGGGCTTCCGCGCTAGGGCGCTCGCCTATTGTCTTTCATTGTTCTAGCCTTTCTAACTTGTGCACGAAGGCATGGAATGGTTCGTGCACTAAGGCACTTACCGAATATAGTTATCCCATGTTCTTGTGGCTTGCACACCGAGGTGCTCGCCTTTGCGATATCCAATGTTCCATAGCGACTCGTGCATATGATGCACATTTTATTTCAATTATTCTAACTAGTATTCGACACACATTACAATTTCTTTTCGATATGACCACGCCCGTGGCGTCGATAGGTTAACTTAGCATACAATGATATAATTTGACTTATCGCATGAAAGAGTAAAAAGAAGAGTCAATCCTCCCATCTTGAGTCGATTCGCCTTGTCGTTTCGCCGAGCCGATGCGGCTCGATTCCATAACTTCGTTGCACGGCCACTCTCCTGACTTAGCCATTCGAGCACTTCGTGCTTTATTGAATTATACGTCCGATTTAGCTTACCGTGCCCAAGTCTCAGCCCGTCACAAGGCGTCGATTTGGTTTCGCGGACCCCTTACTGAATAAGGCAAAAGATCGACCTCTAACATTTTAGCGTAAATGTATAGCCTGCACATGAAACCAACTAAAATTAATACTTGCATCGATTCGGACTTGCGCCTTGGTCGATTCAATTTCTTAGAATCTTCGAGCCGATTCAACGCACTCATCCTTCGGGGCAACGCAGCGCTTCGCATCGATTCACTCGATGCATTCTTTCGGATAAGGCAAGATAACTCTTCGCATCGACTTAGTTCGATGTGTTGCTTGGGACAACGTAACTCTCGTATCGATTCGCATCGATACATTTTATTCGGTCAATGCGACTCGTTGAGTCAACGCTTCAGCGTAAAGCGCCGTACGGAGCGGGGCATTACAGAATATACCACTCAAAATAAGGTTCGTCCTCGAACTAAAACCAACACTCTGACTAAGTGTTTTATTGATCGTTTCACGATCTCGTCCTACCAATGTTGTTCAGTTTCACACTATCTTGCAAGCTTTTTACTAACATTTCAAAGTCTTTCCTGCAGCTCGATTTGAATTTGTATACAACTCGATTTGGATCCGGTACCTATATTCAAGGCGTCCCGAAGATATATGTATTTTGACCAAGTCCAGTGGTAGCAAATTGGAACAAAGCTGACAGGTAAATTTCAATCCTATGCTTGCCATCTCGTACTCTCGATCGGACTTATCTTTAGCAACTGTTCTCAAAATTTTATCGCATACGTATATTCGATACATACGTGATTCATTCAATAGAGTCACTGTACGCGACGCGATTCAAAATCACATTTCTCATTTCGTATGTTTCGTATGGACTATCAACTCTATGCGTTGCGTCAAGCCATTGCGCATCCGATCGCAACGATCCTTCGCAACGCCTTGCGTTCGAAGTCGCCACCCAACTATTTTCGAAGTCTGGCTATGCAACTTATCTCGATACGATTTCCTTTGTTGACTTGCAATTGCATCAACATTCAGGACTACGCCCGCTAGGTGATTTACCTAGACACCGTGCTTAAATTCCTCCGACACAACTCAAATTGACATTGCACAAAGGCCACAATCTATCCGACACAACAGTTTATATCGAGGCGATAGTACTCAAGACAACGATCGCCTTAACATGGAAGTCTTTACGACGCGTCTTACGTTCGATTTCCTAACGAGTAGGAATTTACTAGCCAAATTCCCAACTTATCCGTCTCGCAATATCGAATGTAAGTTTTGATTCACGCAAGCTCAATTGCAAGGTGTATCTGAATCTAACGACATGACTCGTAAGTCATCCCTTATCATTCTCTCGTGCATAGCACGATTCTCACAATCGCCTATCCGAATCACCAAGTTCGTTGGTGAATTTCAAGTTCGATCGTCGACCAACATAACCATTCGAGCATTCATCCGACGAATACTCAAAATCTAGCTACATTATTCTCGATCGAAAGCTGTTCCAATAATTTTTGATCGCCTAGACTTAGCGTCAACATGCACCATGTTATATTTGTTATCGATGCAATCTCATATGAGATATCGCATGGGTAATCTTACGGGTCTACAACATTCAATTTGATTTGGCAGTCAAGTCTTCTAGGGTTAGCTGCCCCGAAGCTACGCTTGATAATTGTGGATCATTAACGAAGGACAGTTTACTATGAACCATGCTATATCTTATTTCTGAGCCAAATCACGTTCCGACGATTCTACGCGACTATCCAATTTCGGATAAAACCGTTTCTATCGGCGCAACTGATGCGCAACTATCCTTCGATTCAAGTCATGCACTACCATCGATGATTTCGTAATTTATGAAACATCTACTCGTATCGAGTTCGAGTCTATCTTATTCGCGGGTCGACACACGAGATGCTATACGCATCGAACAATCGTCGATGACTTATAGTCTCGTCTTAATTAATCACAAGGTTCATGATCAACCAGTTCGTTTCATTCTCGTATCGTTATTTACAAAACTTTGATAGCGCGAGACGCACTCCATTTTGTATTTCCATATCGTGCTTACGTTTCCTTACGTATCGATCTCGATACGTCGTATCAATTTCGATAGCGTAAGGGTCAACTTTGAATCCGTTTCAACGTCGACAACTTGCATTGCGTATGTCCAAGTTCGCAACAAACTTTTCCAGACGCATCAACTCATTTTCCGATTTGCCGCATCCCGCTATACTTTGATCGCGTAACTGAGTTACCGATTATCCAACATCGAACCCTCAAGTCATACGATCTCTCGCCCTCTAAGTTTTGCGTGATTTTCAGTCGTACTCAAATGAGTTTCGCCGTAACGTAACCAACTATTTCTTAGGCACGATTACTCACGTCAACCAACTCTTCACCGAAGTCGCACATCGTGTGATTCGATTACAATTCGCATCGCCCAACATTTCTATCGAAATTACAAGTCGTGCGATTCGATTCGTCTCGTCCAACATTTTTATCGAGATCGCAAGTCGTACGATTCGATTCGCCTCACCCAACATTTCTATCGAGATCGCAAGTCATGCGACTCATTTGTAAGCTCGAGTTTTCCTTTCCCGTCAGTCCGATTATTGCTTCAAGGCATAATTATTCTGCTAGTCTCGGTCGTCCGACCGACTTATAAATTCCGTCCGACGTATCATTCATTGATACGAGTCTCGTCTTATCGTCCCAACCGATTTTCGAAGAACACTTGCATCAACATACCGTCATACAAATTTTCAATCGAGTTTCGGTACTCCCCCGTCCATTGCGGACAAACCTTCCGCAATTCTCACAACGCGTCGATACAATTCATCGTACAAGTGGTATACCATATACCACTCGGAATCGAGTCATTCATCGCCTACGTGGTATGGCATATACCACTCGAAAATCAAGTTATTTCCCTCGCACTATACTTAGTATAAATCGACAATCTATTCCGACTCACGATTTCTGCAGTGATCGTGCTTGATCACAACCGTAACTTTGATTAAATCAAATCCGACACAACTCGGTCAATGTTCTCGTTTGCCAACACAAGTTTGGTGTACGACCGAATGATTCATTCTATCGATTTATGATTTTTAGTTCCTTTACGTTGCATCTCGTGTAACGATTTATTTCCAATCTCCTTTGCACTCCGTGCAATGATTAATTTGATATGCGTTGCACCACGTGCAATAATTTTACTTCCGACACGCGTTGCACATCGTGCAACGATTTATTCCCGACTTTCAAAGTCAATGTCCAAATCCGTTCAACACATTCGGTATTGGCTTATCACTTTCATTTTAATGCATATTCACAATTAACTCGTTGCACTTCGTGCATCATTTTATTTCTCATTCAACATGTTACATTGCAACAATATCTCAAATCGTATTTCACAATTTGTTGCACTTGCAGCAACTAATATTTTTACGGCTCGTTGCATTCAATACAATGTACCCTTCGCGACTTTCTTAGCAAATATTATATAATTTTCAAAACACATGCGGCAAAATTATACGATTTGTATTAGACTTATTGTATGGAACATCCAGTACGGCATCGAGTAGAGTCAAGAGTGATTTCAAGTGGTGGTGGGCGATTTTTTAGAATTGTAATAAAACGAGCGTCCAGAAGAAATTGAGCCTAGAGCTCTGATACCAATTTGTCACGTCCTGACCCGGAATCACCCGAATCATCGTTCTCACAGGGGGTGTGATGCCGTAGGAGCCTGGAGTTGCGCTCGTGCAAGGCAAGATGACAAGTTCTCAAATGTTTGTCTTTTGATTTGGCATTAACAACGAAAAAACAGAGTATACGAAACAATTCTCTTTATTGATATTCGAAACTGAGATTACAAAGGCTTTCGATAGCCTAACAACATATATGCCAGATTGGCTACAACACTCAGGTTCTCTCTTGCCCACAAAGGATTTCACCGTTCCATACATCATGCCTTCTATATCTCGGCCGCATCAATCCTGTTGCATGTCCGAGCGTCAAGCGATCGCACGCTTCAATACGCTTCGGCATTCCAAGCCTCAACGCGTTCAAGCAACGCTTCACCACGAGCAATCCATTCTCCGTACCCTGCATGAAAGCTGGTGGGGGATCAGTACGTTCTTCCTCGCATGTACTGACGTAAAGACCTTCCTTCTAAACCAAAATTTTAGTATTTATGTTCAATCATGCAACTTAGCTTATGATCTTGCTATGTTCTCCTTAGGGTCAATTTCATGGCATATTCGAAAGCGTAAAGCATATTAGCATGGCAAGCATGTTATTCGAATTGAAATAGGCAAGCAGGCAAGCAATCTCGTGTTTGTTTCGTGGCGCAACTTCTTACCAAGTCGACGCACTCGCCCTTGAACCGACGCAAGGTGAATGCGCCCCATTCCTTCCCTGTCATGTTATAAGTGCATCTCTAAGCAGGATCTATGTGTGCAGGACACGTATGTGCCTACAATTTCAACCCATCGTTCCTTAGCTATATTAAGGTCGTTGGCATATCCGTACCGGAATGGACTAAAGGAATTCCTTACTTTCTTTTCTCTCCTTTTCTCGAATTTGGTCGGGTAGCCCGGCGTTTAACGGGTGGGTTGCGGTCCCAACAACCGAAATGTTCCTACTGCATACCATCATTTGCGGCTTTTTCCATCTATAAGCGAGTGCTACTCGTCTTAAGGATGTGCGCCTATCAAAGATCATTCATTTTTCTCCTAGGCCAAGCGGTTCCGGGGCGCTCCGGCATTTAACCGTTTGGGGGAAACACTCATGCACGTGTTATTATCACATTTAATCTCAAGTCCATCCCATTCGACCATGCAACGTCCTTATTATTCAAACAACCAAGCATAGTCTTGAGTCCGAGACTCAGACTTTATCATCTCGCGTTTCTTCCGTTAACTTTCTATGTTCTTACGTTTCGTACTTCGTTTCAATGTTCAATGGCATTATGCCTCAAGACTCAATGTTCCTCAATCGAACGACCCGAAGGTCTCAAACACCTTTCGAGGCATCATGCCACGTCCGACAGTTCCGTCACATTCATGCCACAACTGTATTCTTTCGCAACGAATCCATCTTGTATGATCTCGTGTACGTAGGCACGTTTCGACCGTATTCCGATGTTCTATGCCTTAGTGTTCAATGTCCGGGGCTTGCGCGCTAGGGTGCTCGCCTATTGTCTTTCAATGTTCTAGCCTTTCTAACTCGTACGCGAAGGCATGGAATGGTTCGTGCACTAAGGCACTCGCCGAATATAGTTATCCCATGTTCTTATGGCTTGTGCACCGAAGCCCTCTTCTTTGCGATATCCAATGTTCCATAGCGACTCGTGCATATGATGCACGTTTTATTTCAATTATTCTAACTAGTGTTCGACACACATTACGATTTCTCTCCGATCGGACCACGCCCGTGGCGTCGATAGTTTAACTTAGCATACAATGATATAATTTGACTTATCGCATGAAGGAGTAAAAAGAAGAGTCAATCCTACCACTTGAGTCGATTTGCCTTGTCGTTTCGTCGAGCCGATGCGGCTCGATTCTATAACTTCGTTGCACGGCCACTCTCCTGACTTAGCCATTCGAGCACTTCGTGCTTCATTGAATTATACGTCCAATTTAGCTTATTGTGCCCAAGTCTCAGCCGTTACAAGGCGTCGATTTGGTTTCGCGGACCCCTTACTGAATAAGGCAAAAGATCAACCTCTGACATTTTAGCGTAAACGTATAGCCTGCACATGAAACCAACTAAAATCAATACTTGTATCGATTCAGACTTGCGCCTTGGTTGATTCGATTTCTTAGAATCTTCGAGCCGATTCAACGCACTCATCCTTCGGGGCAACGTGACGCTTCACATCGATTCACTCGATGCATTCTTTCGGATAAGGCAAGGCAACTCTTCGTATCGACTTAGTTCGATGCGTTGCTCGGGACAACGTAACTCTCGTATCGATACATTTCATTCGGTCAACGCGACTCGTTGAGTCAACGCTTCAGCGTAATGCACCGTACAGAGCGGGGAATTACAGTTTCGACTTTAACGAATTGGTATCGTCCTTAGCGAATTGGTATCAGCCTTAGCGAATTAGAAGGTTTAGTAACAACTGTACTTGGATTTCTCTCTTCTCGAGCTAGAATACCATTGCAAGAGAGTCACGAGAGAGTAAAAAATCTCCTAAATATTGATGTTTATGAGAGTGTTGGCCAGTTAAATCTTCTGTAACTGGCAAATCACTCTCGTAAACATCAATAATATTTTTTTAATATTATTGAGGTTTACGAGGGTGAATGACCAATTGCAGGAGATTTAACTGGCCAGTCACTCCAGTAAACATCCCTATTTATGAGACTTTTTACTCTCTCTTGACTCTCTTGCAACGGTATTCTAGTTCGAGAAGAGAGAAATCCAAGTATAGTTGTTACTAAACTTTCCATCATACTAATCCGATACGGCCGATACGTTTCCGATACGGCCGATACCTATCGAATATGGCCTATACCAATTCGCTAAGGCCAATACCAATCTGATATACGGCCGATATGTTTTCGATACGGCCGATACCTATCGGATATGGCATATACCAATTCGCTAAGGCCAATAGCAATCCGATACGGCCTATACCAAATCGATAGACCGATACTAATCCATCGGTCAATACTAAGTACATACGGTCGATGAGGTGGATGTTGTATCTCATAAATAATTGTGCCAACCAAATCAAAAGAGGCAGACTGCAATTCAATAGACATGTAAGAATTTTAGAATTTAATTAAATAACAACTAATAACAACAGTAATAGTCTGCGGTACCGATACCGCTACTCTGAACTAGTTCTATACAGTAATAGTCCGCGATATCGATACCGCTACTCTGAACTAGTTCTATACCGCGGTACTGATACCGTACGTGACGTACTCCTCTACATAGGAATAGCCCGCGATACCGATACCGCTACTCTAAACTAGTTCTATACACTCTTGATATGATACACTAGTAGCCATACTCCTCTACATACTCCTCTACGCTAGGATACACTAGTAGCCATACTCCTCTACACACTAGTAGCCATACTCCTCTACTAGTAGCCATATTATTCGATCCATAAAAGGCTAAATTATGAACAACAAAACATTTTACAATAGCAACAACTCTAATCATGACTTGCTTCCAAATAATTGGTCATTTCTTACCTTTCTAATTCTATCTTATCAATTGTCTATTTTTCTACCCAATCTCTTGATTAACTCATTCCAAGCACGCATATTAGTGAGGTGCACAAGAGTATATTCATGGTGTGTATAATACGTTTATGAAAATTATACGTTTATGAAATACATATTAATGAATTGGTATCGTCCCACGAGTGAGGGAAGATAGTGCTTATCAAAGGTGAAAATAAACACAATAGTGGTCCATACCTCAAGAATCTATGCCATATTCTTATTCAAAACTGTGAATAATTCTTGCTGGATGTATATTATCTATTAATTGTTTCTCAAAAGTATCGATCGAGAAAATTCTGAAATGATTAGTAACTAGTAAGTAACTGGATACTAATACCATAACTCATGCTCATGTTGTGCACACAATATGGATTCATTCATAAACGAAAGATGTTATATTGGTATTCCTCCAAAACTATTTATATTGGTTGGTTGTGTTTGGTCTATTGCAGTGTATGTTTTTTAAATCCCATCTTTAATCTATTGTAATGTTTGCACATATGTTATGTACTGTTATTGGTTCCATACGACCGTATCAATTGTGAAGTTTATCAATCCTTTTGTGGAACTTTCTTAGGTACCATATCTGAACCATGGAAAAAAATGCTAATGACATGGATACAAACACATATACGACATGGCGTCGTAGTAATCTGGTAATATGGAAAAATTGTCTACTTTGGTGTGTTTTAATATATTTTGGAGTTTTCGGGATGTGTCTAACACTAACACTAATACACTGCACAACTTTCTTAGATTTTTTTTAATATACAAAGCAATCGAATCTTTATCAACGATTAAGATTGATGTAGAGTTCTTTCCACTACAAAATCGGTAGAGAGGAACAAATGTGTAGGACTCTTAACCCATATTGTTAGGGATTCAAAAGACTTACTAAGCAATTACTAGAATTTGCGGTATCTAACTAAAAATATGGTATACTTGAGGGGGAAAGATCCAAAACTATTTATATTGGTACAAAACTTTGATGGAAAACAAAATGCTACTTCGTTTGATAGAAATAGAATGGTAGATTATTCATAAGATGACACCGTCCTATATAACTTTCCTAAACACGACACCTAATTGTCAAAACCCACTGCAATTGATTTCATAAATTTTCAGCATCATGTTTATTTGACTAATTAAGTTCAATGGTTGCACATGTAACATGGATTTTATATCCACAATGCTTACTCATTTTACGCTGAGGAAAAAAAACTTTAGGGAAGAAAAAAAACTTGAAAGCAACAGTAACCTCCCCTCCACAGACCCCCTCACCCCCTGCCCCTCGCCCCCTCCAACCCCCTAACCCTAACCCGAACCCCCCAGCCCCCCTCCCCTCCCCAGCCCCACTAACCCTAACCCGAACCCCCCAGCCCCACCTCTCCTCTGCAGCCCCACACCCCCTGCCCCTTCCCCCCCACCCCTACCCCTAACCCGAACCCCCCCAGCCCCCCTCCCCCCTCCCCGCCCTTCCCCCCAGCCACCCCCCACTCACCACCCAACCACCCGCATCCTACCATGCCCCTCCCCCCCAGCCACCCCCCCTCACCGCCAACCACCCGCACCCCCCTCACAACCAAAATATAGAGAGAGAAGGGAGTTACGTACAGGAGAGTGAGGAGAGTCCGCCGCGACGTCGGAGGGGAAAGTGAGGAGAGAGAGTGAGAGAGTGAAAATGGGGGGAAATGAATCGGGGGGGATTTTAATTAAATTGTGAGTAACATCGCTAAATTCGTCGCTATTAGCGACGTAATAACGACATTTAGCGACGAAAAGCTCATTTAATTAATATACGTCGTTGGCACGTCGCTAGTTTCGTCGCTAATAGCGACTATTAGCGACGTTTAACTTAAACGTCGCTAAATTGCAAGAATTAGTGACGTTTTAACTAACGTCGCTAAATTACGTCGCTAATATAGTAGATTTTAGTAGTGGCTTTGAGGTGTATTAATATGTTGACACTTCTTTAGAAAATAATTCTCCCCTACTCAAAAGGATTTTGTTGATGGGTTTAAGCGGATACTTGCCCCATGATACAACAATACCTAGAGCAAAGTAATGCAAACAACTAATCTAAATTCCTTCCTTAGAAACTGTTGTTTTGTAGTAATATAATGCGAAAGACTTAGGTATTTGTAGGAAATCTCATGCTTTTTCATGAATAGATACAACTCCTCTAATAGTCAGAACAAATCTGAAGATGAATGCATCTTCATATCAATGTTTTAAAAATCGGACCGATAATCGAACCGAATTTTTTTGATATAGGTCGGACCGAGGTTCAACCAGGTTCAAGTAGAGGTTTGGTTTGGTTCAAATAGGTAAGATATCCATATTTACTTCTTTGTTTGGTTTGATTTGGTCCTTAATATGCTGGTTTTGTTTAATTTTATAACTATAAGGTCTATGAAAACCAAACCAATAATCAAATGGTCCAAATTTCACATGATAATTTTTTTGAATTTTTTTAAGGGAAAAACCAAAATTAGCCGGTTCAATTGTGAACCGGTTCGGCCGGTTCACCGGTTGAACCCGGTTTTGATTAAAAAAATGGATGGTTCTTTAAAAGACTCGATTTTAGTCGAACCAGACCAATTTTTTGACATGAACTGGCGGTCCAATCGCCGATCCAACCACCGGTTCGGTCCGGTTCTTACAACACTGCTTCATATTCGTCTCCTTTTGTTTAAGTGCCGGTAAGTTAGGAATCATGATGTAGGACAACCCCAAGGTAGTAAGCATAAATGCATCTTGTCATGCGAGCAAGTGAAGTTGTTGACATCAAACTGATCAAGTTTGATTCTCCATCAGTTTGATTGAAGTAATGCTCGTTTCAGACTGCCTAGTAGCAAAAAAATAACTTTTAATTTTTTTAAGGGAAATGTGTAAAGATGGAAGGATTTTCTTTGAGGCCTATTACTGTCACGCCCCGATCCCGTAGAGTCCTTTCGTTCTCGCTTCGAACTTTTTGAGACTGTTCGTCCTTGCTTGGGCGTGATGTCGTACAAGCCTAAGTTATGCTTGTACAAGACCAAGACATGTACAATGACAAAATAGACAAGATAGACAATACGCAACGAAATATATTACAGATATTTGAAGCAACAACAGACATATTACATAATATAATTGAACACAAGGAAGCAGATACAAATCTCTTTATTGATTTCATTTGAACAGATTACAAGTTCTCAATTCTCTCTGATACAATGCTTACATTTTCCGAAAAATATTACAGATTACAATTATTTTGTTCCATACATTACATCCCTTTATATACAAAACCAACACTTTGCATACAGATGTCCATCTTTTGGCATCTCTTCTGATTTCTGGCTCCTGAGGATGAGATTCGGGTTATCGCTTCGGACTATCATTCTCGATGCGTCTTGTACCTGCATGCAGACTGATGATGGGTCAGTATATCAACATAATGGTGATTGTGAACAAATGCTACATTTGTCTGAAACGATCACTAATTTATTTAGTGAGAAAACATTTCTTGTGATGTGATCTTGCTACTTTTACCTATATTCATTTCGTGCAGTATAGAGTCAGTTTACATCTTTTGAAAATACTTTGAAAAGCCAACATATTATTTCTATTATTTCAAGTATACAAGGGACTATTCACTTCATGCACGATGACTACTCATTTCTCATGATGTGCACAGCGTGTTTCATGAACCATAATTATTACTCAGAGACAAAAGCATTGGCATTCTTTTCTCTTATTCAAGACATTCTTAGGGTTAGTTACAAGCACGACTATCAGATATTTTCTTTGAAAGGGACATAACAATTTTTTGCAACAATTATTCTTTAAGCAACTCATGTTCAGGAAACTTAGCAACAATGTATCACTTTTCAGTGATTCTTACCATAGCCGACGGTCCATCCCTGCACAAGACAAGGATTAGCATAAACATAATATAAATAACATTTTTTCATGTTCGTCTCTACATTGTTAGTTCTTAACAAAACAATTACCGACTCATGCAATCTGATTGACAACTGTGACTCAAGCTCATCTCTGCACTAGTACATACACATACCAGCAGCTGTGACTCTCTGAGCCAGCTATGCATTGATATGCACACATGGTGGCTCAGGGTTCAGCTCTTCTCCAATTTACGTCTATCTACATGAAGGTCTGTGGGTATTTCCATTATTAGCAGTTGGGACGTTCTAGCCCATCTCACGAATAGACGGACACCCCCTCAGATTACGGGGACTTTTAGTCCAGTGTCCTGTTCTCTCCTAGGCTGATCGATCGCACGCTACTAAAATACAATGATTTAGCGACGGCCCTATCCATCGCTAATCCGTCGCTAATTGAAATTACCGACGGATTATCGACGGATACGGGCTGAAAAAATCCGTCGGGAATAACCTCGTCGCTAAAACTAGTCCGTCGCTAGTACGCCGCTCACCGACTACTTAGCGACGGATTACCGTTGGCTACGTCAAAACATTTAGCGACAGCTAGCCGATGATTTTCTATCAACTTCGACAGTTTAAAATTTTAATGTAGCAACATTTAGCGACGGACAAACCGTCGCTAAACCGTCGTTAAACGCGTATTAGAGGATTTCTGATACGCAAAATATGTGGCTAATCCGTCACCAACCTCGTCGGATTAGCGGCAGAGTAGCGACGGATATTCCGTCGATAGGCTCTTGGATATCTTTCATAATTCCAGGACCTTGGCGACGAATAATCCGTCGGGTTTTAGTCGCCCATCCGTCGCTAACTGGAATCCCCCAGTTAGCGACGGATAGTCCGTCGGAAAGTGGCCGCCAGTCCGTCGGTATCTGGGAATATTTTGAAAAAAAAATAGCATAAAGCTGGGCATTCCCAATATACATAATTCTAATATACCAAACACACAAATAATCCCAAGTAATTCCAATATACACAATTCTAATATAAAGAACACAAATATTCAATATTCAATAAAACAAATATCTCAAGCACAAATATACAAAATACACAAATATTCTAATATACAAAACACACAAATAATTCCAACACACAACTATCCCAAGCATTCAAATAGTTCACACAAAACACATAAATATTCAATATTTAAACACAAATATTCAATAAAAAGGAAAATCGACTTTGGCCTCAGCAAAGATCGCAAGTCAGACGATGAATCCTCACAGCCAGGGATCATAGTTGCGTTGAGGCATGTACCATTCTATCAGCCACTTTGCATACGAAGGCTCAATCTGGTTGAGGTCTTCTGTAGGGACAGGAGGGTCACTCCCGATGCTACTACTCTCTGACGGTGGCTCCTCCTTAACTTCAACCTTGGGAGCAATCTCTTCCCTGATGGTCATCAGTTCTTTCTTGACCTCGACCTTTGGTAACACCTCCTCCTTAACAGTCACCGGCTCTTGTTTGACGACGGGAACTTCCTCCGTGTCGACCTCCAAGGGTTCCTTGCCTCGGCCCCTTCCTCGGCTAGCAGCACTACCTCGGGGAGTCTTGGGAGCCATCTCTCTGACAACAGAAATTTTTATATAGGATAATTTTTTTACTCAAATTATAAAAAATAAGAAGTTTATCGAAACAAAATTTTTCCCATATGGACCCATCTGCTCCTCCTCCATGAAACAAAAATTTTCCTTCTCCTCTCCTCCACCTTGGCTCTGGACCCATCTGCTCCTCCCTACTTCCCTTATTCTTATTTGACTCTCTCAGCCACATATGATATCCAGCTCAAGTGTAGAGTCGGGGGAGAAGAAGTGGGCAGGAAGAGGAGGGGAAAGCAGCACAGCCGGTGGCATGACCTGGAGAAAGTAAAGAGGTTTTGCTGGAGGTGCTGGCAATTTTTCCAGGATGGTGTTGAGGAGCAAGTGTAGAGTCGGCCGAAGGAGCCACACCTCCAGCAAAACCTCTGTACTTCCTCCAGGTCATGCCGCCGGCTGTGCTGCTTCCCCCTCCTCTTCCTGCCCACTTCTTCTCCCCCGACTCTATACTTGAGCTGGATATCATATGTGGCTGAGAGAGTCAAATAAGAAGAAGGAAAGTAGGGAGGAGCAGATGGGTCCAAAGCATGGATAGAAGAGAACTAAAAAGCACTGATCCTTCCTGTTGTGAGAACTGTGAAGAGTGAGAAAGGAGAGGGGGGTCTTTGATTTTTGCGTTCATCATCATTAGAGGGAGCAGCACTGGAAAAGTTGTGACGTTGGTAGCATGAGAGAGTAAAAATCTGTATCACAAGACTAACATAATTACTATGTAATCATGTACTCACCAATAACCGGATGTAGCTGGAGTCGTTGGGCCTATCGTGCAGTAATTGGTGGATCCGCTGGTATAGGCCGGATGTACTTAGTATCTACTGTATCAGATTAGTATCGGTCTATCGGTTTGGTATAGGACGTATCAGATTGGTATTGGCCTTAACAAATTGGTATCGTCCTATCCGATATGTACATGTATCGGCCGTATAGCTAGGATTCATATTAGCCTTATCAATTTGGTATCGGTCATATCCGATAGGTATCGGCCGTATTGGATTAGTATCGACCATTTCGGATTAGTATCGTGAAAGGTTTAGTAACAACTGTACTTGGATTTCTCTCTTCTCGAGCTAGAATACCATTACAAGAGAGTCACCAGATCGTGATTGGCCAGTTACATTAACATACATGCTTCCTTTTCTATCAGGAAAAGCGAGATTGAAAAGAAAGTATGTATGTTCTGTAACTGGCCAGCTACGCTCTCGCGACTCTCTTGTAATGGAAATCTAGCTCTAGAAGAGAGAAATCCAAGTACAGTTGTTACTAGACCTTCCACGATACTAATCCGAAATGGTCTATACTAATCCAATACGGCCGATACCTATCGGATATGACCAATACCAAATCGATAAGGACAATACGAATCCTAGCTATACGGCCGATACATATCGGATAGGACGATACCAATTCGCTAAGACCAATACCAACCGATACGGCCCATACCAAACCGATAGATCGATACTAATCCGATACGGTCAATCCTTATAAGTACCTACGGTCCAGGAGGTTGATCCGCTGGTACGTCCATGTACGATCAACGAAGTAACGATCCATTTAAATTTGGATGTAAAAATCTGTATCGTAAGACAAACTAAACATAATCAGTTCATGTCAGTCTGCACTTTCTGCAGTAACGACCACAAGTTTTATGTTCTTCAACGATATATTTCACATACTTAATTGCCAAGTATGGGAACGAATGGCTCAGAACTGTAGCTTCCCTTCCCGAAAATTCTTAAAAATATTATTTATTTATTTATTTGATTTAAATGGTGATTTTTAGGATTTTAGAAATAATTAGTTAGTATTTATTACGGTAGATGATTTTAAACATGGTTGAGTTTTTGAGTACCAGACGACTAGGAATCATGGCACGGATAGTGCAGTGGCGTACCTTGACTAGTGTATTAGCCATGCCAAGGAAGGCTGAGCCATAGTGATGCCCTAACTAGGAAAACCAGGCTAAGTTATGACACGACCCTATAAATAATCTAATTATTTAACTATTATTTTATTGGGGACTTGTAAGAGACCGGCTGCACCAATTAGTCCGAACTGGACCCAAACTAAACCAGAACCCGGGTAGGCATGTAGTGAGATCAAATGCACCCATGTAGACATATTTTAAGTAGATGCAATTCCTATTATTGGTTTATTGCATTTCGTTATTATTTTTTTTTTATTGAGGTTATATAATATTAATATGATTATTGTGGTTATTAAATATAAATTATTTTCTATTATTAGTATTACCATTTATTCTCTATCAAAGAATAATATATGTGTGTATGTGTTTGTATATAAATATATATGTGTATATGAGTGTAGGTGTAGTTATATATAAATACATAAATGTATATGTGTGTGTGTATAAGATAGATATATATATAGAGTAAATAAATGGATATATAAATGTATGTGTGTGTGTGTATATATATATATATATATATATATATATATATATATATATATATATATATATATATATATATATATATATATATATATATATATATATATATAAAATATACATGTATATGTGTGAATGTGAATGTATATATATATAACTTATATACGTGTGTATGTATATATATATAAATATACATATTATGTACAAGTACACATGTATGTGGGTGTATGTATATACATATACATATAATAGAGTAAATAAGATAAAGAGGAAACAATAGAATAGATATATACATATGTATTAAGTTATATATAAATAAAAAGAAATACAAGAAGTGTGCCCAGCCCGTTCTCAGCTAGGCCAGCCCACAGCTGAGAAACCCAGTAGCATAATCCCAAGCAAAACTCCCCCACGATTCCCAGGCCGACCCTGACTGTACGAGAACGTACATATAGGTTATTCGAGAGAAATCGAGAGAATAAGGAAGAAGGAGCGAAACCCTAACTATTCCCTAGCTGCGCCGTACCCCTACCTCTCGTGCGCACCCTCGGCCACCGTGCGGCCACCGGAGCGCCGTCGGCCCGCCGGACAGCACGCGGAAACAGAGAACATCAGTAGCAACGTGCAGCCTCGGGCGAGTTTTACAGCGACCATTCGTCGCGTGCAGTCGATAGTTGTCTGATCCTCCTGCCCAGGTTTGTTGACAACCTATACCACTTTAATATCCTTTAATTAGTTCATTTGTAATCGCGCTAGATCTCCCGCAAAATCGATCCAAAGTCGATGGTAAAACCTGTTCGAAAACAGGGCATATACAGCTCAATCGTCCATGTTTGAAGAACGATTACGATCGATATAAGGCCAGATTTGAAATTCTAATTGAACAGACTTTTAGACGACATATAGGGCATAGAAACCCAATTAATAGTTTTAATTACGAACGTGCGTCCCGCCAATCCGGGCGACGTGGTCGCGAACCGAAGGCATCGAAAGGTGCGTAACGGCTTCGTGGTCGTGTGGGCTTTGACGGAATTCAAATTGGTAGCGTGTGCGCGACGAATTTAATGCGTATCCGTCGAAATTCACCGTATCAGCCTCTATGCAAATTTCCTAATTACTTTGTGCACGTTCGTCAGATCGAGACAAAACTTGTGCCAACAGGACCGTACCATTTTTCTAGTCCTGTATGCCAAGTTTGGTCCAATTCTGAGACAGTTGAATCGGACGTCGTTTTGTGGGTCCCACGGTCCGACTCAACGGGCGATTTTGTGCACGGCCCGCCGAAATTCAACTTTAGACATACGGTTGGGTTCGTATCGAAAAACTGGACCTGTTGACATATAGTTTGACGACTTTAGAGATCGTTGACTCTGGCACGCATTTTGGTACAAAGCGGGTCCAACGACGGACATCGTTTTTGTCTGAAATTACCGTTTTACCTCTGTGTCCAAAATTGGACTTAAGGACAGGCAATCCTAGCTAATTTGACTATTCTGAGAACATTGGTAATGTTTATTTCAGCTTTCGGAGACAGTTGTGATGACTTGGACTTTCTAACTTATTGATTGGAGTTAGATTGTTGGTTCTTCGTGCAACCCCCAGGCAAGTATACCTTGCCTCCCTCTACAGTTTATTTTTATGCTTATAGTACACTTGTTATAGTATGTTATCTTTAGTTACTTTAGTGGTTATAGATTTATATGATACCGCGTTTACCAGTTTATTGTCTTGCTTGTATATCAGTATTTCATGACTTGATAGTGTAGTTATACCAGACTTGTTTACGTCATGAATCATGCTAGTGTTGTCCTTACCTGTGTCATGACTGAGTTGTACCGTGTCTTCATCTGTATCTTGACTGAGTCGTGTCTGCAAGTATGTGTGAGTGAACTGCTATTCTTTTGTCTTTCCCACAACCTGCGAGTCCACACACGGGACGAGGGTTATCTTGCACCTGCGAGTCCACATACGGGGCGAGGGTGACTTGTCATAAAACTGACCTGCGAGTCCACATTCAGGGCGAGGGTTGGTATTCCATTGATCTACTAGCAGTTCATTTGTGCATACTTGATCCCGTATCCGTGTTCATAGTTACCTGTCAGTAGCCACATGTCAGTCTCATGTCTAGTTTCCGTTTATACCCTGGTTATATTATTGCATGATTAAACTGTTAGATAGGCATGTTTTATGTATCTTGCTAGTCCTCTGAGGACCTGATGATCTCTTCAGGTTTAGCGATTGTATGGAGTTAGTTAGTAGAGCGGGATGGTAGAGGATTGCGATGCATGATACAGGTATTTGCTTGTGATATTTCTTTATTATCCTCTCGTGCTTTATATTCAGTACCATGATATTTTTTGCTTATTTATAGACTCATATCATTCTTGGAGTCTAATCGAACAATATGCTAATGGACTGCAGACCATGACCCATAATTGTTCATTCTTGTTTTATTTGATTCTTGTGGATTGAGATACAGCTTAGATTAGAAATGATACCCATAACCTTGGCAGCTTATACGTACTCGAGTCGGGCTGGAGTCCGCTCGATACGTAGCTGGCTTGCTCACGAGCTCGCGTCCGAAAACAGGATGTGAGAACGGATGGCTCATAACACAACCCAAAATTCATTCTAGCATACATTAGAGTGAATCATCTATGTTCTGTACATATGGTGTAGTATATGTTCTTATCGTATCTAGTATCTGAAGAATATAACAGAATCAAGATAAACTCACATAATGTAATACTAAGACATCATCTACTACTATATAAGATATAGTGATAGGTTGTCATATCATCATTGCCGAGGGATGATGGTCGGAGGACAGTCAACTTTATCTCCGGCTACATAGTTTCTGCCTCGTCAGTCGAATGGATGCAGGGACGATGTCGAAGGACAGTCAACTTTATTAATAGTTATTTGTTTTTCGATACCAAAAAATCCGATACTCCGATCCGAAACCACCGATATTATCGATACCCCTGATCCGATACTCATAGGAATGGTCCGATACCGATTCCGATAACCCCCCTCCCCCGATCCGATACTCATAGGATTGGTCCGATCCGAAACCACCTATCCCCCCTCCCCCGATCCGATACACCGATCCGAAACCACCGATACTCATAGGAATGGTCCGATTCGAAAACACCGATACCCCCCACCCGAAACCCTACCCCTGCCCCGAAACCGTACCCGTGTGTACCTTACCCGACCCCCTCCCCCACCCCCACCCCCTCCCCTACCCCACCACCCCCTCCCCGACCACCCCCTCCCCGACAGCACCCCCTCCCCCGACCCCCCTCTCCGACAGCACCCACCCCCCCACCCACCCCCCTCCCCCACCCCACCACCCCTCCCAGACCCCCCCTCCCCGACAGCACCCCCTCCCCGACCCCCTCCCCTCCCATCCCCCACCCACCCCTCCCCCACCCCCCAACCCCCCTCCCCGACCCCCCTCCCCGACAGCACCCACCCCCCACCCCCCTCCCCCACCCCACCCCACCACCCCCTCCCCGACCCCCCCCTCCCCGACAGCACCCCCTCCCCGACCCCCCTACCCTCCCCCCGACCCCCCCTCCCCCGACCCCCCTCCCCTCCGGCCCCGACGACAGTCGACCGCCACCCCCCCGAAATCCTAAAATAGAGAGAGAGGAAATGAGAGAGAGAGAGCTTACCGGCGAGATCGACGGAGGGAGAGAGATCGACGGAGGGAGAGCGATCGACGGAGGAAGAGAGATCGCCGGAGGGAGAGAAATCGCCGGAGGAAGAGAGGGGGAAGAGAGAGAGAGAGAGAGTTTGGGGGAAAATAAAAAAATTTCTTCCGTCGGTTCAATTTAAGTTAGGGTACAGTATTTAGCGACGGACTGGCGACAGATATATCCGTCGCTAAATACCCAGTAGATTACCGACGAAAATGTTAGTCGACAGTCCGTCGCTAATAGTCCGCGCCATTTTTTCAGTATTTTGCCGCCAAATTATGCGACATATCACCGACGGACTGACGGACTTCAGTCCGTCGCTAACTTTTCGTCAAATTAGCGACGGAAGTGCGATTGATTTTTACACAAAAAAAATAAAAAATTTATTCATTGCTTTCTGACGGTAGTCCGTCACAAGTTAGTCGCTAGTCCGTCGCTATTAGCGACGGATAGGAGCCGTCGCTAATTTGCCGTCGTCAAATTGCTGTATTTTAGTAGTGGCAGTGTCCTGGAACCGATCGAGAGATTACATCCTTGTGCACAAGTTATCCGGACCGACACTATCATTGCAACATCTATCAATTAACTCTTCTTGTTAATAATTCATCGATCGATCAGCAGACATATTCCATCCATCTCTTCTTTTCATATAATCGAGCCAGTAGCTCTACTCTTTTATCTATACGGACAAGCCGTATCATCTCTTTTAATAGCACAATGTGCTTTCTCTATACTTCTTTGTATTTATAGCATACGATTAAGGGACAATGAACAATCTCATTTAAGCAAGCATGATAACAACAAACATGAACTCTACTCTTGATAACTTACTATTCAGGAACATGCGAGCATTCTCTTTTCTCTTTTTATTTGCATGGCAACATATCTAACTTTTAGCATGGCATCATCTCATTTGGTTTAACAAGGCAACAATTCATTTCTTATTATCAGACAACAATCTTCTTCTTAGCATACAAGTTATCTCTTTTCTTGTTCTTAGCATGGCAGCATGTGGATTCTCTTATAAACATACTCAATGATTACCATCTTGTTTATTAGCAACAACATTCATTCAAAAACTCAGATTCTTATTAGGCGTAAGCGAATCATAAAATGAGTCTTTGTCTACTCACATAGATCAATCATCTTCTGTTGCAAAGCCAGCAATCCGATCACTCAGTTTAACTAGTGCCTTCGCGGAGCGAGGCACTACAATTACTATGTCGACACTTTCTACAGAAAGTTAGTCACCCCCACTCGGAAAGAGTTTGCTGATGAGTTCAAGCAAATAATTCTCCCAAGATATAACAAAGCCTAGAGCAAAATAATTAATGCAGACAACTAATCTGAATTCCTTCTTTAGGAAACTGATGTTTTATAGTAATATGTTGTTGTGTGTTGTAAATGTGAGACTTGGATATTTGTAGAAAGTTTCATGCATTTTCATGAACATGTACAACTCCTCCAACATTCAGAATGAATCTTCAGATTCATCTTCTTTTGGTTCAATAAGTGGCACTAAGTTAGGACTCAAAATGTAGGACAACCCTAAGACAGTAAGTAGAAAAGTCATATTGTCTTGCGAGTGAGTGAAGTTGTTGCCATCGAACAGATCAAGTTTGATCATATCCTAGTTCATCACTTTGAATAAATCAATATTTGTTTCAGTCTCCATAGTAGGAGAAAATAACTTATTAAAATAGTTAGGAAAATGTGTAGAGATGGAAGGAGTTAATTGGCTTTGAGGCGTAGTAGCATGTCGACGCTTCCTTTATAAAGTAATTTGTCCCACTCGTAAGGAGGTTGTTGCTGGGTTCAAATAGATACTTCCCCCATGATATAACAAAGATTGGGGCAAAATGCATACAACAAATCTGAATTCGTTCTTCAGAAACTATTGTTTCTTAGTAATGTTTTGTTCTGTGTTGTAAATTTGAGAGACTTAGGATATTTATTGGATATCATATGCCTTTTCATGAACATGTACAACTCCTCCAACATGACCAGTCAATACGTACCCAAAAAGTAAGACTGCCGTGTGGGTGCATGTAAAGGTAAGTGCATCAATACATCTAAAAGTATGGCTGAGATTAAATCTCATATATTGTGTGGATGCATGTAAAGGTAAGTGTGTGGTAAGACCACACACGTGAGCACACACCTATAAGGTGTCCCGTAGCACCACTTTATTCGAACTATCAAAGTGGGCTTTCACTTATATAGCCATTACCTTTCTTTTCTCTAATCCATCTTGGACTAAAGAAATAAGAGAGTATTGAAAAAGAGTTTTTTTTTTTTTTTTTTTTTTTTTATAATCAAACTTAAATCCTTAACATTTACATAGCTACTCGTTAATTTTTAAAACTGTGACAAATTAGCCGACCCTAACCGGCAAGTAACAGCTCCATAGTGCAATGACGACAACCACCCATTCTATCAACGAGTGATCTATGTAAGAATTTATGTCCCACATGTTAATACAAATTGATATGTTGGTTAACTAATTGTATTTTTTTATGGGAGAAAATACATTACTGGAATAATAGAAAAAAGTCCTCTTTCACACCTCTACGAATAGACAACACATTCATTTGTTGTCTAAAAACTTTTGAGAAGAGTTGCAATCTTTTTGAATGGACACAATAAATCATTGAATTGAAAAGAAACATCATTTAGATGTGTATATAATGAGTCATGTTGTTTCAAAGAAAGATCATCAAAATCATAATTATTTTCTTCCCAAATTAAGAAATTGGTGAAAGAGAAACGATTTCCAGAGATCAAATGTCTCGCTTACTAAAAGAAAAAAATAAATGTACACTCTTACGTTTTCGTATTAAGCATATTTATGATTTGTGAAAATATGATTCCCAAAATTATTGTTTACCTTTCTCAAAATGTTTTGGTTCTATTCTAGTTCATCATAACTCCCAGCAGCTAGCACTCACCATCGACGTACCTACAAACGGAGAGCCCATTACTTGCGTGCTTACAATGTGAGGTTTGAATCTCTTGGTAGCTGGTGAAGTTAATAGACGAGTCCACGCCTACAAACTTACATTAGAACTGAATCAATGCAAAGTATATAGAACGATATAGTCCTCGTGAGAATGGAAGTCCTTCTTTAAAGCTGCCTATTGTGAAGAGTAGTATTATCACTCATCTACACCCATCATTCCATTTCAATAAGGATGATGGTGCATGAGAAGAGCGTCAGGCGAGCACATGGTACTATGAGGAAGCCAGCAGAGCATACCATATTTCTGGAGCAGCTGGTCCTGCATTAAACCTAGTAAATGCTTCTGAAACATGTCAACCAACACTCACTCTTTTTAGGCTACCCGATATTTATTCTCATAAATGAACAACGTTCAGTCAATGGAAATGCATGAGCTGGACCCTTTCAAACGCAAGTGATCATAACTCTCTAGAGTGCCTCTAGTTTGTGTATATATAGCACCTCCAGTGCTCACTACTTCTGGTGTAGGAGCTCAATCTCTCACCAATCCTCATTTGCCAATTTGTGTTTTGTGGATTTGGAGAGCGTGGTAGATATGGAGTGGGGAAGAAGGGGGAAGGCTTTCTTGTTTTGCTTCCTGGTGTCAGCATTGGTTTCGCAAAGCTTGGTAACCCTAGCTGCGTCAAGGAGCCTTGAGGAGTTCAGTGACCAGAAGCACTTCCACCACTCTTCTAAAAGTATCCTCTCTCTCTCTCTCTCTCTCTCTCTCTCTCTCTCTCTCTCTCTACACTATCTATGTAGGTTATTGCACCAAAAACTTTAGGGCTAGGTGATGCGGGTTATATGTTTTACCATAATACGTCCAAGTGTCCACCATTTTGTGGTTAGTGTACACTATTCAATCTAAGGATATAGTCATTTATCATTTAAAATTTACGTATGGATTTTATTTGAACCAGTCCTTTAACACAAAGTTAAAGACGTAGTCATGCGTACTATTTTTTTTACCTTTTATATATATATATATATATATATATATATATATATATATATATATATATATATATATATATATATATATATATATATATATATATATAAGTAATATATATATATATATATATAAGTAATATATATATATATATATATATATATATATATATATATATATATATATATATATTACTTATATATATATATATATATATATATATCGAGTCGTGGTGTACTGGTAACACCACCGTGCACTGGCAGTGGCCACGGCCTCCGGGCCAAGGTCGGGTGGAGTCGTCCACCGACTTTGGTTTATATATATATATATATATATATATATATATATATAACGAAAGCATGGAGTCGTCCACCGACTTTGGTTTATATATATATATATATATATATATATATATATATATATATATATATATATATATATAAACCAAAGTCGGTGGACGACTCCATGCTTTCGTTATATATATATATATATATATATATATATATATATATATATATATATATATATATAACGAAAGCATGGTATATATATATATATATATATATATATATATATATATATATATATATATATATATATATATATATAAAAGTAAAAAAAAGTTTTACAATGAAAGTTTTTATTACAAAAATGTCTTTATCTATGCTTACTAATTAAAATTGTTCATTAAATTTAATATGTATAGTTACATAATTATCTATAGAAAAATAAATAAATTAAGAAGGCTTGCTCTTCTAAAGTATTATAAAATAGGTGCGAGGCACAGGCACCTGCATATATATTCTAGACTAAACAACATTTCTAAGTTTTTTTTTTTTTTGAAAATGATTTCTAAGTTCAATATAACAACAACAGAAGATATAGAGCGCTCAAAACCACAGTAGTCTTCACGACACGAGGTTACATTTATATATACTTGCCTCTGCACGTAACAATTTTATTTCTGCCTTCTTTGCAGATCCCGCTATAAAGCCAGACTGCGATTGCACTGATCCCTCACATGGCGGCGGAGGCAGTTCACCGGGCCATTCGACACCAACACCATCTCACGGTGGAGGCGGTTCCGGAGGCCATTCGACACCGACACCATCTCACGGAGGAGGTGGCTCTGTCAAACCAGCACCATCAACGCCAACACCATCTCACGGCGGCGGCAGCGGGGGATACTACCACTCACCTCCAACCTCTCCGATTGTCGTGCCTCCAGTCACCCCAGTGCACCCAACTCCCACTCCAACTCCTTCTTCACCCGCAAACCCTACTCCTTCTTCGCCGTTGATTCCTGATCCACATACTCCACCCTTCTTCCCCGGAACTTGCAAGTAATGATATTTTCTCTCCTGAATATACATGTTTAGTTTACTCTTTTTTTTTATGAACAAATATATGTTTATGGAAAATGCTATTTGGCCCGCAGTCTTGGACTGCAAAATATGACCGCAGATCACGTAACAGCATCTCATTGGCCTCCCTCTTTGTTTGAATCCGCCACCGATTGACCTGTCATGGAACGCTGACACGGACGGTGAAGACCGTGGTCCAAATAGTGCCGTAATGTTTATATCTTTACATGCCTAAGTTATGACTACTTAGGTGACTACAACTTATAAGTTACTTGTAGTAGATATATCACATCTTACAAGATCCAGTTTGGTGAGTAGTAGATTTGATAGACTAATAAAGAGTAGGACAACAACAATCAAAAGTTTGTACTCAGTCTCACTACTCACTAGGCTCTTAGTGACCTAGGCTTTGATTGCTTCTTTGAAATGGCTTGTGACAATGACGAGGTCCGATTGTTCAAATGAACTCTGATCAAGTAAAAATCCTTATATCATACAGATACACTTAAAGTGACTCTTATCTTGTACTTTTTGAAGCTACTGGAGCACACATCCGGGAGCCATCATGGCCGTCTTTGGATATTTGAGCAACATCGGCCAGTCCTTTGGAGCGGCTTGCGGTACCGCCTTCGGGAGGAACCTCAGCCTGCCGGACGCCTTGAACAACACGAGGGCTGACGGGATCGGAGCTCTCTACAGGGAAGGCACTGCTGCTCTTCTCAACTCCCTTGCGTGCAGGACCTATCCCTTCACCACCCAGCAAGTGAAGGATGCCTTCACGGCGGCCATCACCTCCGACGCGTCTGCCGCACGCCAGGCTCAGCTGTTCAAGCAGGCCAACGAGGGAGGCCTCAAGCACTAGAAAGCACCAACAGTTTCCTTTATGGTTCTGGTCTGCAAGCCTTTGTTGGATGTCAATCTTTTAGTGGATTTATTTTTAGTTTGATGTCTTGAATGATTGTGTACGTGAGTAACGTGGTCATGGCTGTTGTATCTCCTTCACTTGTGTTTTGGCTATTTGTAACGAGTCAAAAATTCACCAAAACTAAATTTTAATCTATTAAATGATTCCAGGAAATATATTTGTAAGAATGTAATGTCTTCCGTTAATTATTTAATGATTTTCATTGTAAAAATTTAGCATCATAGTTATTTCTTTGCGAATTCTTGAAACAAAAGAAAAAAAAAAAAGAAAAAAGAAAAAAAAAAAGGGGGTTGCAGATAGAGCACTGTACTTGAAATAAATTGCTAGGAGAGCAACAAAATTTGGATATTTGCAAAAAAAAGACCCAAAACGTCCTTAAAAGGGGGCGTTTCCTTACTTTTTCATCCAATACGTCAGCTTGTCAGAGCTAATATATTGCTATTTAGTTTATCTAATTAATAATTAGTCTATTCTAGCTTATCTAATTAATAATTAGCATTAAATTAACCTATCTAATTTACCACCATTGAACACGTACGCACTTAAAAATGGCATTTTTTGACATATTTTTTTTTGGGTTTATAATTTCTTCTTAGGGTTCTAGATATGGTTAACTAAATATAATATCCATATCTAAATAATTATTTTAATCTAAACAACTAGATTAACATACAATACAAATTTTTTTTAGGTTTCTTTTACGATTTTGTTTCTATTTTCGGTTTTCTTTTTTATTATATTTTTTCATTTTTCTAAAAATAAATCCTAAGAATTGTTTTCGGTTTTCTAAAAATCTATTTTTTTATTTCTAAAAATCTAACTTTTTCCCCCTTTTTGGCTTTATAATTTTTTTAAGATTTTAGATACGGTTAACAAAATATAATATTCATATCTAAATAATTATTTTTATCTAAATAACTAGATTAATATACAATATAATTTTTTAGGTTTCTTTTACGAATCTTTTTCTTTCTATTTTGGTTTTTTGTTATATATTTTTGTTTTTCTATTTCTTTTTTTTTTTTTCCAAAAGGTGTTTTCATTTTTCTTTTGCATTTTTTCTTTCTAAATTTTTTTTTCTAAGAATAATTTTCGATTTTCTTTTGTATTATCTATAATCTCATTTAACGGTCACAGAAACACCCTTTTAAAGGGATTTCTTTCACATTTAATTTAATTATAACTCAACCGATTTTTAAAGAAGAGCGGACATGTAAACTTGAGTAATCTGATTATTAGTATAAATGCCCTTTAAATGGGCATTTTTGACACAAAATCTTTGTACACCCTTTTAAAGGAAGTTTCATGTCCTTCTATGTAATTTCATAAACATCTTTGTGCTCTGAGCAATTTTTATCAATTCCATGGCTACGTATGCAATTTTCTGTTAATTGTTTTATCCATGCTACTGCATTTGATGTAAGCTTAATTATTTTATCCATGCTATTGCATTTGAAGTAAGCTTAATGTATGATACTGCATTTTCTGTTAATTCCATGGCTACGTATGCAATTTTCTATTAATTTTCTGTTAATTTTTATCATTCTTTCAAATTAAGGAGAAAAAGGCGCGGCTGGCTACAACAGCCTTCAAACACATGATTCTCTCTTGGAATTGTAGGGGCTTGAGGAATGACCCTACAATTCGAACTATTAAATCATTTCTCCGTGCATCTAGACCGAAGATCCTTTTCCTTTCAGAAATAAGATGCTCGTCAACAGTGGCTGACTCAATTACTTCTAACTTGGGTTTTACACATTATAGTTCTGTATCATCAAATGGTTTTTCTGGTGGATTGCTCTTATGTTGCGATTCAGATATTTCGATATGTATCATCTCTCCTTCCACAAATCACATACACTCAAGCCTTCAGCATCCAGGATACTCACAACCCTGGCATCTTCTCTGTATTTATGGCCCCCCGGCCTTTCTGGTCGACAAGATTTTTGGCTAAATATGGAGTCCATCATCACGCCCATTACTGATCCATGGATATGTATCGGTGATTGCAACAGTATTCTCTCCTCAGAAGATAAATATGGAGGTAATTGCTTTAACTACAATCATCACAAGTTCTTCATTAATTGGTTCAATCGAACAGCTGTTATGGATGTGGGTTACTGCGGGCCGGCTTAGACTTGGAACAATAGGAGAAAAGATCGATGTTACATAGTGGAACGTTTGGACAGAGCCATGGTCGACATTCAATGGCGTACTCTTCACCCAAATGCAGGTCTTCTACATCTCCCAAGCCTCAATAGCGATCACAACCCAATCCTTCTGTTACTGAATACCACTGCTAGAAGAAAAAAAAACTCCTCCTCGCTTCGAGGCAGCATTGGTACCCGAAGAAGACTTCCAACAAGTCCTCTCTTCCACTTGGAATAAACTTGACTCTCTAGATCTGCTTTCTAAGCTCAAAAACTTGCTAACCACAATTGAAATATTGGGAGAAATCTCGGATTGGCAATTTAGACAAAGACATCAAACACCTGGAAAGTTGTCTCCTTCATATTCAGTTGCAGCCACCTACAGAGGACTCCTACATTGATGAACGAAAACTTCAAATATCCCTAAACAAACTCCAACTTCAGAAGGAGCTTTATTGGAAACAACGATCCAATATATCGTGGCTGAAAGAAGGGGATAGAAATACTCGCTTCTTTCATCTCTATGCCACTTCCAGGAAACAAAGAAATCATATTTACAGTATCATCAAGGAAACTGGAGAGCAAGTCACGGAGCATAAGGATATCACTGATATATTCATAACTCACTTCAAGAAGTTATTCTATGTTGTGGATACCAGTCCTGTACCTGAACATATCGTTGCCGAACTCCCCAAAATATCGAAGGCTGATAATGATTCAATCTGATTAGAAGCATCATCAAAAGCATGAAACCATATAAATTGTAGAGAATAATTGTTGTGTATTTTATTGATTGGCTATTCCACTACTTATAGGGAGTCTAGCTCCTCTTCATACTACATTTTTCCAATGTGGGACTAAGTCCCTTATTAGTTCTCAACACTCTCGCTCAAGATGGACGATAGATATTAATCATTCCCATCTTGTTACATAGCTTCGACAAACTTAATGAACTAAGATCCTTAGTCAGACAGTCTGCCACTTGTTCTTCTGAGCGAACATGATCAATCTTCAGTATCCCTTGTTCCAGCTTCTCTTTGATGAAGAATCGATCGATCTCGATGTGCTTTGTTCTGTCGTGCTGAACTGGATTGTTAGCTATACTTATTACAGCTTGACTATCGCTCAGAAGACGTAACGGTGCTCCCTTGTCCAGCTTCAACTCTGTCAATAATGCTTTCACCCACAGCAACTTCGACACTCCTAAAGCCATTGCTTTGTATTCTGCTTCAGCTGTAGACCGTGCTACCACTGACTATTTTTTGCTTCTTCATGAGACCAAGTTTCCTCCTACAAAGACACAATATCCCGTGGTAGACCTTCTATCGTCTATGCAGCTCGCCCAGTCTGCATCGCAGTATCCCTCAACTTCTATACATCCATTCTTCTTGAACCATAGCCCTTTCCCCGACGTCCCTTTCAGATATCTCAAGATCTGAAACACTGCATCCATATGACCCGTTCTTGGATCATACATGTAGCGACTTACAACACTCACCGCAAATGAGATATCAGGGCGAGTGTGCCCCAAATAAATCAATCTTTCTACAAGTCGTTGATATCTTTTACGATCAACTGGCTCTCCTGCTTCTGCTCCCAACTTGCACTTCTGGTCAATTGGAGTGACTGCTGCTTTGCATTCCAGTATTCCTGTCTCCTTCAGCAGATCTAGTACGTATTTTCTCTGTGAGAGAATAATTCCTTGTTCGCCTTCACACACCTCGATACCTAGAAAGTACCTCATCGCTCCTAAATCCTTTACCTCAAACTCCTTCGCGAGTTTTGACTTCAGCTTAGCGATCTCGACTTCATCATTACCTGTGATTACTATATCATCCACGTATACAGCAAGTATAGTGATGTGGCCTCTTGCATGCTGAAGAAAGACCGTATGATCTGTATTTGCTTGATGGTATCCCATGTCTGTAAAAGCCTTTCTGAATCTGTCAAACCAAGCTCGAGGAGATTGCTTGAGTCCATATAGCGATTTCTTTAGTTTACACACTTATCCATGCGATGTCTTTCCGTCTGATTCTGTAGCGTAGCACCCTGACGGGAGTTCCATGTACACTTCTTCTTGTAGGTCCCCATGGAGAAAGACATTCTTCACATCTAACTGGTATAGCTTCCACCCATAGTTTGCTGCAATGGAGACCAGAGTTCTTACGGTGCTCATTTTTGCTACTGGAGCAAACGTCTCATTATAGTCGATGCCATATGATTGTGTGTATCCTTTTGCAACCAACCTTGTCTTGTATTATTTTACTTTTTCTTCTGACGTCTCCTTTACTGTGTACACCCATTTGCATCCCATAGTTTTCTTTCCTTTGGGTAATGGAACCAGCTCCCACGTCTTATTTTTCTCCAGTGTCCCAAGTTCTTCCATCATTGTAGCTTTCCACCTTGGATCTTTCTTTGCTTCCTACCAATATTTGGGCAACGAAGTAGAGTCTAATGATACAATGAAGGCTCGATAATTCGAATAAATGTTAGAATAAGATAGGTAGTTGGCAATATCATGTTCATAATCATCAAAATGACTAGGAGCCTTACCCACATTGATGCGAGAAGATCTTCTTAAGGGAACAATAGGTGGTGGAGAGATCATACCATCAGAGTCAGAGAGATCCGTATCAGAATCAAATTGATTCAGTATGGGGGCAACATCTTCAAGAGTTGGAGCAGGAGTAGACAAGGGACTTGGTACAGTAGGCACAGGGCACGGTACAGGCACAGTACTGGACTTCTGCTGTCTCCTTCTGTAGACTTGGAGCTCATTTTCCATTGTCTGTTGCTCCCCCTGTTTAACATATATATCTTCTTCATCTTCTGTATCGGAGTCACTGCTTTCTCCCTCTTTCGTCCAGTTTTCCACGATCGGGCATGGGACCGATCCGACCACCACAGATGGGCTTATTTTCTCCCCCTCATATCTAACACCCTCTGTGTTAGGTGTGTCACCAAATGCTGAACCGTCATCCAAACCATAATATGGTTCCAGTTCTCTGAATGTAACGTCCAAGCTTACAAACATCTTCCGCTCAACTGGACTCCAACATGCGTATTCCTTCTGAGTTGTCGTGTACTCGACAAAGATACATTCAACCGTTCTAGAATCCAGTTTGTCAACTCCTGGCCTATTATCTTGGATAAAATATACACACCCAAATACTTTCGGTGGAACAGTGTACGTGGTTGCACCAGTAAGCATCTCCAACGGTGTCTTTCAGTCCAATACCTGAGATAGAAATCTGTTGATGAGATAAGAGGCCATTAACACCGCCTGCCCCCATAAGTGTTTCGGGACATTCATAGCCAGCATCATCGTCCATGCGACCTCCAACAGGTGTCTGTTCTTCCGTTCGGCCACACCATTTTGTGCCGGTATATAGGCACATGAAGTTTGGTGTAGTATTTCATGAGTGGATAAATACTCAGCAACCTTCTTATTTGTATACTCCGTCCCATTGTCATACCGTAAGCACTTAATTTTAGTGTTATATTGTGTTTCTACCCGGCGATGAAAGTCTCGAAACGCCTCAAAGACATCACTTGTATTCTTCATAAGGTAGACCCAAGTCACGCGAGTATAACAATCAATAAAAGTGACGAACCATCGAAAACCGTTAATACCGGTTGTAGGACAAGGGCCCCATACGTTCGAATGTATCATATCAAATGCAGCTGAACTTCTACTTCCTGAACTCACATACGTGCTTCTGGTATGTTTACCCAACTCACATGCATTACAAAAATAACTTCTCTTTATTAGCCCTTTGGTATAAGGACGGATACATTCGACTAATAATTTTAAAAGAAGAATGACCGACACGCTGGTGGTGGAGTAGCAATTCATCTTCTACACTGCGTCATAAATCTTCCGGTGGTGTATCTGCTACTAGAGATGCCAATACTTTGTCTATTCCAGTCATGTCCAAGTACCACAGCCCCTTATGCCATGTGCCAGTCCCTAATCGTCGTCCTGTCCCTTTCTCCTGAAAAGTTACCGTAGGAATGTCAAAGGAAACAGTACAGTTAAGATCAAGAATAATGGCACTAATAGAAAGAAGATTGACAGGAAAAGACGGAGCATATAAGACATTGGTGAGAGTGAGAGAAGGGGTGCATGCGACAGTACCTATACCCATGAAAGAGCTAGAGTTACCATCAGCAGTCTGAATGCTTTCCGGCGTCGGTAGGTGAGTATAGTCCTGGAACTCACCGCGGGACCCCGTGACATGGCGAGATGCTCCAGAGTCCATAATCCAACCTGGTTGGTGGACGGCTGCTGTAAAAGCACGCACAGGAATACCTGTGCTGATTTGGACAAAGCAAGTGATGTGATCCTCCGAGGTAGATGATGTCCCATGACTGTCGTTCGAACCCAGCTTCGTGCTGCATAACCTCGCGAGGAACTCCTTCTCAAGAGGGGTTAACTCAGCCAGGTGATTTTCTCCCCCTTCCTCCGCCAGATTAGCTTTGTGTCCTCCAGAATAATCTTCCCTTCTACCAGCATAACCGTCTCTACCACCGCGACGTCCTCCGCGGCCCCATCCACGATCACTCGACTGACTTTACAGGAGTTTTGGACAAAATCTGATGTAATGCCCTGAGTCACCACAGTTGTAGCAAACACCGGACACAGAGGGAGGCTGATTGAAGGCGGCAAGGGCAAACTTGTCAACAGCGGCTTGCTCTCCCTGAAAATAGCCCTTGTTGGGCATCAACTTCAATCGAGCCTCTTCTTGTGCCATGGCAGCTATGGCTTCTTCTAAGGTTGGAAGCATGGGCTGTGCTAGGAGTACATTCCTTCTATGCTCAAATACAGGGTTAAGACCCTTCAAGAACTTCATCGTCCGTTGTCGCGATATATAATCCAAGAACTTTTGGAAATGTTTCGCAAATGCTGGTTCGACTTATGCATCTTCCATCCCAAGAGGATCATAGTGATCCAGATCAGACCAGTATTTCTTCAACAATGCTGCATACTCAGAGATGGTACGGTCGTCCTGGGCCACCCTATCAAGTTCATCCTGTAGTTGGAAGAGCCGTATAGGATTGCTTGAGCCTGAGTACATATCCTTCAAAGTCTGTCATATATCAGCAGCAGCCTCCATCGTCTCTACATTGCCCGACACCTGGTCGGTCAAGGAGGCGGTCAACCATCCAGCCACAACATTGTTGACAATTTTCTAAATAGCAAACTCCTTTGAGGAGGGATCATCTGGCGCCTTGGTTTGGCCATTGACGTAGCCAACCAAGCCTCGTCCCTTCAGCGTTCGTATTGCCGGTCGTGACCATTTCAAGTAGTTGAATATTCCTTCCAACTTCGTCTCCAGCTTGTCCAGCTTTTCCATTTTGTAGGGTGACGGATCCATATCAGTATGGATCACACGTGGGGTTGTCTCCGTTAATCTCTTTGATAAAATATAATAAACCAAGGCCTTCATGTCTTCTGCTGTCAGTTTACCGCTGATCGAATCCATGGCGTCTTCAACTGTGATTCGTCGTCGTCGTCGTCGGCTTCGTCGTCGTCGTCTTTATGTAAAGTCTTCAACAGATACCTTACAAATACGCTGTTAACGTGGCCAACACCGGCATGCGCATGCATGTAGATCCTAATTTGCAGATCGAGAACGAAAAAACAAAAAAGTATTTTATAATTTCGGAGGGCATAATCTAGGAACAGATGGTGCAAATAAAGTATTTGACGTCCATCCGTCTTCGAATAACCGTCCACATAATCTTTCTCGCAAATTAGGGTTTTTTTTGTTTTCAAAAAAAAGGGGGGGTCGACAGCAGTTGGGGTCGGAAGAGGGGGGCGTCGGGGGGGGGAGCAGCAGGGGGGTTTGTCAGCGGCAGCAAGGGGGCGTCGGGGTAGGGGGTCGTCGGCGACAGCAGGGGGGAGGGGACGTCGGGCGGAGCAGGGGCGCGCCAAGGCTGTCCCCTTTTCCCTTATCTTTTTATCATGAACATGGAAATCCTTTCAACTCTCATAAACATTATGGTGAGGAACTCCCTGTATGACAGTGTCAAATTTCGTAACATTCCCATTTCCTTCTCCCACCTTGCATTTGCAGATGACCTGTTAATTTTTGGTTCTAGCTCCCTTCACAACATCAGCCAGGTTAAGGTTATCCTTAAAACCTTCGAGAATTAGTCAGGACGGAGCATAAACTTTGAGAAATCCTCTATTTTTTTATCTCAAAAAAGCAGATTCTATTATGCGTGTTCTGTACATCCATCTCTTGGGTGTCCAATCTATGCAATCTAAGGACAAGTATCTGGCTCATTACTCCTATCGAAGAATAGAGTTAATACCTTTTCTTCTCTTCTCAATGCGAACACCTCTAAACTTCAGGGATGGAGTAGGAAATGTCTGTCCCATGCTTGTAGAACTACTCTCTTCAAATCTACTCTTGCATCTCTTCCAACATACTACCTATCATCATACCATATTCCTAAGAAGGAATCCATAAACCTGGTAAAAGATCAATGCAACTTTTGGTGGGATTCCATCGACAAGAGAAAGATTCATTTCTCTGCCTGGAGCAAGTTCACAACTCCAAAATTCCAGGGTGGGTTAGGTATCAGGGATCCCCATATATCCAACCTTTCCCTCTTGCTTAAGCTCTGTTGGAGATTTATCACAAACCAGAACTCGAATTGGGCTATTTTTGTCACTCCTCGACCCAAAATCATCCGAATCTTCGTCCTCGCATGGGGCGTGATGCCGCACGAGCCTGGAGTTGCGCTCGTGCAAGGCAAGATGACAAGTTTTTAAATGGTTATCTTTGAGTTCAACGTTAACAACGAAAGAAAAACAGAGTATACGAGCGTTCCATACATCATGCCTTCTATATCTCGGCCGCATCAATCCTGTTGCATATCCGAGCGTCAATGCGATCGCACGCTTCAATACGCTTCGGTATTTCAAGCCTCAACGCGTTCAAGCGAAGCTCTGCCGCGAGCAGACCAATCTCTGAACCTGCTAGCAAACTAGTAGGGGATTAGTACTTTCGTCCTCGCTGTACTGATCAAAAACTCACTTAACAAACCGATATTTAGTATTGTATTGATTCATGCAAACATACAATTTAGTTCTCTTTCTATGTTCTCCTTAGGATGAGTTCATGGCATATTCGAAGACTGTAAAGCATGGCAAGCATGTTATTCAATTTGCATAAGTAAACAGGCAAGCAATCTCGTATTTGATTCGTGGCGTGACTTAGAAATATCGACGCACTCGCCCTTGCACCGACGCAAGGTGAATACGCCTATCTATTTTTCCTGTCATGTTATAAGTACCTTCTATTCAGGATCCATCCATGCAGGATATACGCATACCTTGTACTTCCAAACCCATCGCCCTTAACTATATGAAGGTCACTAGCTTTCCGGGCTAGAATGGACTTATATTATCGAATCAAAATATAAGACGATGTTAACTATGTGCGATTGCTAACCAACATCAGAGGCCACCGAAATAATTGCAGCAAGTGGCTTATCACATTCACCAGACGGTCGCTACCCATCTAAATAAGTGCACCAACAATACCGTAAACGAATCCCTCCTAGGCCGAACGGTCCCAACGCCCTGGCGCGCCGCGTTCGAGGGAATACCCATGCACGGGCTTTTATATCTTTAAGTCCATTTGAGCATGCAACAAATTTTATCTTTCATACAACTAAACAAGTTCGCTTATCTCTATTTCAATTGGTACAACGCCCGAATGTCCTCAACGAACGTCCGAAGGCCACGAACATTTCAAAGGCACCATGCCGCATTATCATCTCGTATTTCTTCCGTTAACTTTCTATGTTCTTACGTTTTATACTTCGTTTCAATGTTCAATAGCATTATGCCTCAACTCAATGTTTGTCAACCGAACGACCCGAAAGTCCCGAACACCTTTCGAGGCATTATGTCATATCCGATAGTTCCGCCACATTCATGCCACAACTGTATTCTTTCATAACGAAGCCATCTTTTATGATCCTGTGCATGTAGGCACGTTTTGATCGTATTTCTGATGTTCTATGACTTAGCATTCAATGTCCGTGGCTTGCGCGCTAGGGCGCTCGCCTATTGTCTTTCAATGTTCTAGCCGTTCTAACTCGTGCGCGAAGACACGGTATGGTTCGTGCACTAAGGCACTCGCCGAGTACAGTTATCCTATGTTCTTGCGGCTTACGCACCGAGGCGCTCGCCTTCGCGATATCCAATGTTCCATCGCGACTCGTACGTCTGCCGTATGATTCATTTTCATTATTTTATCTAGTGTTCGACGCGCACTACGTTTATCTTTCTATCGAGACACGCTCGTGGCGTTGATAGGTTAACTCAGCATTCAATGATATGTATTTTACTTAAGCATGACAGAGTAGGAAAGAGAGTTAATGTCCCCCTACTTTGAGTCGATCCGCCTTTGTCGTTTCGTCGAGCTGATACGGCTCGATTTCATAACTTTGTTGCACGGCCACTCTCATGACTTAGCCATTCGAGCACTTCGTGCTTGATTGAATTATACGTCCGTTTTGGCTTACCGTACCCAAGTCCTAGTCCGTCGCAAGGCGATAATTTGGTTTCGTGGACCCTTTATTAAATATGGCAAAAGATCGACCTCTAATATTTTTGCGTCAAAGTATAACCTGCACACGAAAATAACTAAAATCAATACTTGCATCGATTCGGACTTGCGCCTTGGTCAATTCGATTTATTAGAATCTTCGAGCCGTCTCAACGCACTTATCCTTCGAGGCAACGCGGCACTTCGCATCGATTCACTCGATACATTCTTTGGGACAAGGCAACTCTTCGCATCGACTTAGTTTGATGCATTGCTCGGGACAACTCAACACTTTGTATCGATTCGCATCGATACGTAATCGGGTCAAACTCTTCGAGTCAACGACTCAGCATAATGCACCGTGCGGAGCGGGACATTACATAATATACCACTCAAAACAAGGTTCGTCCCGAACCGAAACCAATACTAAATTTCCAAGGGTTTCATTAGATCGTTCCACGATCTCATCTCACTATCGTTTGGATCGTACAACTTAGTTTAGAATCATACACATTTTTTAGGCGTCCCACCAATATATGCATTTCAGCCTAGCTCAGTTGTAAGATATCGGAACAACGCTAACATGTAACTTCTTATTCTCAATTACTTCCATCTCGTATTCTCGATCGGACTTGGGTTCTAGCATAACTTCTCGCAATTCTATTGCATATGCATATTGATACATACGCGATCCTCCAACAAAAGTCAAGGCACACGATGCGATTCAAAAATCGCATTTCTCACTTTGTATGTTTCATCGGGACTATCAATTCTATGCCTTACGTCAAGCCGTCGTGCATCCGATCACAACGAGTCTCTGCAACGCCTTGCGTTCAGCGTCACTATCCAACAATTTTCGATGTTTTACTTCGTATCCTATCTCGACATGATTCTCTTTTGTTGACTTGCAAAAGCATCAACATTCAGGACTACGTCCGCTAGGTGACTTACCTAGACACCGTGCTCAAATCCTTCCGATGCAAGTTTAAATTGACATTGCACAAAGGCCACAATCTATTCGACACAAAGTTTACATCAAGGCGACGGTGCTTAAGACAACGATCGCCTTGACACGAAGGTCTTTACGATGCGCCTTATGTTCGATTTCCTAACGAGTAGGAATTCACTAGCCAAATTCCCAACTTATCCGTCTCGCAACATCGAATATAGGTTTCGATTCACGCAAGCTCAATTGCAAGGTGGATCCGAATCTAACGACATGACTCGTAAGTTATTTTCTTATCGTTCCCTCTCGTGCATAGCACGATTCTCGCCATCGCCTATCCGAATCACCAAGTTCGTTGGTGAATTTCGAGTTCGATCGTCGACCGACATAACCATTCGAGCATTCATCCAACGAATACTCAAAATCTAACTATACCATTCTCAATCGAAAGTTATTCTAACAATTCTCGATCTCCTAGACTTATCGTCAATATGTACCACATTGTATTTATTATCGACGCAAATCTCATATACGATATCGCATGGGTCATCTTACGGTCTGCAACATTCAATTTGATTTGGCGGTCAAGTCTTCTAGGTTCAGCTGCCCCGAAGCTACGCTCTGTAACACCCACTTTTCTAAAATGAGGGTAATTTTGAACTTTTGTAAAAGTTTATTATTTAATAATAGGATTTATGATTTATGAGAATTTTTAATTAATTTAATACTATTTAAAATTGGTGAATTATAATTTTGATGTGTTACCTAGTGAACTCTAGAACTGTTGAGCCTAGAGACTAACCATGACCATGGGGACCTAACCATGTGATTAGAATGACTATTTACAACTTTTTAGGCTAAGGGTATTTTGGTCATTTTGTGACTTTGAATTATTTAGGATTTTGATTAATTGGTAAATTTTAGATTATTTTAATAATATTTAAATTGATGTATTATGATTTTGGTTATTTTTCATATTTTAATATTTTGGGAAAATTTTATATTTTAATATTGTTTTTATTGGATTTGTTTAGTCAGGTTTGAGTTTCGTATCGTTCCGACTTGTATTGTGACCCGGGTAGCTTAAACTCTAGATAGGACCCAATATTAAGTTAAGCATGGCTCACAAGACCCAACATTTATGTTAGTTAATTAAACTAATTTTTATCATGTTAGAATGGTTAAGTTAGAGACTCAAAACTAGATTATTTTGACCCCAAACTTGAACCTAGTCTAGACTTAACCATATGAGACTAGAGAGGGGCAATTAAGACATTTCCCATTAGCCCTAATGGACACTTTATGGTAGCCACCTTTAGGGGAGAATGATTCATTTCATTCATTACAATCTTGCCTCTTTTATTTTCCTTTTGTTCTTCCCTAATTTTAGAGAGCCTTCCCATTGATTTGATCTCCAAATCAAATCATTCCTTCATCAAACCTTTCCTCAATCATTCCCATTCTCCAAGGGAAGGGTGCTACCAAGTATTGGAAGAGGAGTGCAAGGAGGAGTGTCAACTTTGAGGAATCTTCGTATCGGAGCCGTGTCCTAAAGGATTTCATTGGGATTCCACTCCCAATAGGTAAAACCCATCCTCTAAATCGATTTTCTTTGCATATAAATTAGTTTTGAATCCGTAGGATCCATCCTCATGCATGTGTCCCATTTAGATTCAAATTTGAGGCCATTTGGAGCTCTCTTGAGGATTTTAGATTTGTGTCTTGTGTCCTACTTGATAGATCCCAAATTAGGACACCCCATGTGTATGTATGTATGATAATAGTTTAAATAGATATTTAAATTCAGTTTTAGAATGGTTAGAGAGTGGATTGATCTTAGTAAGGATGGTTAGAATGAGTTTCATTTGGATACCTATGTTTGTATCCAAGTATCTTGGCCTATATGTGTTCTTTTGTCCAAAACAACTCAAATTCGTCATAGTATTCATCCACATTTTTATTAACCAAAGTAATTTAGAAATATCATAACTTTTAGGTTAGAACTCCGATTTATCTTCCATTTTTTGAAAGAACCGTATCGAAGTTAGCTTTCCAAATATATATTTTAATAAGCTAAATTCTTTCTGTAACTTTCTATAGAATTATTTGAGTGTCAGCTGTACGAAAGACGAACGTGTTTCGGTATTTTCGCGATTTCGGGAGCTTCCGGACACGAAAATGTGATCCGTTTGAAGTTTCGGAAAGCTAACACGAAGAGCTACAACATACTTTAATCCTAGAATTTAGTAGAGGCCCAATTGGTACAATATTGATTTTAAGTAGAAGAGTGACTATACGATATAGGCATTTTGTGTAACCTATGAGCCTACGTAGTATGGATATTAAATGTAGAGTATGTAATGCATAATATATTAGATGAATGAAATGATATATATATGATATGTATCCTCTTTAAATTAATATATATATATATATATATATATATATATATATGGTTGAATGCAAGCATGTAGGAATGCAATCAATGTAATGTATGTAAGTAATGCATAAATGCATGAATGAAAGAATGATATATAATGTATGCATGAAAGTATATAATGAATGCTAGATATGAATGCAAGATATACATGTAATGATAGATATGAATGCATAATGTATAAATAATGTAATGCAATATATAATGATAGCATGTATGGTAATGTAGAATATATGATGCAAGCATGTATATGTCCACTGTTTCCCTTTTTCTTACATTTTTTTCTTTCCTTCCCTTTCCTTTTCAGTTTTTTCCCCATTTTTCCCTCTTCTATTTTTACATGTTGTATACAACGTATATAATGTATAGATGCATGTAAGTATGTAATATGCATGAATGACATGTATGTAATAAAAATAAGTATATGTATGCAACTTAATGATATATGAATGGATATAATGCCTGAACTAAAATATGCATGCATATGGGATATGAATGAATGTATAAATGCATGAATGAATGTCATATATGAATGAATCAATCAATCAAAGGTATAAGTAAAATATAATGCATTGTAATGAATGTTAACATATATAATGTATAAAAGTTTGTACGTAAATGTACATGAATGTATATATTTATGTAACTATGTAAATATGTATGATGTAACATATGCCTATATATATAAATATGTATGTAATATGGATATGCATGTATGTATGAAGGTATGTATTTATATATATTATCTATTTTATATTATACATTGTTGTGGTTCACATTGTCTTGTGATTGTGTGAGTGCTAGCCTAGGCTTGGTTAGGCCTAGTAAGACTTGTTAGACTTGTTTGGGCTAGGACTTGACCTAGTTGACCTAATTTGACTAGTGTGGTTGACTAGAGTTGACCAAGTGTTGACTTTAGTCTAGTTTGACCTAGACATCATGCAGATGCATTGTACATTTCATTTATCATCTCTCGTATACATCTTGACCTGTGTTGCTCTAAATAGGACTTTGTGGCTTCAGTTTGGACCTATATACCTATCAGCTGTTCAGGTTATCAGGCGAGTACATTCTCTGATCATTTCATATTCTGTTAGAATTATTCTCCTGCTTTAGATTACTTTACTTGATGCTGTCACGTTCGTCACACGGATTAGTACTATATGGATCCTTTCTTGAGATGTTATCCCCTCAGGGAGCATCGGATACTACATGTTCTGTGCGTTTCACTTACATTGTGTATCACTATGCTTCATGGTTCATTGAATCACTTGTTACATGTACTCTCATGATCACAGAGTCTTCCTTGAATCACCCATTTATGGACATTCCCAGAATCATCCATTTATGGGCCTACCATGTATCACCCCTTGTGGGCCATTGCATGGATCGTAACATAACCTGGCTGGATCTTTGTGTATTGATTGGGGTACGGGGGAGTAGAAGTAGACATGTGAATAATATCCAAGTAGTGTAGTTCCCAGAATCACTCTATAGTATAGTTCCCAGAATCTCCTATGCCATTTACATGTCTATATTGTACTCTAACTCACTAGCCACTGTTAGTTCTCTATTTATAGTAGATATTTCTATTACAGTTTTCTCTCTGTTTACATTCTGTACTTTCTTTCAGTTTCATGTATCTTACTCTACTGCATGATTTATTTTCTAACCTGCTATGATCTGTTGAGATGTATTGTGCTCGCTCCTGTCCTGACTGGACCTGTTGATAAATTTTACAGATAGCCTGTGTCACGCCCCGATTCATAGAGTCATTTATTCACATATTTTATCTCTTGGAATCGATCGTCCTCGCTTGGGCGTGGTGCCGTACAAGTCTGGTATTGCACTTGTACAAGGCAAAGATGGTACATGCTCGATTATTCTTCAAATAGGAACACATCGCAGCGGCAGAAGCAGATAAATTGAATTTAATGAGGACAATCTTTCTCATTGAATAGAAGTACATCACTTCTTTATAGCAGCGGAGACAAAGAGTAACTTGAAACCACACAGAGATATGTAGAACTTTATTCTCTTTATTGATAGTTGAAGAAGAGTACAAGACTTGTATTGAAGTACAATGATTACAGCACATCTCACTTTACATTGGAAACCAACTGAACAATGCTATACAGCTTATATTTGATATTTGGATACAATGGATTACAACTCGATATACCGACTTGGCTTACAATCTCACTGGTACAACTGATTACAATGTTCTATACATTATGCCCTTTATAAACAGAAGACATCATCTTATGTAAGGAGAGCTTCTGTATGCCCAACAAATCTTCGATGCCGCGGGATCAATCCAGCTAATCTTCGTGTGTAGAATATCCCAAGCACGAGCACCTGCCCACAAAACGTGGGTCAGCACATCATCTATGTACTGGCGAGCAGAATCCAACCCACTCGCATAAACCAACATTTAAGTGATCATTTAAGCAAGCATTTATTAGAATGATCTTTCTATTTGGGGCCTAGCATCAGTTTACAGTTCATGAGTAATAATCAGAGTGAAGCATGTAAACATATTCTTAATAGCATTCATGTGGACATATCATTTTAGCATTCTTGGTGTTATCAAGCAAAGGTATCATTGAGGCATACTAAGTGTTATCATGAAAAGGCATCATTGAGGCATCGTTAATATTAACATCTTAAACATGTTATGACAGTTCTCACTTCAAGCATCACTTAGCATGTATGTTGTGTTTGAGCAATGATTATAGTATGGCATCTTTCTAGCATACTGAATTTAACATGCTAAGCAGGATCTCATACTGAAAGGCTACATATAGCATCATTTACTTATTTGGAACGTAAGCATGCAAGTTAAACTAACACATATATTGAATTATCACATTTAAGTGATTTCTTACCGATAGCCGACTCCCTCATACCTGCATCAAATGCAGGTTAGGAGATATACTTACTCTGCCTGTATAAGACATTCATTAGCATGCATCCTGACTACATGGTCACTGGTGTTTAACCATACGGACATTGCCATATAGGTCTTCATTGGTAATGCGATGACTCCAGAGAAGGTAGCTAGCCCCAAAGGATGCCTCACAAAACTCGTGCCCCTACTGGCACGCCAATGTTTCCTCCTAGGCCGGATCGGTCGCCCTAACGTTTTGGGGTACCGTCCGAGAAAACATATCCCCATTACTTATGCATAAGTTGTCCTATGACCATGCGAATGCGTGTCCAACTCAATCGTGAACATAAAATGCATGGTAAAATATTGAAGTAAAGACAATAGTGCATCATCATTTATCTCATTCAAGTCATGTTCAATGACTTATTCATTCCCAACATTACCATCATTTCATTTGGTGATCTCAATGATCCCAAGCCTCATCAATTCTCATTCATTGCTTCATTGCAACATTTCTCATTTGTTCCTTCTAAGGAGGAACAACAGCATTCATTCATTTCAAAGGGACCTGTATCATTTCATTCATTTCATAGGGACAATAGCATATTCAATTCTTTTCTCATGTATCATTTATGCAGCATCTCATTATTCAAGTGATTCATTCATTTCATCGATCTTAAGCATAAGGGACATTATCAATTCAATCTCAGGCATCATGTTACATTAGCAATTCGAGTGTGATTCGTTCAGCAATTCAAAGTTCATGTGTTATTCATTCAATGATTTCCAGCATATGAATCTCTATCAATTTAGCAACTAAAGCATCGCATCACAATATTCAACATTCAAGGTAAGAGACATTAGGGACATATTCATAGCATCACATTATTCCATTTATTAAGCATGCAGGAATAAGGAGGAAGGAGGACAGTTCCACTTGCCTTATATAACGGTCTTCCTGCTCCAATTCCACTAAGCGTAGCTCCACCAGCGAGCCACATTCCAATACCCCTTCCGTCTAGCCAGCTAAGAAAGACTACATCAGTCTCAACTCTCTTGGTTCTCAACATAAGTCATGGTCCAACTTTCTGATCCCATCCAACAAGCCAACCAAATGCCTCGTGCGGAGCGGGGCATTACATAATATACCACTCAGAAAAAGTTTCGTCCTCGAAACTTAAGGAAATAACTCATCTACTAGATTCACTTAATCACAATGAGTTACTCATTCAGCTTCAATTCAATGTTCATTTCAGTCCACTCGATCATTTCAAAATAGCTATCCAACTGTATCATTTTAATCCATCAACGATTCAATCCATCTTTCTCTTTTTCCAAATACTTGCAATTTTTCATTGATTTACCAACATTTTCCTTGCATTTCTATCTCGGTCGCAACATATCACTTCATTTGGATCCATACACATATTTTAGGCGTCCCCAAAATATATGCATTTCAGCCAAAGTCCGCGCTAGTACGATAATTTCTTTCCATAATGTTATCTCAGTCGCAACCTATCACTTCGGCTGGATCCATACACATATTTTAGGCGTCCCCAAAACATATGTACTTCAGCCAACTTCCATGATAGTATAATCCGATCAGCCACGGTACAACTCTCTTTTCCAAATCAGACTTAGCATCCTTTCAATTGACTTATCACTTTATTCACTTGTCACAATCACTATCTTCCAGGCCACAACACTTTACATCAGGGACAACTTGGTTAAGCTCTCTATCCGGGCATAATATTTCTAGCATTCGATCAAGGATCTAATCTTAGAGCCAATCATATCAAGAGTCCACAACATGCAATCATATTCCTTTCCAAATCCAACAATATTTCTTACCGAGGCAATTCATCTTTTCTAAAAGATACGATCCCACATCACCAACTATCGATTATCCGAGTCAGGGTATAATTCTATGCAACAGTCAAGATTAACCCAGCTACCCGACTATAGATACCTATCCAATATTTCCGTCATGAGCAGTCAATTCCATCTCATATAATAATTCACTATTTGATACATATAACTCAAGTCTCATCCCACGATTCCATTTCCCGCTATAGGTCGACACATAATCCTCAAGGGTCAAACATCTCTAAGGTTCACATTGGAGCATATACTTACAACTTATCATTCTTAGGTCATACTTATCACCATTTCTCGTTCAATGCCACAAGGTCATTCTATGGGTCGCCAACGGCCATCTATTATTTGGTCCAGTCTCAATGGTTAGCTATACCGACAGCTATACCTAATCATTCAAGTGACTTCCCTAGAGTGGACGGCTACTAGGGTTATACTAGTTTCTTTTTCTTAGGGCCAACAAGCAACCGACAGTTCTAAGGAACTCTACCCAAACCTATGGGTATCAAGTCAGTCTGAATAATGAATCGCCAATAGGGCTAAGCCAGCAATTGGTAATTCATCAACTGGTCGCTAGGGTCAAGTCTATCTATCCAGGATCTTCCTCAAGGAAATAATTCCCACAGAGGCTCATTCTAGACTTACCCAACAATCGACTAAGATCGATCTATCAACATTACGGTCAATTTCCAATCTGACATACGATTCTTATCATTCCAATAATCCATCAAGTAAATTCCAATAATTTAATTTCTATTCCAATTCCTTTGTACTCATACGAACCCATAAACCAAGGTTAACTATTCAAGGGTCATCGATTCCGATAGTCTCCTCATAACTTATGGAATCATACTATTCGATCTGTATGACAGAGTCATACCACCAAGTCATAAGCCAACTATCCATATCCCAACCAACAGTCACCTATACCGACATTATCCAACAAGTTTGCCATTTCTCAATCCCCTATATTTTTCAATCATCAAATTATCTTATGGACATTCTTAATCTCATGCAGCAAGGGTCGAATAGTTTATTCCATTCTTTTCTGACATTTCATGTATCAATTAACCATCCTCTAGGCAACACCAGTATTCAGAGTCACTACTTGTGACTTTTCTAATCCCATTAAATTCCTCAGCATACTTGCACATAGGCAACAACTATCCTTTGGTGATCAAGATGGATTAACATCTATTACACCTTAGGGTCAAGGCACAAAATTTCTAATATTCTTTTGGTTAACAGATAACATTCCTAGGACTTCTCAGCTTAGCAACCAACATTGTATTAGCCACATAATTTGCATCCAACCATTCGAAATCAATATTCAGATATTTTAAGCCACAACATTTTCTAGCCAAATCCATTTACCCATAGCATACTAACTGTCTTACTAGTCTGAGTCATCACTCGACTAAATAATTTCTAACCAAAGCCACCTGTTATAATTTTCGACAATCTCGCTACCTAATATAACATCACCGTCAAGGGACACTCGAGTCATCTAGCAACAATACAAGACTCCCAGCTATGTCTCGGCACTACCCAGTACCCACAGATAGTCTCATTGCTATCCTATGGAAAGGGTCAAAATACATCTAGTTCTGAGGTGGTAGAGGCAATATACCACTCAGAAACGAAGCCATCCTTAAACAATACCAACTCAATTCTATTTCGGACTTACATGATCTATAATGATCACAACACTTAGCCAACATCTTAGGGTCTCAAAAGCACTAGCGAGCACATATGAGTCAACTCACTAGTTCTGCTGAACTCATCCATCAATTATTTCATTCCCAAATTCTTTTCCAACATCACATGCAATTCTCAACTTGTTGCAGCATACATAGCCATTTCCTTTATTCCCACATTTCCAAACAGCATTCACAATATAGCATACTATGGCATCGAGTCATTGTTGGGTTATTTGTGTCCAAACCAACAACAATCATTCATTTAGGGGCATCACAATGTATATAGACTTATTGTATGGAACATCCAGTAAGCAGCCAAGAGGGTCAACGAACTTTCAAGCACAGATAACATAAGGATGATTACCGAACAACAATAGCATAATCGCGGAAGCAATCTTTGATTTAATCGCGGAAGCAACGTTGAGTTATCGCGGAAGCAACTTTAGTTAATCATCGATGCAACTTTGATTTGAAATGAATCAAAGAAGAGACCAAGGACGTAAAGCCGTGCTCTGATACCAATTTGTCACGCCCCGATTCATAGAGTCATTTATTCACATATTTTATCTCTTGGAATCAATCGTCCTCGCTTGGGCGTGGTGCCGTACAAGTCTGGTATTGCACTTGTACAAGGCAAAGATGGTACATACTCGATTATTCTTCAAATAGGAACACATCGCAGCGGCAGAAGCAGATAAATTGAATTTAATGAGGACAATCTTTCTCATTGAATAGAAGTACATCACTTCTTTATAGCAGCGGAGACAAAGAGTAACTTGAAGCCACACAGAGATATGTAGAACTTTATTCTCTTTATTGATAGTTGAAGAAGAGTACAAGACTTGTATTGAAGTACAATGATTACAGCACATCTCACTTTACATTGGAAACCAACTGAACAATGCTATACAGCTTATATTTGATATTTGGATACAATGGATTACAACTCGATATACCGACTTGGCTTACAATCTCACTGGTACAACTGATTACAATGTTCCATACATTATGCCCTTTATAAACAGAAGACATCATCTTATGTAAGGAGAGCTTCTGTATGCCCAACAAATCTTCGATGCCGCGGGATCAATCCAGCTAATCTTCGTGTGTAGAATATCCCAAGCACGAGCACCTGCCCACAAAACGTGGGTCAGCACATCATCTATGTACTGGCGAGCAGAATCCAACCCACTCGCATAAACCAACATTTAAGTGATCATTTAAGCAAGCATTTATTAGAATGATCTTTCTATTTGGGGCCTAGCATCAGTTTACAGTTCATGGGTAATAATCAGAGTGAAGCATGTAAACATATTCTTAATAGCATTCATGTGGACATATCATTTTAGCATCCTTGGTGTTATCAAGCAAAGGCATCATTGAGGCATACTAAGTATTATCATGAAAAGGCATCATTGAGGCATCGTTAATATTAACATCTTAAACATGTTATGACAGTTCTCACTTCAAGCATCACTTAGCATGTATGTTGTGTTTGAGCAATGATTATAGTATGGCATCTTTCTAGCATACTAAATTTAACATGCTAAGCAGGATCTCATACTGAAAGGCTACATATAGCATCATTTACTTATTTGGAACGTAAGCATACAAGTTAAACTAACACATATATTGAATTATCACATTTAAGTGATTTCTTATCGATAGTCGACTCCCTCATACCTGCATCAAATACAGGTTAGCAGATATACTTACTCTGCCTGCATAAGACATTCATTAGCATGCATCCTGACTACATGGTCACTGGTGTTTAACCATATGGACATTGCCATATAGGTCTTCATTGGTAATGCGATGACTCCAGAGAAGGTAGCTAGCCCCAAAGGATGCCTCACAAAACCCGTGCCCCTACTGGTACTCCAATGTTTCCTCCCAGGCCGGATCGGTCGTCCTAACGTTCCGGGGTACCGTCCGAGAAAACATATCCCCATTACTTATGCATAAGTTGTCCTATGACCATGCGAATGCGTGTCCAACTCAATCGTGAACATAAAATGCATGGTAAAATATTGAAGTAAAGACAACAGTGCATCATCATTTATCTCATTCAAGTCATGTTCAATGACTTATTCATTCCCAACATTACCATCATTTCATTTGGTGATCTCAACGATCCCAAGCCTCATCAATTCTCATTCATTGCTTCATTGCAACATTTCTCATTTGTTCCTTCTAAGGAGGAACAACAGCATTCATTCATTTCAAAGGGACCTGTATCATTTCATTCATTTCATAGGGACAATAGCATATTCAATTCTTTTCTCATGTATCATTTATGCAGCATCTCATTATTCAAGTGATTCATTCATTTCATCGATCTTAAGCATAAGGGACATTATCAATTCAATCTCAGGCATCATGTTACATTAGCAGTTCGAGTGTGAATCGTTCAGCAATTCAAAGTTCATGTGTTATTCATTCAATAATTTCCAGCATATGAATTTCTATCAATTTAGCAACTAAAGCATCGCATCACAATTATTCAACATTCAAGGTAAGAGACATTAGGGACATATTCATAGCATCACATTATTCTATTTATTAAGCATGCAGGAATAAGGAGGAAGGAGGACAGTTCCACTTGCCTTATATAACGGTCTTCATGCTCCAATCCCACTAAGCGTAGATCTACTAGCGAGCCACATTCCAATACCCCTTCCGTCTAGCCAGCTAAGAAAGACTACATCAGTCTCAACTCTCTTGGTTTTCAACATAAGTCATGGTCCAACTTTCTGATCCCATCCAACAAGCCAACCAAATGCCTCGTGCGGAGCGGGGCATTACAGCCTGGAGGTTGCCTGCTAGCCTAGAGGAGACACAGTAGAGGTTGTATAGATAGTTTTTCAGTTGTCTTGAGTTGTATTCACTTTATGGATTACTGTATTTGAGCTTTGAGATGTATTTCTGGGTTTGTGTATCTTAGACACTTAGACTTCTATCTGCTGTATCTCTTTTGGATTTCATATTTTATCTATCTTTATCATGCTCTGCCTTAGATGTGATTGAGACTGTATTTGCTATGTCACCTCTATTCGGAGTGTATATACTGTACAGGTACCTTTATATTGTTAGATGTTTGACCTAGGACAGCGTTCTACCGCCGACACTGCGGCGTAGGCTGGACGTACCCACGTCTCGTGTCCTTACTCTTGGGTGCGGGTCGTGATACGCTCGATAATTGTGGATCATCACCGAAGGATAGTTTTACTACGAACCATGTTATATCTTATTTCGGAGCCAAATCACGTTCCGATGATTTCTATGTGACTACCCAAATCCGTACATAACCATTTCTATTGGCACAACTGATGCGCAACTATCCTCCGAGTAAAATCATGCACGGCCATCGATGATTTTGTAATTTACGAAACATCTACTCGTATCGAGTTCGAGTCTATCTTATTTCGCGGTCGACACACAAGATGCCATACGCATCGAACAATCGTCGATGATTTATAGTCTCGTCTTTAATCAATCACAAAGTTCATGATCAACCAGTTCATTTTATTCTCGTATCGTTACTTACAAAATTTTATAGCGTGGGGCACACTCTATTTTGTATTCTCACATTGTTTATGTTTTCTTACGTATCGATCTCGATACGCCGTATCCATTTCGATAAAATAAGGGTCAACTTTGAATCCATTTCAATGTCAACTTAACTAGCATCGCATACATCCAAGTTCACAACGAACTTTTCCATACGCATCGACTCGTTCTCCGATTTGCCGCGTCCCGCTATACTTCAATCGCGTAACTGAGTTACCGATTATCCAACATCGAACCCTCAAGTCATATGATCTCGTCCTCTAAGTTTCGCGTGTTTTTAGTCGTACTCAAATAAGTTTCTTCGTAACATAACCAACTATTTCTTAGGCACGATTACTCACGTCAACCAACTCTTCACCGAAGTCGCACATCGTACGATTCGATTACAATTCACATCGCCCAACTTTTCTATCAAAATCGCAAGTCATGCGATTCGATTCGCCTCGCCCAACATCTCAATCGGGATCGCAAGTCGTACGATTCGATTATAATTTGTATCGCACAACATTTTCATCGAGCTCGCAAGTCGTGCGGTTCGATTTCAACGTTTCAAGTTTCCTATCCCGTCGATCCGATTGTTGCCTCAAGGCATAATCGTTTCGCTAGTTTCCGTCATTCGACCGACACATAAATTTTTCAATTGACGTATCATTCAATGTTACAAGTCACGCCTTACCGTTCTAACCGATCATCGAAGAACACTTGCATCAACATTCTGTCATACAAATTCTCATTCGAGACTCAGTGCTATTCCGTCCGTTGCGGACAAACCTTCCGCAATTCTCACAATACGTCGATGTAATTCATCGTACAAGTGGTATTACATATACCACTCAGAATCGAGCCATTCATTGCATCGGTGGTATGCCATATACCACTCGGAAATCAAGTTACTTCCGTCGCAACGTACTCTTTACGAACTAACGATCTCTTTCGACTCACGATTTCTGCAGTGATCGTGCTTGATCACAACCGTAACTCTGATTAAATCAAATCCGAAACAACTCGGCCAATGCATTCATTTGCCAACACAAGCTCGGTGCGCAACCGAACCGATTTCGTTTCCCGATTTATAACTTTTGTTTTCTTCCGTTGCATCTTGTGCAAAAATTTATTCTCGGTATCCGTTGCACTTCGTTCAGCGATTACTTTGATATGCGTTGCACCACGTGCAATAATTTTACTTTTGACATACATTGCATATCGTGTAACGATTTATTTTCGATATTTACCGCACCTCGTGCATCAATTTATTTTCGATATCTGTTGCACCTCGTGCAACATTTTATTTCCGACATTCAAAGTCAATGCTCAAATCCGTTCAACACATTCGATATTGACTTATCGCTTTTCATCGCAACGCACATTCGAAATCGATATGTGAATCCGTTCGACACATTCAATATCAACTTTCATTTTCTTTTCAACGCATCATTTACAATCAACGCATGGCAATTGCTGCAGCAACATTCCACAACTTTCATTGTATTTGATGCAACCAACATTTCCCGTATCGTTCGTTGCAAACAACGAATATCTCAAATTATAATTCACGACGTGTTGCATCCGCAGCAACATATCCTTGAATTCACATCTCGCAACTTGTTGCACTTGCAGCAACAAACCCTTCCCGACTTTTTTCGCAACACCATGTAATTTCCAAAACAACACGCGGCAAAATTACATGATTTGTATTAGACCTATTGTATGGAACGTCCAGTGCGGCATCGAGTAGAGTCAAGAGTGATTTCGATTGGTGGTGGGCAACGTTTTGGAATTGAAATAAAACAAGCGTCCAGAGGAAATTGAGCCTAGAGCTCTGATACCAATTTGTCATACCCCGACCCAGAATCACCCGAATCTTCGTCCTCGCATGGGGCGTGATGCCGCACGATCCTGGAGTTGCTCTCGTACAAGGCAAGATGACAAGTTCTCAAATGATTATCTTTGAGTTGAACATTAACAACGAAAGGAAAACAGAGTATACGAAACGATTCTCTTTATTGATATTCGAAATCAGATTACAAAGGCTTTTGATAGCCCAACGGAATATGCCAGATTGGCTACAATACTCAAGTTTTCTTTGCCCACAAAGAATTTCACCGTTCCATACATCATGCCTTCTATATCTCGGCCGCATCAATCCTGTTGCATATCCGAGCGTCAATGCGATCGCACGCTTCAATACGCTTCGGCATTTCAAGCCTCAACGCGTTCAAGCGAAGCTCCGCCGCGAGCAGACCAATCCCTGAACCTGCTAGCAAACTAGTGGGGGATTAGTACTTTTGTCCTCGCTGTACTGATCAAAAACTTACTTAACAAACTGACATTTAGTATTGTATTGATTCATACAAACATACAATTTAGTTCTCTTTCTATGTTCTCCTTAGGATGAGTTCATGGCATATTTGAAGACTGTAAAGCATGGCAAGCATGTTATTCAATTCGCGTAAGTAAACAGACAAGCAATCTCGTGTTTGATTCGTGGCACGACTTAGAAATATCGACGCACTCGCTCTTGCACCGACGCAAGGTGAATACGCCTATCCGTTTTCCCTGTCATGTTATAAGTGCCTTCTATTCAGGATCCATCCATGCAAGATATACGTATACCTTGCACTTCCAAATCCATCGCCCTTAACTATATGAAGGTCACTAGCTTTCCGGGCTACAATGGACTTATATTATCGAATCAAAACATAAGACGATGTTAACTCTGTGCGGTTGCTAACCAACATCAGAGGCCACCGAAATAATCGCAGCAAGTGGCTTATCACATTCACCAGACGGTCGCTACCTATCTAAATGAAGTGCACCAACAATACCATAAACGAATCCCTCCTAGGCCGAACGGTCCTAGCGCCCTGGTGCGTCGCGTTCGAGGGAATACCCATACACGGGCTTTTATATCTTTAAGTCCATTTGACCATGCAACGAATCTTATCTTTTATACAACCAAACAAGTTCGCTTATCTCTATTTCAATTGGCACAACGCCCGAATGTCCTCAACGAATGCCCGAAGGCCACGAACATTTCGAAGGCACCATGCCGCATTGTCATCTCGTATTTCTTCCGTTAACTTTCTATGTTCTTACGTTTCATACTTCGTTTCAATGTTCAATGGCATTATGCTTCAACTCAATATTCGTCAACCGAACGACCCGAAGGTCCCGAACACCTTTCGAGGCATTATGTCATATCCGACAGTTCCGCCACATTCATGCCACAACTGTATTCTTTCGTAACGAAGCCATCTTTTATGATCCTGTGCACGTAGGCACGTTTCGACCGTATTTTCGATGTTCTATGACTTAGCATTCAATGTCCGTGGCTTGCGCGCTAGGGCGCTCGCCTATTGTCTTTCAATATTTTAGCCGTTCTAACTCGTACGCGAAGGCACGGTATGGTTCGTGCACTAAGGAACTCGCCGAGTACAGTTATCCCATGTTCTTGCGACTTGCGCACCAAGGCGCTCGCCTTTGCGATATCTAATGTTCCATCGCGACTCGTACGTCTGCCGTATGATTCATTTCCATTGTTCTATCTAGTGTTTGACGTGCACTACGTTTATCTCTCTATCGAGCCACGCCCGTGGCATTGATAGGTTAACTCAGCATTCAATGATATGTATTTTACTTAAGCATGACGGAGTAGAAAAGAGAGTTAATGTCCCCCCACCTTGAGTCAATCCGCCTTTGTCGTTTCGTCGAGCTGATACGGCTCGATTTCATAACTTTGTTGCACGGCCACTCTCATGACTTAGCCATTCGAGCACTTCATGCTTCATTGAATTATACGTCCGTTTTGGCTTACCGTGCCCAAGTTCCAGTCCGTCGCAAGGCGGTAATTTGGTTTTGCGGACCCTTTATTAAATATGGCAAAAGATCGACCTCTAATATTTTCGCGTCAAAGTATAACCTGCACACGAAAACAACTAAAATCAATACTTGCATCGATTCGGACTTGCGCCTTGGTCGATTCGATTTCTTAGAATCTTCGAGCCGTCTCAACGCACTTATCCTTCGAGGCAATGCGGCGCTTCGCATCGATTCACTCGATGCATTCTTTGGGACAAGGCAACTCTTCGTATCGACTTAGTTTGATGCATTGCTCGGGACAACTCAACACTTTGTATCGATTCGCATCGATACGTAATCGGGTCAAACTCTTCGAGTCAACGACTCAGCATAATGCACCGTACGGAGCGGGGCATTACAATTTTCCTCAAGAGCAAATACCTTAGCACATCCCCATTCTGGTTAGTAGCACCAAAACATTCTTCTTCATGTGTATGGACTAGCATTCTCAATAGTCGAGGTTTTTTTAAGAACAATGTAATATGGTCAGTGGGAGATGGGACTCAGATTAATATTTGGCATGATCCATGGGTGCCATCTACGCCTAATCACAGAGTACATGGATTTGACTTCAGCAACAAATGGGTTCATAAAGTTTCAGATCTTATCAACACAACTACCAAAATGTGGAAGGCAAATTTGATCAATATTATATTTCCAACTGATGAGGCTACAGCGATATTGAAGATTCAAATCTTTGCAAACTGTACCTCTGATAAACTGATTTGGAAACATACTACAGATGGTAGACTTACAACCAAATCAGCTTATCGTACCATTCATGAGAGTCTGAGACAAGACACATCTAACTTTGATGATAATACATTCACTGAATGGAAGAAGCTCTGGAGCTTAAATTTCATCAGTCCTAATGTGTTATTATTCGGATGGCGTGCTCTTACCAACTCTCTCCCTACCAAAGAAAACATTCATCGACGCATCAACCATATCGAAGCCACTTGCCCACTTTGTGAGGTACATATTAAAACCACTAATCATCTCCTCTTTCATTGTCCTTTAACAGGTATCACATGGAGCAATTTACCATCAATACTCCCACTGATTCAAGATGGTTGTACTATTTCATCTTTCATAACTTCCCTGTTGAAGGAGGGTGACAGGAAGAAAACTGCAATAGGATTTTATCTTATGTGGCACATTTGGAAAGCCAGGAATAGATTTATCTTTGAACAACAACATACCAATAAAAAAAGAATCTTTGAAGAAGCTTTCAACATGAAGGAGAAATTCGAAGCAACTAAAAAAGGTCATCCTCCAACTGATTCAACAGTATCTAGAGTTCAAGCCATCACCCACTGGTCTCCACCGCTACACAATGGCTTAAAAATCAACTTTGATAGAGCATACCTGGATGAAAAGATGTCTGCAGGAGCTGTTCTTCGCGACGCCAAAGGGAACTTCATCTTGGCCCTATCGATGTCAACGCCTGGAGGTTCACCATTAGAAGTTGAAGCAATGGGTGTTCGTCTTGCTCTGGATATTTGCCACAGAGATCAACTTCGTAACACCATCATTGAAAGAGATTGCAAGGTTCTTATCGACTCAATCATCACATTCGACATTCCCCCTCTATGACGTGCTCGACATATCATTGAAGATGCAAGGATGGCTCTAAAATCTGACTCGAACATTTCATTTTCATTCATCCACAGAAGTGCAAATGTTTGCGCTCATTCCCTTGCTTCTCATGCTTTATTGTCTAACATCTCTAATATCATATGTGCATATGAAGAGATTCCATCTTGTATTGCATCTCATGCCTTTCATGGCATGGACTTTGTATTCCTATGAACTTTCATATATGAGACTTCCTTTTTAAAAAAAAACATATCACTTTGGGCATCATATTCCCCACCATAGGGAATACTAATCCCATGAGGAGAAGTAGGTATTTGTTATTCCCACCTGATGGGAATTAAAAAAAAAATCACCCAAGCTAGTCACAATCAACACATAAATCCAAATGTAAATTAAACATGAACCCAATCTGACTTGACCAAACCTGATTTGGACTATAGTACTCAAGTCCGACTAGGCCCATACCTTACTGATCCCCCAACCTAGATCCAATCTCAACTTAAACCCGAATGAACATGATCCAAACCTGGAACCGAAAAAAAATTGCCCTGACTCGACCAAAATCAATCTAGGCTTGACCAAAACCCTACACGAACGCAACCCGACATAACTCAACTAGAGCCAAAATCTAACAGATTCAATTATGTTATTATAATATAATTTTTTTGATATGGCCAATTTAGAAATAATATGTTTAAATATTATATTTCTATCATTTTATGTATAATAAAAAAAAGAATTCTCTATTCTGAGGAATACTATGTGTTCTACCAAGCATTGTATAACTAAATATCTAACAATTTAGTGCTAAGGAATATTACTTTCAGGAATATAAAATTTTCAAGAATATCGTAATAAGTGTACCAAACGGCTTTTGTGTAATTTTGTTTACCTTACTATCATAATTCACTACTACATATATTATATTGTAAACTAAAATGGGAAGTAACACCCTACTATTTTCAACACATGATTGGAATCCACTAATGTTGAGATTGTTGATTTTATATATTTGTAACTATTATTGTATACCTCACTTTAGTTCCATATCGCATGGACTAAAAGAGGATGTCATGACTTGTTCATATAAATGTACGAAGACTTCATATATTTTAGAGATGTCAATAAAATTAAGAGTTCTCTTAGGATTTCTTTTTATGGTATCAAAGCTATAAAAATATGGAGATAACCCTAACTCAAAAAAAAAACTTTTCCCACCCCCTCCCAACAATGGTGTTCGCCTATTCCATACTAGATGTTGATAATTAACAAAAAATGATTATAATATCTATTGCAACTAATCGATCACATAAAAGTCACTCAAACAATCCTTCAAAACAAGACGCACTATTCAATACTTAAATTGATAGAGATATCACATTCTGGATACAAAATGTAACTCAAATGGGAAAAGAAGAACAAGGCTTTCTACTTCTTTGTTTCTATACTTTTATGTTTGTAAATCATCCTTAGGACTATTTGTAACATAATGGTAATTGGAAATTCAAAACCTAAACCAATACCTAACCCAAAAACCCAGTTTACTGATCATGAGTATAAGAATGGTATACCATTGGTATGTTGTCAAAAGAATATTGAACCCCAACTTTGTTTCAGAGACCTTCTATCCCCAAAATCTGTGTTGGTGGTATACCGACGGTATACTGCCAATGGATTATTGAATCTCATATTCCTTCCATCAAGTCCCCTTGTGTCCATTTCTACAGTAGCGTTATACCATTGGATACTTTCGAGACAATTTTTAATATTGGAACAACTAGAAAACTAGACGTTTTTAGCAGTTATGGTGCAGAGCGGTATACTGACAATATACCGCTTGCATATAAGTGGTTGCATTAAATGAGCTATTTTTAGGGGTCATATTTATTATTTCTGGTGAGTCTCATTTATTTCCAACTTCTTAATCCATAAAATTTTCCAACAAACAAAAACCCAAGCTCCAACACATATAGACTTCACTTGCAACTACCATTGTGTTAGAGTATTCAAGTGTTGTAACTTTAGATATAATTGTTTAAAAGATCAAATATTTTCATCTTTGTGGTTGAAGTCTTCAAGCTCTTATCAAAGCTCTAGTGTAAGAAGTTGACGATTCTTCAGATCAAAATTCGTGTTATGAAAGTATTGTTGAATAGTGGATTAAAGTCGGAAAGAGTTTCATACCTTCGAGGAGGAGACACGATACATCGAGGGTTGATTCCCTTGCATGATCTCTTTAAATTCCACTTTATATTCATTATTTGTGTTATTTAGTTATAAAATCCAATTTCCCCCTCTATGGTTGTCTATAATTTGTATCAGAGGAAGGGATCTTGTAGTGGATCCATTAACATCCTTGAGTACCATCCCTAGTCTCAACACCAACTATGGTAAAAGTTAATCCACAAATATATCTCATCAATTTGATGGGACTAATTATAACTATTGAAAAACTACGATGAATATTTATTTAAAGTCATTAGATTTTGATTTATGGAGTAGTATCACAAATGGGTACAAAAGGTTAAAATGAATGTCGATGGTAACTTGATTGACAAGCCTATATACCGAAAATGAGAAAAAAGACAAAAAGTCTTGATGTTGAAGCTATGAGTACACTTTATTTTGCTCTTGATAGAAATGAGTTTAAAAGAATTTCCACATGTACTACTTCTCAAGGAATATGGAGACTGCTTGAGGTTACATATGAAGACACTTCACAAGTGAAAGAGTCACTACGAAAAATAGTGCTTTAGGGATGACACTATTAGATACACTACTTTGAAGTGTCATAAAAGATTAATATTGTGATAACTATTTTTTGTAATAAAAGATAATATTATTTAGGATAGATTTATAAATGGACCCTAATATGTACCTTATTTAAGACGGATAACTGATTTTTTTTCCCAATAAAGTCTTGGTGGGAAGGGAAAATAGGTGCCCCCCAAAAGTCTTGATGGTAACTATTGTATGGAACATTCACTAGAACATCGAAAATGGTCAAAAGACTTGATTACGAAAACAACTCAGAGTCAAAGAAAATCAATTGAGAGTCAAGAAAGTAAAGCAATGCTCTTATACCATTATGCCATATACGATTTCGCATGATCGAAAGTTGTCACTGGACATGATGTCATAGAAGCCTAAATTGTACGTATACAAGACAAGCACCAAACATGATCGATAAAACATTTAAAAGACAAGTCATTGTAGCAGAAAATAAATAAAATAAATTGATAGACACAAGATATATATAAAAATAATTTTCTTTATTGATAATATGTGGCATAATTATAAAGATTGTAGGACAAAAAAAACAATATTATAAATACTAGATCCTAATACAATAAACAATGCTACAAGTCGTACAACTCATGAAACTAATACAATCAATATTGTTACATACATTATGTTCTTTAAACAAAAGAAGACAGCTTAGGGTGCACACCTTAAAGTTGCCAACCAAACTCCAATGCCTCAGCACGTCCAAACAGCTTCTTATACATGTATAGTTAGGTTGTTAGCACATTGGGGAATACATTGGTGAGTGGCCTTAGACAAATTCACCTAAAACTAATACGTTGATTATGTGAATGGAGGTAAATACTATGTGTTCTTTCTAATCTTATCTTAGGATCGGTTAACAATTCATAAGCATAAAAACGTGTTTGTAAGTATAAAAGTGTCACTTAACAAAGTGGAACTTATCTAATACTTTACATCCTTCCATGCTTACAATGATATCATTCATAATATATATAAATGTGTCATAATACATGTTTCTGCATAAGACATATGTTAACCTTCATAAAATATATATAAATGTGACGTAAACTTGTCCATGTGACTAACTTGTTAATCTACAAGCAGATAATATTAGCATGCATCATAAACTATATGGAAGTCACTGGCACCACAAGCTATCTTGACTATCTCCAGTTAGACGAGTCTCTTTCAGTCCCGGTAGCTAGTCTCTACTGAAAGTTTTTGAATCATCCCGTATTGATCCTAGGATTCTAATCTAAATATTTATCCCGACTAAAGGTCAAATAATACCCCATATTAGAATGTCAGCACAACCATCCTTGTTTCTTCTAGGCTGAAAAACCTTATGCATAAGTTATCCATGACCATGCAAATGCGTGAACAGATAAACTATAAAATATATACATAATACAAAAACTGAAATAACTATGCAACACATCTCTTCTACACTATCACATTTCTTGAGCCATCACTCGTACTTTCATTCTTCCCCATCTAAGAATTTATGCCTTGACGACTCGACAATCCCAAACCTTTCCAATTTTCATTCATCTAAAACTACTTCACTATACTCCACAAGACACATCACAATAGTACTATATTCCACATCTATAATATAATAGTAGAACTATATTCCAAATGATAATATAACTACAACACTATATCAAAGTCTATAACATCGAATTAATTTTCCATGTAACATGCACCTATACAGCAAATTGACAATAACATGTTACTCTCTTTATCTTGGCTTTTTTTATTAGAATTAAAAAACTCATTAAATAGCAACGAAGACAAACAAGATCAATTTTATTATGTGTGGAGGTAAAGGAGAGAATGATCAAAACCACCCACAGTGAAAAATGTTTATCTGTCTCGACCGAGCAGATCCCTGAATAATTTTGTGCATGAATCCAAGTCCAAATTGTCCTTCAAGCCAACATGCAAGCACAATGTACCGCACGGAATCGGACATTATAGTTGGTCTTATGGGAGGTGTCATAAGGTTGATTGAGCTTTGTCAAGGTTTTGTGGAAAGACTGAGAATTGGTGACCATTGTTAATGACTAGGGTTTGATGGTAGGGGTGGCAGTTGTTTGATAGACTAGGATTTTATGGGTTATTTGAGGATGGTGGAGATGAAGGTAGGCATTTGATGGAGAGCTTTGTCAAGCTAGTTATTCCTTGGGTTTTCCTATGGAGATGGGCATTTGATGAAGTTGGTGGATAAGTTTTTGAAAAGAAAAAAAGGGGAGAGCTTGGTTCTAGGAGAACCATGCTCCAATACCCTATTAAGATTGTAAAGACTCAATTCTGTGGGGTTTGTTTCATTGATGTAGTGATTACATAGTCATAGGAGAGGGCAGATTCCAACTTAGCCATGTTTTTTTTGTTCGATTGCTTTTTCCCTTTTGTTTATTAATGATCTCATAGTATAAATTATAATGTAGTTGTTGAGCGGAATATATACTATGAGTTGGTGAGATAGGATCCTTCTCATGAGAAACCAATATTGAAGATTGATGTCCACTATTATGTCTACCTAAACTTACTTGTATACACATAAGTGGTTTGGGTGTATCCAATCCATGCATGAAATATTTGCAAAATAAATGGATTCTAAGTGATTTTAAAATCGTTTGATTTGGTTCATCTTGATATACGAGTAGATGTTCATTATTTGATGTTTGATGCACAAGTTTGATGATGTTTATGTCATCGAGATTGGTGTAGTAGTTGGTCTAGATAGCAGATTGGGCCATCTTATGTTAATGATCTTCTTCCAATATATGACCCAAACTTAATATAGCATAGGAATTTGAATTTTAATATAATTCAAATAACTCTGTTTAATGAGCTCGGATGGGTCTGTATACAATTTTAAAACCTAGTATTTGTACACATAGTATATGTATACCCCTCCGAGCTCATCCCCTTCTTCCCTAATTTTAATACCTAGTATCAGTATACAAAGTATTATATGGCAGTCATTAGGCATCTGATGTTGGAATTTTCATTCATAACTCCACATTTGATGGTTGTACCAATATGTTATGATTTTTAGATCATACTAATGTAAATATGTGCTTCTAGTGACTTGAAGCATGGGGCTGATGCTTTTACTGGGACCAGTTGTGGAAGGAAATGCTCGTGTCCAAGGACCCCAATGCTACTATCTTCATGGTAACTGACTGCACAGTTTTGTGCATGGATACTTTGGACATGATACCGATATGATAAAGGGAAGGTTTCTATTAGTTTAGGTACCAATTAAAGTTTCTTGATAGTTTTACTTTTTTTTTCTTCACTGTTGAGTCCATGGAAAAGGTGAGGTAGGATCTACAATGTGAAACATACATGAACTTCATATGTGTTAGTCCCGGGGTGTAATTTTTTGATGGAAAACTAATATTGGTACAACACTTCGAGGAAAGTGCGCAACAAAGATCCCGGAGGACTCTAATAGACGAAATCAAATGTGACACTTCGAAAAAGGCACAAAAGGATTAGTAATAGCAACAGTGAAATCCATTTTGAAACTTCTAAGTGGATGGACAGAAAATGGAATGGACAGAATGATAAAATGGCATGCTGGGTGAATGATCACCAGCGCTCAAAGCTTGATTCGCCCCACACGAACAGCTTCCTAGAACCAGCAAGTTTGACGGAGAACTTCGGAACACTCTTCTCTTCTGACTCCACGAACGGACTGAAATGGCGTACATTACTCTCTTCTCTGCTCTCTAGAATTTTGTAAGAAATTAGTATTCTGTCAACTGACCTGAATGAGAGAGAAGAGAACGACTTAAATAGACGTGCGCAGTAACTGCCCAGTATGCAAAACGTTTGGAACATGGGGAAAACCGCTCCGAATGTTTCGTAATCGCTCAAATCGTGCACAGACACGATTTGAGCCAACTGGCGTAAATCGCGTGCCAATTTGCGCATAGCGCTCTAACAGCGCACAGCGCACGCAATCGTACAACACTGCGCCAACTGTGCACACATGCACTACACGCCAACTGTGCGCCAACTAGCAGCACCACCTGGCCGCACTATCTGGTCGTACGATCGGGCCACACGAACAGGTGCACGATCGGCTACGTAGAGGCTCGCACAACGAGCACAACTTAAGCGCACTATGCGTCTAGCGACGATGCTGACGTGCTAAGTGCAAAGTGCGCCAACAAAATGCCATATTACGTCTCATGAGCCCATGAGCCTGAGTCCGAGTCGCTAAGCCCCTATGGGGCTTAGCTCCAATGGAATAAATTCTAAGAGCAAAAAGCATTGATGCTTTAACATGGAGTCTTATCCTTACCTCCTAGTAAAATTACCCACATGGTTCCCTCCTTAGGGTCATGTAGCACCCAGTTTTCCAAATGAGGGTAATTTTAAAATTTCGTATTTATAATTATTTTAATAATGATATTTAATTCATATATGATTTTTGGTGATTTTAAATCATTTTAAAATTATTTAAATCAATGACTTGTGGTTTTAACGTTTTGCTAGTGAAACCCTAGAGACTGTTTGACCTAGAGCCTAACCATGTGATTATGATATTTTAATATCATTTTTGGCCTAAGAATATTTTTTGTATTTGACCTCTTTGAATTATTTTGATATTATTTTATTATTTATGATATTGTTTTGGGGTTATTTGAGTCGGGTTCGAATTTCAACTCAATCCGACTTGAAACAGGGACCCGGGGGTAGTTTGACTCTAGTGGGACCCACACACTAGTTAGGCATGGCCCACATGATATTAATTTTAGTCCACATGATAGAAATATTTTAGTTAGAGGTTAGACTAATTATTATGGATAAGGTTAGTGTGATTAGAGACTTTAGAATGACTAATTTAGCCCCAACCAATTAGCCCTTTCCTAATACTCATAGAATAGGTTAGTGGGGGCATTTTGGACCTTACCATAATAGGACAAATAGCCCCATATGGCCAGCCACTTTGGGAGAGGATAGACTGAAGTTCATTTCATTATTCTCATCCACACTCTCTCTCTTGTTCTTTCCCAAATTCCTAGAGAGCAATCCCTAGCAATTTCTCCACCAAATTCTTCCATTTCACCACCAAATCTTCTTCGTTCCTTCTCCATTCTAGCCAAGGAGGAAGCTACCCAAGTTTGGGAGGATTCGGAGCTCGTTCGTGTCCTTTTGGAATCTCTACGTGTCGGTCACTACGCCAAAACATGCATTTTTCGACAGACCAAAACTGTCGTAAATCACATTAAACGACAGTTTTGACCTGTCACAACATCCGTCGTTAATAGCGCGTCCCAAAATTTAAATGACAGTTTTGGACTGTCGTTTTATAGCTGAATAAAACAACATTTATTATCTGTCAAATAAAAATGACGGACTAAAACTGTCAAACAACTTGTAAATTGATCTGCCACTATTTTTGCTTTTTCAACAGGTAAGATATGTCGTTTTTTGAAAATAGAATTCAAAAAAAATTCAATTCATTCATATCGAATCTATTTAAACCTTTTTATCCACTATAGAAAAATAAAATACATTTGAAAATAAAATTTCATATAACCATTAACAATCATCAATAATGAAAAAACTCCATCAAAATTGTATTAACGAGTAAATGTATCGAGTTTATATAGCAATATTCCATCAAAAAATAAAAAGTAACTCTAATGTTGCTAGCTCACAACGGTTTCGTCCTCATGATGAACAAAAGGAATATAATGTTATTTCTAGCTTGTAATCTCAAGTGTAGTACAAAAAAAATATTCAAAACCTCACAAATTGAACTAAATATTTTGGTCAGTTGATCATTTCGCCAACAGTAATATCATCAAACTTCCATCTCTATCGAACATCTCATTGCCATCAAAAATTTCATCGCCAATGATATTAGAAGCTTCATCATTCAATGGTGCATCTATATTCACGCGAGCAATAGCAATGGCTTTCTTTCTGAAATTCTTCAAAAGATAAATCTTTATGGGCAAGGTAAGCATGATCATGTCCCTATATACAAACATAAGAGAAAAACATAAGTATAGAATAGTTCTTGATTCTCCATAAGTATTCAAAATAAATCTATAAAGTTACATACCTATATAACAAGGATAGAAATAGATGATAAGGAAAAAAAACATAAGTATAACCATAGACATCTGTGACCATGTTTTAAAAGCCCAGTTAAAATCTAGCTAAATGGCATGTTTTCAATTACTTGATACCAACAATTGCAAATGAAAGGACAACCTATGGACACAATACTATCTTGGCATACCAATGAGGATTTTGACATTGTTAAAATTAACACAGACTCACAATTCAGAGCTCAATGCTCTTTAAGAAAAAAAAAACCTTACAACAAAAGTAGTGCAATATACCAGAAATAAGATGTGAAAACAACAGTATAAGTACATGATACTAATCTAGAGTGGATACTGGCAACTCCTTGCTCAACCCATCTGGAACAAAAAAAAACTATTTTTGCCGGATATTTCATCCTAAGCAAATAGTAAACTGGAAACATACTTATAGAAGCTGCAGTATATGTTGCACAGACTAAATAATGAACACGACACAAACAAGGAACTAATTTTGGTGTCCTACTGTATTAGGCAATAAGGACCGGATCAGTTTTGAGAATGTCATGCTTCCTGTGCTACAAAAGACATCATCAGTAGATATGGTAGATATTATGTACTGTTATATGCAAAGAATGCAAGATAAAGTAATATCATCATGAATCCTTATTTCTATCAGTTGTGAAATAGATGAACCATATTTTCATCAAAAGAAAGCTAGAATGAACATTTCATTATAAACATGCATTTGGACTCCACCTAGAATATACTCTACAACCATCCGGACATCAAAGGAAAGCTGGAATGAATACGTTATTGTAAACTACATCAATTAATTTATCCATGACATTGCGAGCGGCGTCCACTATACGACATGGCAAGCCCCAATCTGACAAACAATTTTTTAATACCTTGAGAACAATATATTAAAAGAAGCGCTAGTAACGAGCAAATATAAATATTGGCATGATTATATTACAAACATTAGTATAATAAAAATGCTATATGAACCCATAAAAGCGAATACTATATGTTCCTAGCAAGGTTTCTACAAGAGAAGAATAAAATACAGTGGAATTATCAAAGAGCAGGATAAGAGTTAGATACATCTGGTGGAGTATACATCACAGAGATAACAAAAACTTTACCTTTTCCCACATAAACCGTGATATTGCAATAAAAATGGTCAAGATTGTACATCCAGGTCAGATATAGCCCTCCAACTCAACTGGCATGCTACTCAACCATTGAAAAGTCTGCAAATTGGGAATACGATGAATACGAAAGCCACACAAAACCTTGTATGGTAAATGGTATAATTTCCAAATGCTACATGCACTTCTAAATCTCACAAGATACCTGGTGGCGCAACCTTCTAGGAAACTCTGCAAGGTTCCAGCCATAAAGCTTAAATGATATACGACCTGTTGGACACTAGAATAAATAAGCAACATAGGGGTTTCTTTTTGTTTTTTGATGGAATATTGCTATGAAGCTTAAATCATATTGATTAATATAACTTATAAAAAGAAACCCCGATGATATTTTGAGAACAGGAAAAATGATGATAATTGAAATGAAGTGCATGTAGAATAAATATCATTGAGGTTTCATTTTGCAATACCAAGGATCATAAATAAGCAATATGCATTTGCAAGTTATATTAGTCAATATGAAAACACACTTGTCGAGGTTTTGATCATATATAGGTATGCAAAATAAGGAAAATGAGTTCACTTTGTATAAGTAATTTGAATGTACCTTCTGTCAGTTTTGATCATATATTAATCTTTGCAAAATAAGGAAAATGAGTTAAAGGAACCACAATATCAAATAGCTCCATGGTGTGCAGAACCATCAAATTATACATGTATTCCTCCAGGTGAAGCTTTTCCTTAAAAGTTAATTCCTTTGCTTTTGACATCTCTAAGTTCTGGTAGCAATTTCTGTAATTTATCAACAGAAGATGATCCTTTACCAGCAATAGAAGGACGCCAAATTTATTTCAGGTGAAGGTTTTCCAAGAAGAGACCTACAAGCATGTGGGTACATGGTTAATGGGAATATAAGTTATAATTTTGAGCTACCATTCTATATATCTTTGTATAAGCACCGAGGTACATACGAAACTATCAGTATGCTGCCAAGATATAGTGTGCCGGGTGTCTTCTTATTTAAGACTTTTTTAAGTTGGTAGCATTGTTAAATAAATTACTATGTGCTGATATAAAGAAAGCTAAGAAAAAAATAATATAGTGTGCCGGGTGTTTTCTTATTTATGAAATATAAGTGAAAACCTTGCACTGCAGCACTGTGAGTAGAGTTATTTTTGTCTTGTGTTATTCTAGGCCCAAGCTTATCATTCCAACTTTTTTGAGTCACTGGATACAAGCAACAATTTTAAGTTATACTAGATACTCATTTAGCAAAAAATGATGGAAACATGTATAGGCATTTGTAGTTTGCACATGATCAAAATAAGGCATTCAATGTTAACGTTCATGATATAGTGGATTAAAGATCAACTAACCACCTTGACGAACAAATCAATTTTTTGTATAAAAAAAAGTGCACAGAACTGAAAGGAAAAAAACATAAAAACATTAACTCAAGTGTTAAAGGGGAAGAGGAAGCCATACTCTTTTATCTCCAAGTTTTACTTGAGTTCCTCCATGCTCTAGGTGCTCTTTACTGCAAAAAAACAAGTAGCAGAATAACCCATATTACGTGAAATACCAACTTGAGAGCAAATTTTGAAACATAGCAGTCAAAGAAGTATCCATGCTCTTGAATATGCTTATCATATCTTCCATGTGAACAGAGTGTCCATTATCTACAAGCATGCAGGTTTAAGTATATATGGTATTTTAAACAAAAAAACCTTCAGAAGATTGCCTTGCAGTAACAATTTTTTTTTAAACTAGTATTACAACGAACCATATAAATACCTATAACACAAAGATATCTAGAATGGTAGCTAAAAATTACAACTTATATTCCCATTAACCATGTACCCACATGCTTGTAGGCCTCTTCCTGGAAAACCTTCACCTGAAATAAATTTGGCGTCCTTCTATTGCTGGTAAAGGATCATCTTCTGTTGATAAATTATGGAAATTGCTACCAGAACTTAGAGATGTCAAAAGCAAAGGAATTAACTTTTAAGGAAAAGCTTCACCTGGAGGAATACATGTATATATTAGTCAATATGAAAACACACTTATAGTTATTCAAATAAATGTGATAATGGTGAACTTAGAAGAGTGTGATAATGGTTTAACTATAGTTATTCAAATAAATTTAAAATACATATACATCATGATAAACTTGGAAGTGTGTGATAATGGTTTACTTATAGTTCTTCAAATAAATTTAAAATGTAAATCAAAATGATCTACAAATGCAGGTGGTAAAACCTGCAGTATTGCTATAAAAAAATTACAATCAAATTAATTGGTGTTACATGCAAATCAAAATGATCTACAAGTTTAGGTTGGTGGGTGTAGTTGTTTACTGAAACATATATAATTTTGATGGTTAAATGGATGACCCCCCAAATTAGGGTTGAACCCACTTAATTTTTTAAACTAAACAAATCAATTAGAAGATGTTAAATTGACTAGCAAAACACAAATATAAATGGATCTTGAGAGTCTAGATGAAAAAATCCAACATCCAAAGATAATGATTACTATAAAAAAATTGTGTTAATTGATGTTTTACATTTAAAGTGCTGTCGCATTTTGAGTTCTTTCTATCTTTGGCCTCCATAATACAGTGATGAGATATGGACCAACTATTTAACATGTTGGAATTGAAAAAAAAGGCCAATTGCTTCCGGAATACCTGGTAGATGCATTGATTGCCTTAGAAGGTTTGACCTTTTACTCTAAATGAATCAACGAACCTTGGGTATAGAATTGGATAATGTTAATAACATGTTGTAGGAAAGAAGATTAACATGTTGTTGGAAAGAAGATTAAACATAGAAAAAGATACCAAGGAAGGATGCTCTAGTAGCTATATTGAGATCATGAAGGATATATGGAGTATTGACTACCACATGGACAACTGAAAAAGATTCTGCCCCATTTCCAGAATCGAGGTTTACATCTTAGACAGACTTGTGATCCCTAGATTTTATTTAAGGTATTTTTGGCTGCACATATTTTCTGAATATTGCATTGTGTGTTGCAAAATGTTATACCCTAAATGTTCTAGTGAGGTTGGCACTAAATTCATTATGGTCTAGATGGTTGTCTACTGGTTTCCTGACTTGTATTTCGATCTTTAATGTTAGACTTTTGCATCTATATTTATATATTTGGGGGCATTTTAGTTTGAAAAGGCTTGATGGTCCTCACTACTATAGTATCATTATTATAATTATAAAGTAAAGGAATTAGTGCACGTAGTATCAGAAACAAGTGGAAGTGGATGTTTTGTTGATGTTAATTGTTTCTTGCTGAATATATAAATAATTGACACTAGTCAATATGCTAAACACTGTTTCCCAATTTATCATTTTAGTTTTCAGGACTTAACTGGAATATGTATAATTGACACTAGTCAATATGCTGCACATCGTAACCCAGTTTATCATTCTTAAACTCAAGACTTAACTGGACCTGTGGGGTTAATGAGTTCGAATGCCTCGAAACAAAGTGCAGCATTGTGTTCCTTATCAACCTTGATCAGAATAACATCCAATGACACATTTTCAGAGTTTGAGATGGTCAGTACCAACTGTCTACCTCTAATTGTTGCATAATGGATTGAATTCTGTTTTGACATGCCATCTGTAATGATTTCTAATCTTTCCAGCATTTCAACAAGTTGTCGGAGCGGTCACTGCACGACCTACTATATGAAAATGATGTCAAGGTGATTTGACTCAAGAATTTTTCTAATCAGTGCCCAAAATATCACTCTGTTCTCACTCCATTAATAGCTATAATTCCTAGATCAATCTGAAAAGTTGTTTAAGGAGCCTATTCGCTTCAATTTGTAACCCTAGCAATCCTAACTTTTCCAAACTGGAAGATCGACTCAGTTTGTGTGGTTGTCTGTCATCGAAACTAATAAAATAATTAAACAAGCATCAAGGATAATTCATAGGAAATTAAGGAATTAAGGCATAATATTGTTTGAGACAGCAGGTAGGGGGAAAGCTGATACAACAAAATAACATGCACATTGATGTGTTGTAAGACAGCAGGTAGGGGGAATCTGATACAGACCTGTGTACAGGAAGGACGTTGTCCAAGTGTACCCAGTTCACACAAGTTAGTGTAGTAGACTGAACATCAACTGCAGGTAACACAATGTGTATCTATAGGAGCACTATATTTATCTAACAAGTTGAACACCTGAAACCCAGAGCGTCTAAACAATAAATGGTCATTTTCGAAAGCTGGTTAGGAAATGAATCAGTCACTGGAAGTCTTGGAGTGTCTTCGGAGTACGTAACATGCAAATAACCTAATGAATCAGTTTAAATTAAGTGTTTGAATAGAACTTGCGAACAAAAACCCGGTAAAAGAAAAAGGAAAAAAAGGAATCATGATATCTGTCAAAACATGGCTATATATCTGGGGTTTGGTTAGTAGATGCAAAACCTTTATTTCATTTTTCTGTGTCAGGAAATGCTAAATTAATCTGATATTGATATCCCATGCCAATTTTATCCTTATTGGTAATGTACACAATGCGTTAACTGATGCTCTTTTCCTTTACAGGAATCCAAGCTGTATGGGTCACACTTCAAAGATATTACTGTTGATACACCAAAACTTGACAAAGATCACTTTTGAAAATTCATATTGAAGATTGAATGTTAGAATCTGAAGATCTGGCTATTCGTTGATCATTGGACATCGTCTAGGATCAGGAAGTTACACCACGACCAAATTTTACTTGGATTCAGGCTGGATAGGAATTAGTATTTAAGTACTTCTAATTACTACTTCACACACTTTATTTTTTTTGAAGTTAGCATACATCAGTAGTTGATTCATCATTATGAAACTGATTTGCAAGACCATGTAGTAGCGAAATCAAGGATTTACATACAGATCTAATATACCTATCATAGTTTACTCACATATTTCCTTACTAAAAGAGAAAAATGTATTGCATTTGGATGATTATATCATAGAAATATGAAACTCTAAGGTGATCACACATTAAAAAAATTAGAACACTGATGATGGTGATCTTACATGCATAATTGCACTAACACACTAATTTAACCCAATTGTAGGTATTGGTGGTAGTTGGTATGGGATCAGGACCTACAAAATTGTATCGGTAACACCCGTATCGAATCGGTATCAGCGATACCGCAAACTGTGCTTCTAAACGACAAATTAATGACTGAAAAAGAAACAAGTTGGAAATGGCATATATAGGAAACTCCCTTTAGTTCTAAATATGCCATGTAATAATATCCATGGATTTTATGGTTTTTAGCTAAGCTAGCTGCTTCTATACGCTACTCTCAAATAAATGTAAAGATATGCAGGATAAGAGTACAACACATCAAGTACTGAAGTAATGAGCGAACTTTAATCACATGTCTACTTGGTATTCTCTTTGATGATATTTAACGTGTGTTCATACTTGCTGATAACATATATTTAGCTATAAACTTAGTAGTTAGACTTGTACCTCAGAATAGTTGCTTGATCTTTAGAAGTCCCTTCTTCCACCACTGACCGAGATAGAGAACGAACCAGAAAATAGTGAATAATTTCAGAGAGAACGGAGGATTGAAAAAATACAAAAAGATAAAAACCTAGAAAATAAACAAAAATAAACCCTAACATTTAACCCTAGAAAAGATTAAACCGCTCCTCCATTCCGTCCGAGTGAGCAACCTAAGTCTCGACTCTGGACCGTCCTTCCCGTCCTTCGCCCGACGAGACCGTCCTCCGGAAGGGCACAGGGCCGGGAAAGGAATAAAGGAGGGACAAACGGTGGCGGGGTGGTTCCAGCAATGGGGCGATTCCTGCAGTGGGGATATTCCAGCGACGGCACGGGCTCGAGCGGAGGCACGGGTTCGAGTGTGGGCACAGGTTTTTAGAGAGAACTTTAGAGAGAAGGAGATGATTACCTGACGGTGGATTAAGAGAAGGGCCAGCGGGGGTACGAGTTCCGGCAGGGGCAGGATTTTGAGAGAAGGAAGTTTTGGGAGGAGATCAGAAATAGAGAAAAATAAAGAAGAAAAAAGTTTTGAGAAGAGGAATTTTTCAGCGGGGGTTAGGCGCGGGTTTTGTAGAAATTTTGGCTTCTAAAATTTTTAGTGGATTTGGGAGCCAAAATTTTCGACAAAATTTTAATGGGAAACAACTGTTTTAATCTGTTGAAAAAACAAAACAACGATTTTAATCAGTTGAAAATACAATGACAGATTTAGTACGTTGTTATTGGACAACTCTAATTGTCGCAAATCGTCCGTTTTGGTGTAGTGGGTGTCGCTCCGGGAAGGCTTTTCTTCGATTCGATCTACCGGGAGGTATAAATCCCTTCTCCTTTTCATTTCCTCATACATATAGGTTTATTTTGAACCCATAGGTATGACCCCCATGGTTGTATCTCCATTTGTGTCCATTTTGTGTCCATTTGGAGGTCATAGGAGTGTCCTTTGTGTTGTGGTTGTGTCCATGTGGGAAAATCCCAAATTTGGACACATTATGTGTTGTTGTTATGTATGAATGAATTATTACATGTTTAATCTCATATTTTTGTATTGGAGATGTGTTCTATAGTGTCTCATATATATATATATATATATTAGTGTAGAGAGTGAGTTCTTGATATATTATGTTATATACTTGTGTTCTTTTGTCTCAAACTACCTAAATCCGTCATGATTTTTATCCACGTTTTTAGTTTCAGCCCTAACTTAGAAATGTCATAACTTCTAGCTCAAAGCTCCGTTTAATCTCCCATTTTTTTTAAAAGAAGCGTATTGAAGTTAGCTTTCCAAAAACATATAGTAATAGGCCTAATTCTTTCTATAACTTTCTGGAGAATTATTTGAGTGTCAGCTGTACGAAAGACAAACGCGTTCTCGGTGTTTTCGCGATTCCGGGAGTTTCCGGAAACGAAAACGCGATCCGTTTGAAGTTTCGGAAAGCTAACACATAGATCTATAACATACTTTAATCCTAAATTTTAATTCATGCTGAGATGGTACAGTATTGATTATTAGTAGGAGTTACTATTCGGCATATGCATTTTGTGCACCCTTGTGTGTAATATAATGTTCTATTTGATTTTAACCCATGTTAATGTATATACATTATGTAATTAAATAGAGAATGCAAGCATGAGTAAATGGTTAAATAAATGATGTATGAGGTGTAAGTATCCTATCTAATGTAAGCATGTATAAGTATGGCTTGTAATGAATATGTAGGTTCCATAGTATGTAATGTATGGTACATATAGTGGTGCAAGAGAATAAATAAATGCAAGCATGAATGTAATGTAATAATAGATGTAATGTATGCAATATACAAGTTAATGAGATGTAATGTTCTATGTTAACACAAATCCTATATTACCTCATGTACCCCCTTACACTATGTTGACACTATCACACTTGACACATTATTCACTTACACTTTGACACTCTTTGATATGTATACACTATGTATGCCCATTTAACCCTCACTTGCCCCTTTGCCATGTTCACATACACACATAGCCTCTTAAATAAGTATTTATGAATATAGTTAACTTAGCTATGTATGTATATTATATATATGTTAGCATATTGTGTTGTAATATATAAGTTTATATAACCATTTGAAATACCATGATTATAGACCTAATGTTGAATACCAATATATGCATGTGTATATATGTGTAGACATATATAGCTTAAAGTAATAGATTACCTAGTGTATATCCAATGTGAATTCTTGCCTATTTGAGTATTGAATAATTGCATGCTATATAGAGTTGGGTGTATGTTGGCTTGTATAGCCTTGTATTGATGTGTGCTTGCTAGGATAGTCTTGGTTAGGCCTAGTAAGACTTACTGGGTTAGGACATGACCTAGTTTGACTAGTGCAGTTGACCAGAGTTGACCAAGGGTTGACTTTGGCCTAGTTTGACCTAGATTCATGTAGAATACATTGTAGTGCTTTATATTACCCTTCTGGACATGTTGTGACTTGTGCTGTTCTAATTAGGAGCCAGACACCTCTTCTCGGACAGTATCTTTACCTTGGACATTCAGATATCAGGCGAGTACATTCTCTGATCATTTCATATCTTGTTTAGAATTATTTTCCTGCTTTAAATTACTTTACTTGATACTGTCACGTTGGTCACACGGATTGGTACTATATGGATCTTTTCATGAGATGTTATCCCCCTCGGGAGCATCGGATACTGCATGTTTTGTGCGTTTCACGAATCATCACGTATCTCTATGCTTCCTCTGATTCACGAATCGCTTGTGACACATGTACTCTCATGATCACAGAGCCATCATGAATCACCTTCACGTATCACTCATTTTATGAGCCATGTGAAGTTTCACGAATCTTAACATAACTTGAACAGATCCTTGTGTATTGATTGGGGATGGGGGAGTAGAAATAGACATGTGAATATTATCCAAGTAGCTGTAGTCATGAATCACTCTCTTAGCTGTAGTCATGAATCTCCTATGCCATTCACATGTTTATATTTTACTCTGACTCACTAGTCACTGTTAGTTCTCTATGTATAGTAGATATTTCTATTACAGTTCTCTTTCTCTGTTTACATACTGTATTTCCTTCAGATCATGTATCTTACTTTACTGCATGATTATATTTTCTAACCTGCTATGATCTGTTGAGATGTACTATGCTCGCTTCAGTCCTGACTGGACCCGTTGATAAATTTTACAGATAGCCTGGAGGTTGCCTGCTAGCCTAGAGGAGACAGTAGAGGTTGCATAGATAGCTAAGGTTTTTGCTTATAGTTTATTTTCAGTCATCTTGAGTTGTATTTATGGATTACTGTATTTGAGTTTTGAGATGTATTCTGAGTTTGTATCTTAGACACTTAGACTTCTATCTGTTGTATCTTTTTTCGATTTCATGTTTTATCTATCTTCCTTTATGCTCTACCTTAGATGTGATTGAGTTTACATTCTGCTATGCCACTCCCATTCGGGAAGTATAAACTGTTTAGTCTTATACTGTTAGATGCATTGAGACCTAGGACAGCATTCTACCGCCGATAATGCGGCGTAGGCTGGGTGTTGTTACGTTCTCGTGCCCTAACTCTATGGTGCGGGTCGTGACAGGTCACCACCCCATGTGCATATCTCAATAACACGTACCAAGTATATATTGAGATACACTTCATGATACTTTTTTCAATGTAGGACTAAATAATGCTAGGCATGTATTGAGAGCAAGCTCTCTCTACATGTTAAGGAAAAGATCCAACAATCCTCCACATATCTCGATATATGGATTTGAGTGTTTCCCATAATAACTGTCTATCATGCATTAGAATAGATGTCGATGACGACTTGAATCTTTTCGCATTGGTCAAACAACATACTATAATACAAGAATGGACTAAGCCTTGAATTCTGTACCATAGCTGTAATTCTTCGCACTCACATAATGTAGTCACATGTGCTTCTGGCTGCACATTAAAGGCCATGTGCCAGCCTGGTTTTAGTGTATAATTTTAGGTGTCTACAAGTATACCCTCAAGAGATTGTCTGCTATCTCTGTCCATACACTATATGTGAGTTCTTTATTAAAGAGATATGGCATGAAGCCTTGCGCTTCCCTTACGATGCTACGCCGCTATGACATGGCTTAAAGCCGAGACTTTACCCCTACCCGAAAACCTTATCGTAGTGTCATACTACTGTAGCATGAGGTCACAAGCCTCTTTTTAGTGCCAAACTATCCAGCATGAAGCCTTAGGCTTTCTTGCGGTGTTACGTCGCAACGATATGGCTTACAAGGTCGAGGTTTTACCCCTATCTGTGTACCTCATCGTAGATCTGGGTACCTCATCGTGGTGTCGTGCCACTGTAACATGAGGATATCCTCTCCTTTGTAGCGTTGTCTATAACTCTTTAATTTCATCATACAGTATTAGGCTACCTGCCTATTTGTAGTGCTATACCGCTGTGACTTGGCTTGCAAAGCTGAGGCATTATCCCTATCCGGGAACCTCATGGTGGAGTCACCCCACTGTAGCATGGAGTTACACTCCTTGTAGTATTGTACTACCGTGCTTCTTGTAAAGCACACCAGACATTCACTCTGCCTGAGAACTCATTAAGGCGTTTAAGCCATCCTATCACAGGATCCATTTTTCACAGAAAATATATAGTAGACAACAGTGGTTGTAGGTCCATAACCTTTTCATGCCACAAAGGACATGTACCTACTGTTCTTGATATTTTTTCAGTTAGTGGTCCTCCATTGAACCAAAAGCTCCATTGAACCAAAAGCTAGATGCCTAGTAGATTTCTCTTTGAACTAATAACATAAAACTTTATGGTAGGATTGCAATAACATAATATCAGAATACCTTTAAGCCCATTTTACAAGTTGTGTCATCGACCAGCTGGCACTAGAGGTCCTTTGTGAACGGATTCGCTAGGTTCTCTTGATTCCGGACATCAATTATTGTAATGACACCTCTCTTGATGAGATCGTGCGCTGCCATGTACATTAACCGCACAGTCCTCTTTTTTTGTTGAAGAGGTTATTTGATGCCACCGGTAAAGTCACCTGGTTGTCGCAATATATCGGAATCGTCGATATCTGTGCTCCAACCACTGGAAGTTCATACATAGGCTCCCGAAGCCATTCTGCTTCTTCTGCTGCGGTATCAAGTACAAAGAACTCATATTCTATGGAGGAACGAGAGAGCATAGTCTGCTTCTTCGACTTCTACGATATAGCAGGTCCATCCATTATGAAAATGAATTCACCTGTAGACCTCTCGCTCTCCAACTCAGAGCACCAGCTGGCATCACTGAAGCCTTCTACTACCGGCAGATCTTCGCTGTAGTAAAATGCATATGTCTGAGTTGAGATATCTCATTATCCGTTTTACAGCTTTTCAGTGCTCAATGCCTGGGTTGCTCGTGAAACGACTCAGCATTCCCACGGAGAAAGCTATGTCAGGCATTGTGACAGTAGTAGCATACATCAAACTCTCGATGACGCTTTCTTACTCCAGCCGCCTAACGCTTTTTCTCGAATTAGGCTTTAGCTTCAAATCATACCTGTAATGTGTATCGATCATTGGAAGATCCTGATACCCGTAGCGTGTGATCATTTTCTCAATATAATGAGACTGTGACAGTATTAGTCCAGCTTTCGTCCGGACACTACAAGAAAAATGATGATTCTTGACGGTTTATTAGTTGATGGTCGTGAAAAACCGTCAAGAAAATGGGTTATCTTGACGGATTTAGCCTTACATCAAGAAATGCCTTATTTTATGTTAATTTAGCAATCTTACAGCATAATAGTTGACGGTTTTAGAGGATCCGTCAAGAAATATCCTTTTATTTAGTGACGGTTCGGTAATACCCGTCAACTAATATATGCCTAAAAAAATTGGCACAATTTTTTTAGCTGCTATTTTGGTAATTTTTTTGAAATGTAAATCTATATTGACGTTAGTCATTCCATCCCATTTTATTTATTTTTCGATGCTTTCCTCTCCTTTATATTTCTCCATCTCTCTCATCCACCAGCCGATGGAGAAGGAGAGCTCAAATCTACATGCATCTCCTTCTCTTTTTCCTCTTCTACATCTCCATTCTCCTATTCTTCCTCTTCTTCCTCCTTTCTTCTCCTATAGACCCAAAACCCTAATTCCCAAATCAACCTAATCTCGTCTCCAAATCCTAACCCTACATCCATTGAAAAGGTACATCGGGATGGTCATCACGGCCCATTCGAGAAGCCAAATCGAAGAAGAACCAGCAGCAGCAGAAGAAGAAGAAGAAGAAGAAGAAGAAGCGGGCGTCGACGACCGAGGCTGACTGCTTCGAAGACGTCGACGACGTCGAGGAGAAATTCGACCTCCCGCCGGCGCCATGAATTAGAAACTGAGATCCAGCTCCAACTAATTTCCTCTATATCCTCTCTTCCAGAAGTCCATATCTGAAGCAATAGAGAAGTCCTCCTTTGCCCTCGCGGACGAGCTCAAGGAGGAACTGGTAATTGGCCATTACTTCACTCTAATTTTTTAAAATGTCTAAATGAATGACTAGCATTGCCTCTGTGTTTAAGTTTGTGTGGAGAGAATCAGGAAGAAACGAAGAAGGGGGGAATGTTTAGTGAGCATGTTGCTACATAGGCATGTAGACTGTTAAGGAAAAGAAAATGTACATGAGTAATTTTTTTTAGAAAAAAAATAGAATAGAATAGAAAGTAAGTGTGCAGAGGTGAAGGGATTATTTTTGCTTATTGGTTTTCAATTAGCTCTATGTGCACTCATTGTGATTTAATATTTTAAGGGAATAGCAACCAAGTGTTAGCTGTCACGTTCCGACCCGGAAAATCGCTCGTCCTCGCTAAATTTTACCCGAATCATCGTCCTCGCTGGGGCGTGATGCCGCACGAGCCTGGAGTTGCGCTCGTGCAAGGCAAGATAACAGGTTCACATAGAACTATCTCAATTTGATAACATAAGCAGCGGAAGGGAAACAGAGTATAACATAAGAATCTCTTTTCATTAATATTGAACTGAAGGTTACAAGGCTCTGAATAGCCCAACATAAAATGCCAATTGGCTACAACGCTCATGATCTCTCTAGCTCACGAAGGATTTTATTGTCCCATATATTATGCCTCTTTATAGCCAGCAAGTAGTCTTCGGCCGAACATCTCCATGTCGCAAGTCCGAACGCATATGCGGAAGCTCCTCTTGAACGCCAAAGACTCCATGCCTCGGCACGTCCAAGCCAAGCTCCGCCCCGAGCCGATCATAACCTGACCTGTACATAAACTAGTGGGGGTTTAGTGCTTTCGTCCTCGCTTCGCACTGATCAAAACCCGCTCGCACCCAAACCAAACACTTAATCATTTAGTGAGCATGCATCTTACTTTGTGGTCTTTCTATTTAGCCTTAGGATCAGTTTCATGGCAAAACTTATACATAGCACATATTCATAAATGTGTTCCACGCCGTGTTCCTGCAGCAGATACAGTTAGCCATAATATGAACATAAACATAGTGCTCGTGCTCATCTCGTCCCATTTTCCTTAGCCTGCAGTGGTTAGAACTTAACATAAGCAAACATACGATTCCCACAACCGACCAATCATAAACGTAAACATATGCATAATGGGTGACAGGCCCTGCGCCTGTACCCAGCTCTCATACTCAGCCTACCGGCCCTATATATATGAAGGTCATGGTGTTTCGCACCGTAATGGACTTGGCATCTCTTATGTGTAAGCCTACAATCGCTTCGATACGGGTTGCTAGCCCAGTATCCGAAGGATCCCAAACTTATGGATATTATAGCTTATCACAGCACTGGACGGTCGCAATCCGTCCGAATGTTGTGCACCATAAATACCACACATAATTCCCTCCTAGGCCGAACGGTCCCGGCGCTCCGGCGTAACCGTTCGAGGGAAGCCGCACCCGTGCACGGGCAATCCGAGTCCTTTGACCATGCAATACGTTCCATATCATACAATCCATAGCATACCAACCGATCTCGTATTCCATAAACATAGTCTCGTACATAAACGGTTTCCCGTGCCATAAACGGTTTCCCGTGCCATAAACATAATCCACCATTCATACGGGGAGCTCCGTCGGCGTTATGCCCCAACACATCTATATTGATGTACGACGCCCAACAGCTTAGTCGTCTCGTACTCATAATCAACGTGTCCCGTTCATAATATTATTCGCATAGCCTACTTCCGTATTTACTTAGTCTTTTCGTAGCTTAAGTGCACAAAGGCACGCTCAGCATCATAATCAATGTTCTACGCCTAGAGTTCAATGTTCTTGGAGCCGTGCACATGATGCACATCTCGATATCATCTTTCAATGTTCTACCATCATTGCCCTACCGCGACCCGTACACTTGATGCACGTCGCTTCAATTGTTCGATTGTTCAATGTTCTATCTTAGTGTTCGACACATACTTAGACACTTACTCGCCGAGCCACGCTCGCTAACTCGATAACATCTTATGCATACCATAACATATTTTATTAGACGTGAAGGAATAGGGAGAGAGAGTCAAGAACCCGCCCACCTTAAGCCGATACGCCTTGCCGTTTCACCGATTGAAGCGTCTCGCTTCCATAACTCGATTGCATAGCTAACTCTTGGACTTAGCCATTCCTTTGCTCTACTCGGTCGATTTGGCCTATCGCGCCCATGCCATAATCCGTTGCAGGGCCTCGATTTGGTTTCGCGGACACTTCATTGCATAAGGCAAAATGTCGACCTCTTATCGTCCAGCGTAAAAGCATAGCCTGCACACCAGATCAACTAAAATCAGCACTTGCTCGATGGGACTTATCCTTTGCATCGATTCGATTCATAGATTCCAACCGACTCAAGGCTTACCTTTGGCCAACCAACACTTGCATCGATTCGCATCGATACTTCGTCGGGTCAACGTAACTCTTCGAGTCAACGACTCATCGTAATGCACCGATGCGGAGCGGGGCATTACATAATATACCACTCAAAATCAGGTTCGTCCTCGAACCGAAACCAACACTTATTCCAAGTGCCTCGCATAGATCGCTTCACGATCTCGTGCTACTATCGTTGAATCATACAACTTAGTTTGGATCATACATATATTTTAGGCGTCCCACCAATATATGCATTTCAGCCAAGCTCCGTTGTAGGATATCGGGACAACTAACAAGCTCAACTTAAATCCTCAAGCATCCATTGGTTCGTACTCGACTTAGCCAAATCTTAGCGCCTATTCTCAAAATACATCTCGTATGCATCCTCCCATAACTTGCGATCCTCTTCCAACATCTTTGCACATAACTTAATTCAAACCATAACTTCGATCTCATAAGTTTTTCGCCGATCATCTAACACTCGCATTGCATCAACTCATTGCGCATCCGATCACAACAATTCTCTGCAATGCCTACTCGCCCAACCGTTTCCTATCTCTCGCATAACTCATGTCTTTCATCCAATCATTCATAACACTTGGCCTTAACGACATGGACTAAGTCCACATGTCTCCATTTTCTTTGCCCACAATCCGTACTAAGTCTCGCACACGACTATTCTAACACGATCCACATTCTCGAACTGCCCGCGCATCGAGTCTGGGGCTACCCCCGCTAGGTAACTTATCCAGACATCATGCCTAATCTCTCCCGACACAAGAGGTCAACTTGAGTCTGCGATGCTCAAAGGCAACAATCTTTCCGACCCAAGGTCTCTTACGATGCGCCTATCTCCGATTCTCGACCAAGTACGTATACTCAATTCTCGAATCAATCCGACTAATTCGTTTCGTAACATAAATCGCGCGCTCAACACACATAGCCTAACCGTTACTCAATCCGATCTACGACACACTCTTAGGTCGTTCTACTATCCGTTGCTCTTGCGCATTGCAGAACCCTTATAATCGCCTTACCGTATCATTATGCTAAGTACGTTCCTCAACATCTATTCAATCCACATAACTTTTCTTGACCACATCAATTCTAGTACTCGCTAACTTTCGAGACACGATACTCACTCGCTTAGACTTATCCTCAATATGCACTACCTTATTCCTTATCCTCGATAAAATTTCTTATGCGACTTCTTTAGGGTCATCCTATGGGACTTCAACATTCACTTGATTTGGCGGTCAAGTCTTCTAGGGTCATCTGCCCCGGAACTACGCTCGATAATTGAAGATCATCAACGAGGGACAGTTACAACGAACCATGCTATATCCTATCGCGGAGCCAAATCAATTCCCGACAATTCTTATACGACTTTACCCAATTCGACATATTTTACTCATCCACATTTCATCCACCCCCGTACAACTGATGCGCCGTTACTACTCGAGTCACTTAGGCACTGCCGTTGATAATATCGCACAATCCTCAATTCCACCTTCGCATCAAACCACAAATCCATATCCAAATTGCCACGCCTTGCAAGTTCGATCATCCCTACTGGATGAATCACCATACCAGTGATCACGCGGAATGATTGTTCTAATTTTGACGTGACGCATGTGCGAGGCGGGTGTTGCGCTCGCTCAAGACAAGAATGTCAATGTAGTGGTGATCTGCGAAGCAATCCATACACTTTCATTTTCGTCCAAGCAATATCCTTCGACTCTCAAATTCTCCGAAGCGTTCCTACCGTTATCATCCAAACTGCCATCAACTTAACTTGTATCTTATTCGTCCAACAACAATGCTCAACATAAATTTTCGTTCATTCGATCAGAGTATCCCCGAGTTATTGCATATCGTCTTTGATATGCCTCAATACCATCGTCGATATGCATAACTTGAACATCTTCCTTTCTCATAAGCTCAAACCCGTTGCAATCATTGCCATTATCCGAACTCGAATACGAATCAAGTCTCGCACACATCACTTCTCATATCCCTAACTCGTACTTCCAAATCGTGCTACCGACTCATTGCATTAACCCAAATTCGTTCGCACAATTTTTCCTTACCTACTCAATTCTTTCTGAAGACGTCTCCGTACTAACTCAACATAAGTTCGACCGGATCGACTATTTCCTCTACGTAATATTCTTCGTATATGCTCGGCCTATCGTTCAACTTATACTTAACGAATCCTTGTCCGACATATCATCCGTAGGTACGACTTCGTACATAATCGTTCAACTCAATTCATCGAAGTATATTGGCACCGACTTCTATCAAGTCATTCCCACTCGAATCTCGGTACTACTCCATCCGTTGCGGACAACATATCATAACAACATAATCGTCTCGACGAAACCTATCGTAAGTCTCCAACCGGCTTAACATAGATATCGCTAAGTGGTATTCCATATACCACTCAGGATCGAGCCTATCGTTATCGATACAATACTTCACCACGCTTGCTCGCATAGTTGGTATTGTATATACCACTCGAAATCGAGTTAATACTCAACTTCACACTCCGCATAGGTCCGACATCTATCTTCCAACTTAACCGTTCCGTATGGCGATCCTTCCGATCCCAGCTCTAGCGTTCGCTCAAGTTTGACACACATTCGATCTAATCGTTCCATGGCGATCATTTCGATCACACCCGCAACATTCGCTTATTCAAAGCTCAACGCGACATATGGCCAACATACACGTTCGCCTACTCAACTCAACTTAGCGACCAACCCGATTCGTACTATCGCATCCACGATCTTCGAATCCTGCTCGTTGCAGCTCGTGCAACAACTTAGTCTCGATACTTAAGGTCTTTACTCAATCTCGCACAATATATCGCTATCCATCCGCATAGCCATACAGCACGCATCATACCATATCGACTCGTTGCACCGATACAACGAACGATCCACGACTTGCTGCACTCCGTGCAACCGACAACACATAATCCTTCACATAGCCACATAATACGCATTGCCTCACATATCGACCCGTTGCACTTTGTGCAACCAACAACACACATCTCCTCGCACCCCGTACGACCGATAACACATAACGCCTCGCACTGCGTGCGACCAACAACACATAGCTCCTCGCACTTCGTGCGACTGACAACACATATATTATTGCACTTCGTGCAACCGATATTCCATCACTCGTTGCACTTCGTGCAACCAACATCCCATAACTTGTTGCACTGCGTGCAACCAACACTCTCCGATGGCCCCCGGAGATCACGTAATAGTCACGACATACTTGTGGCAGACATATGCACTTAATATAGACTTATTGTATGGAACATCCAGTGTAGCGTCGAGCAGATCCATGAGCTATGCGGTTGCGGAAACAACTTAGAGTCAACTGAATTCGATAGCGAAGCAACTGAGGGTCAAGGAGATTCACGCACGGTCCAAAGGATGGAACCGCTCTGATACCAACTTGTCACGCCCCGACCCGGGAAATCGCTCGTCCTCGCTAGATTTTACCCGAATCATCGTCCTCACTGGGGCGTGATGCCGCACGAGCCTGGAGTTGCGCTCGTGCAAGGCAAGATAACAGGTTCACATAGAACTATCTCAATTTGATAACATAAGCAGCGGAAGGGAAACAGAGTATAACATAAGAATCTCTTTTTATTAATATTGAACTGAAGGTTACAAGGCTCTGAATAGCCCAACATAAAATGCCAATTGGCTACAACGCTCATGATCTCTCTAGCTCACGAAGGATTTCATTGTCCCATACATTATGCCTCTTTATAGCCACCAAGTAGTCTTCGGCCGAACATCTCCATGTCGCAAGTCCGAACGCATATGCGGAAGCTCCTCTTGAACGCCAAAGACTCCATACCTCGGCACGTCCAAGCCAAGCTCCGCCCCGAGCCGATCATAACCTGACCTGCACATAAACTAGTAGGGGTTTAGTGCTTTCGTCCTCGCTTCGCACTGATCAAAACCCGCTCGCACCCAAACCAAACACTTAATCATTTAGTGAGCATGCATCTTACTTTGTGGTCTTTCTATTTAGCCTTAGGATCAGTTTCATGGCAAAACTTATACATAGCACATATTCATAAATGTGTTCCATGCCGTGTTCCTGCAGCAGATACAGTTAGCCATAATATGAACATAAACATAGTGCTCGTGCTCATCTCGTCCCATTTTCCTTAGCCTGCAGTGGTTAGAACTTAACATAAGCAAATATACGATTCGCACAACCGACCAATCATAAACGTAAACATATGTATAATGGGTGACAGGCCCTGCGCCTGTACCCAGCTCTCATACTCAGCCCACCGGCCCTATCTATATGAAGGTCACGGTATTTCGCACCGTAATGGACTTGGCATCTCTTATGTGTAAGCCTATAATCGCTTCGATACGGGTTGCTAGCCCAGTATCCGAAGGATCCCAAACTTACGGATATCATAGCTTATCACAGCACTGGACGGTCGCAATCCGTCCGAATGTTGTGCACCATAAATACCACACATAATTCCCTCCTAGGCCGAACGGTCCCGGCGCCCCGGCATAACCGTTCGAGGGAAGCCGCACCTGTGCACGGGCAATCCGAGTCCATTGACCATGCAATACGTTCCATATCATACAATCCATAGCATACCAACCGATCTCGTATTCCATAAACATAGTCTCGCACATAAACGGTTTCCCGTGCCATAAACATAATCCACCATTCATATGGGGAGCTCCGTCGGCGTTATGCCCCAACACATCCATATTGATGCACGACGCCCAACGGCTTAGTCGTCTCGTACTCATAATCAACGCGCCCCGTTCATAATATTATTCGCATAGCCTACTTCCGTATCTACTTAGTCTTTTCGTAGCTTAAGTGCACAAAGGTACGCTCAGCATCATAATCAATGTTCTACGCCTAGAGTTCAATATTCTCGGAGCCGTGCACATGATGCACATCTCGATATCATCTTTCAATGTTCTACCATCATTGCCCTACCGCGACCCGTACACTTGATGCACGTCGCTTCAATTGTTCGATTGTTCAATGTTCTATCTTAGTGTTCGACACATGCTTAGATACTTACTCGCCGAGCCACGCTCGCTAACTCGATAACATCTTACGCATACCATAACATATTTTATTAGACGTGAAGGAATAGGGAGAGAGAGTCAAGAACCCGCCCACCTTAAGCCGATACGCCTTGTCGTTTCACCAATTGAAGCGTCTCGCTTCCATAACTCGATCGCATAGCTAACTCTTGGACTTAGCCATTCTTTTGCTCTATTCGGTCGATTTGGCCTATCGCGTCCATGCCACAATCCGTTGTAGGGCCTCGATTTGGTTTCGCGGACACTTCATTGTATAAGGCAAAATGCCGACCTCTTATCGTCCAGCGTAAAAGCATAGTCTGCACACCAGATCAACTAAAATCAGCACTTGCTCGATGGGACTTATCCTTTGCATCGATTCGATTCATAGATTCCAACCGACTCAAGGCTTACCTTTGGCTAACGCAACACTTGCATCGATTCGCATCGATACTTCGTCGGGTCAACGTAACTCTTCGAGTCAACGACTCATCGTAATGCACCGATGCGGAGCGGGGCATTACATATGCATAGCCATGACCGAATGCATAGGTGTAGGGGTTATGATGCATGAGGGTTGAAGCTATAGTATGTTGTGGAAGACTACGGGAAGAGTAAGAAGCTTATGCATGTTTGAAAAACAAAATCTGGAAGCAAAAGCCACGTGTGTTATTTCATTTGAAGATATTATATACATGTGTTTTCCTTTTGGTACAATACGTGAGGAAGAGGAGCACAACACTAAAATGTTCTAAAATTATTTTTTCCACTGGTACTATAATCTCTATAAATACCCTAGGTCGGATCAACTTGATTTTTTTTTTCGATCTGAATATTTTTTTGGATATTTTTGGTAGGTAGAGTGAAATATTCCGAAGCCGAAGGTTGATGGCTCCCTGGCTTCGTTTGTCAGGTTTATTCGATCATTATGAACTAACAAAGTGATGAAATATGCCGACATCACTGTATCATGTGTTCCAGTGGATGGCAGGTATGTTAGGCATTGTCAATATGGTGCTTGAAATTTTCCTTTTTCCTATTCTGTTTTCTTTTAGGCTAAATGATGGTAATAATTTCACCACCTTCCACTAATGATAGTTAATTTAGCAAAAACCAGCACATGAAGATAACTTCCGAGAAACAAAAGGAAAAAACACATGAAACAAACTCTAGAAACACAGCCAAAGTGGTCTGTCATCTAGTCGAAGCTTGCCACTATATGATCCATCAGTTCCGTTAAAAAAAGTCTTGTGTTACGTCTTGATCTTTCTCTTCTTTCCAGTAGAAGATCTGATTTATAAATATATCATTGCTAGAAAAATCACAAACAGTACAATAAGCAAACTATCTTCACAAATTGTTGTCCCCCTTTCCATTAGTAACTCTGAACCTTACTGAATGAACTTTCAGTTTCATTAATGAACTATTCTCTGATAGATTTGTAGATTCCAATAGATCTGTCATATTCTGACAATACAATTGTATGCAGGAAATTTATGATTGATTCAAATTATGACAGGGTACCTCCCTAGCGTCATATTGCTATTGTTCCTCTATATTGTGCCTCCATTAGTGATGCTATTTTCTACTTTGGAAGGATCTATCTACTCCATCATTTTGCAAAGCTGTCATGTAAGCAGATAACCTTCTCTAAGTAATGAGTATTTGCCTACTAATTACCTATGGTGTATTCCTTGAATAAAACTATCCATATGTTCCCCAAATTTTTTTTCATATTTTCATGTAATCCTACTTGAGATGCATATACACTGTAATGACCCGCTCCGCCCTAGCGGAACGCCGATTCAAACGACAAGTGCAAAGACTCAAACGAGCCGTCGACCCGAATAGTTGGCATCGATCTGATGAAGAAATTGATGCAAAGCTTACATTGGCCCGTCAAAGATGAATCCAGACTTAGACTTTCAAAGGCGCGCTCGGAGTATCGCTCGGCCGATGCGAACATCGCTAAGGTGGGTGGCTCCGATGAACCCGTCTTTGCTTAGCCTAGACACATAACAATACGGACACTAATGCTAGAATCGCTAGGCGATAACATGCGCATGCTAATAAATGACTCAACGCACCTAGCTAAGGGAATAATCCCATCTTTTATGCTTGTATAGAATATGGAAAAGAACATAGAAAATGTGAGAACCCTCGCACCGCGCTCCACGCTCGTGCTAAGGCACAAGCTGACATTCAAGTTCCCTATGTGTTCAACAATGAAACAATGAATGGTTTGCAACAATAAAACGGGAAGACTATCGACATAGTCATTCCGAATAGAGTATAGCAACATTAAAAGGCTACGGGACCGATGGGTTGCCAAGACGACACCCGCACAGGGAGTTGCAAAATGTATAAATGAATGAATGAATGAATGAATAAGTAAATGAATGAATCGACGAATGAAATGAATGAATATGTGAATGAATCAATGAACGAACGGACAAGTGAAAGAAAGAAAAGAAAGAATGAATAAAAGATAAGAAAGAAAGAAATAGTTAGCGACAGGTATGACGGGCACGTGCAACGGGGCTCGCTACCCGCGCTGCACGGACGCCAACCTGGTCGATAACGCATTATGGCTAAGGGTTAGCCTACGGCTCGAAGACAGCCGTTTAGTTAAAATGACAATAAAATACAAAATGGTCGTGGACAGACTCGTGAACGAGTGAAAGGGATTCCAAGGACAACGAACGACGATTTCGTGGCCAGCCTAGGCGGAATCATGGCCTACGGGCGGACAGGTGTGCGGGCTTGGGCACATAACCAAATGTAGGGCCGGTACTTCAATAGTCTTTCAAGGTGTACCAGCCATCACGCTTGATAGATGAGAATGCCAAAGGGAAAAATGTCCAAAATGGCTGACATGCCACCGACCAGTGCATATAGATTTAAGTGGGCTTTGCTGGTAGCAATCCACGTGCAAGTCCTTGTATTGAAATCAAAGTAGTCTAAGTTAACTGAATGAAGCGTCCTCTGAACAGACATTGAATTTAACATACAAATGATCAAAAGTACTTCGTGCAAGTGAGTTAGAAAACACGCCTACGATGCGCTAGGACCTGAGGCAGGGACACGCCCTTGACATTGAATGTTTACATGAATTACGTTAAGTCATTTCATATGAATTGTTGACTAACTTGGTTTACTTTGGACAGGGAAGGCCGGACGGTAAGTATGGATAAGTCGTGCATGTATTTCCATGCAACACATTAAATTTGGCAACACGAGATAGGTTATGAAATATGCATGAAACTGATCCTAAGGCAAGATTAGAAAGACAATGAATGATAGACGGTGCACGAAAGTAAATAGAACGTGTTTGGTAATGATAGCATTGTGGGCGAGCTAGCCTCCCCACCAGTGCATAACAATGTACTGATAATCCCACAGTCTGCTTGCAGGATGCAGGAGACGTCGTCGGGTGCGGAGCTTCCCTCGAACGTGCTAAGGCGCGGAGCTATCTCTGGAGCCTTGGAGCGTTGCAAGGAGCTGGAGCACCATATACAGGACATAATGTATCGGAACATCGCCATAAATCATTCCATGTTGTAAGCCACTTGGCACGCCTTTTATGTTTCAGAGAGAGAGAGAGAGCTTGAGCGATTTGTAATATTGGCCTAGCGCCGCTTGTAAACTTCTGGAATATCAATAAAGAGTTGAATTCGCTTCAATTTGTGTTCATTTACTTTTCGCTGCAAATGGGGACACTCTGTGCGACTCTGTGGCCTAGCTCAAATCGGTCGTTTCTGGACATAGCCTTGCACGGGAGCAACCTAGGCCCGTGCGACATCACGCCTTAGCGAGGACGATCGCTCCTACAGGAGCGGGGCGTGACATGCACCTCTCCCATTGAGGTTAAAAGTATAAAACAATACCCTCCCCTAAACTTTAGGCAATTGATAGCAAGATGACCACCATAGAGGTGCAACCATTATTCTCTATAACACATCAATTTCATTTGTCCTTTAAAAAATTTATCTTTCCTAAAAAGTATGTGGGAATTTTAGAATCCAGTCATTGCACTTCATGAAAAATGTACAACCCATTTAATCCACATGACCCAAACTTTGCAACCAGTACAATTACTATACTAAAATTACGTACTTTTATCCATAAGTATCTTATAGCTGCCATTAATTTGGCATGTTGTAAAATTTTACACCTGTTGAAATGCAGCAACTACATAAAGTAGTTGGGTTTGATGCCTGGTATGGTCTATTTCATCAAGTGCCTGAGGTGAAGATGATTTTGAAATTGAAGCATCTAGTCAACACACATATCCTTCATTCCTTTCACGATGATCGTCTTATGGTTTGCAGGGCAGAACTCCAGGAGAACCCTTTATGGCGAAGCCATCTAAAGATGCAGAAATGGAAAAGATTTTGAGATCCATGGAGGTGATACTATATTGCCATTTCAACAGCAAAGTTTAGCTATTTCTATGTGACATGGTATCTTAAGCTGCTTTCGATTTCAGGGTATGCCCGGAGCACCCAACATGAATATGTACTCGAGAGAAGACTTGATGAACAATAACTTTGGTAGAGAAGCTGATGATGACGAGGACGACGAAGATGACGAGGACAACTTTTCTGGCAAATTGGTATAAATTAGCTTTTTATGACATAATTTAGCACAAATGTTGTCCTTTTTGTGTATCTTCAATTGTGTTATTTAATCTCAGGAAAACCTTCTAAGAGAGAAGGAATCTCCCAAAAAAGACTTAAAGAAGGAGATAGTTAAAGGTATTAAAGAGACAGGGAAACATATGCTATTTTCTACTTTGGAAGGATCTATCTACTCCATCATTTATTCAAGGATAGTTTTATTCAAGGAATACATCATAGGTATTTAGTAGGCAAATACTCATTACTTAGCATTACTCTAACTGAAAACCAAGTTACCCGCAAATACTCTGATACTCTACATTCAAACACTCAACCCACATTTCTGAACATTATCCTCATGACTATAGGTAATTAGTAGGCAAATGCTTAAGGGAACTGACCCCAATGTATAAATGTGCTACCCAAGGGTTTCAAATAGTTGACTTAAACAAATCAGAGCAAGATGGAGGAATGAAAGGGCTGAACCTATGAATTTGAATAAAATACCTAACAACTAAGACTGATACCAAAATGATACTAAAGTTATGGGACTGACCATGAGCCCACTCTCTACTGACCAACCCAAGATACAAAACTAAATGATACTATGGTTAACTAAGACTAACTCATATATGCCATTGGCCAATGGCCCAAGGTAGTGACCAAATGGTCAGTCTCTCGAGCAGTGGGGATTTCCTCTGCTGTCTAAGCAACTCAAGGCATTGCCCTGTTGCTGCTCGAGCCTTGCAGGCAATACAAATGCCATTGCAGGCCTCTAACACCACTACCACTACAATATGGCCAAGCCAAGCCCCCACTGACCAGGAACCTATACTCAAATCTCTGACACAGTAAACACGTAGGCACTTGAAACACTAAACTGGTACACTGTCAGTTAACTCCAAATGAACACCCATCAATCCTTCTTCCAATTTGGGTCACACATGACACTAACCAACCCTCTATTACAACACTCAAGACACCACTCCTACTGCCATAATGCTATATTAAGTCTTAAATCCCTCACTCTTCCATAGTCACTTAACAGTAAACAACTCAACCCAATACATGCATATATTTATATATGGACACACACATATCACTACAAGAATAAGGGCTTTTCTTGACGGTGATTCCACGTCAAGAAATGGGTATCTTGACGGTTGCAGATCCGTCAACTAGGCCAGAGTTAAGAAAAGTCCCCCCTTTTCTTGACGGTCCCTGACAGGGCTTTTCTTGACGATTTTTTGCCATCATTTTATGTAGTTTTCTTGACTGTTTTTAGCCGTCAAGATAGCTCTTTTTAGGAACCGTCAACATAGGCAAAAACTTTTCTTGACTCCGGCCTAGTTGACGGCTATTAGCCGTCAAGAAAAGCCCTTCTGCTGCAGGATTGAGTTAATTGTTAACGTTTTATAACCGTCAAGAGAAGCTGAAATCAAAATTCTATTTATAATTATATATAATGAATCGAACACACACATAATATCAATAATCTAGAATATTTAATACATAAAATAACTATAAAATCCAATTTTTATATTAACAAACTGTATATTGTTCATACACCACAAACTTTCAATACACGTCCAACCACAAACACCCAACACTTGTCCAACCACAAACATATACAACCAAAGTAATGTAGTTTCCATACATCTTAGATGACGGCAAGGCCATGGCTTTCTTCTTCTTGTTCTCCTTGTACATCCCCCACAGCATCGAGCCTAGCAAGATTCCTCCAAGAATACTGTAATATCAAATATTACATTAATAAAAGTACTAAGTCTGAGAAAGGTAAGTTGCTGATAAGTTGACATGTAAATCTACAGAGAGGCATGAAAGTAAATGCCTAGTAGTGGTTAGGAGAAACATACAACACAGTAAACTTCCTTGCTCAAGTGCAATACTAACAACTATAACAATATCGAATGCATTAAAGTAAACATTTGAGTTCCACATAGAAAGAATAACTAAACCATATGCACACTATCGAATGCATTAAAGTAAACATTTGAGTTCCACTATATCAACTTTAGAAATGTGAATTTTCCAAATTCCTGTGTAAGCTCAATAATTATAGATGCAGTAATTTTTCAAGTATAATTGATGTTGAATGATTTACTTGTTGAATGATTTACAACGCAACAAAGAGCAGTAGGAGCAATTGCTCTCTGTTATGAAACCGATACTCCATAAAGTGTAGCCAATAAACCATTCCTCCCATTATGAAACTGATACTCCAAGTTCCACCGATACTCACAAATTTCAAGTATGGTATCAGTACCTAGAGAAGGCAAACTCTTTATGAAACTGATACTCCAATTTAGGGATAATGAAGTTAGGAACACATACCCAAAATTTTAGCTCAATTACAAAGTCAAAAAACCCAGCAACATATGTATCAAAGATTGAAAGCCAAGTAATATGGCAAAAATGACCAAATGTCTATTGCCAAAGCAAAATTACGCAACTTTTCTTCCTCATTATAGCCCCAGTGAAACAACCGAACTAAAAAATCAATCTTCAGAAAACAAACCCAAAATTGATACCCAAAAAATGATACTGACATATAGAGGTTGAGCAACATATAGAGGCTGAGCAATCAGTAGAAAAGATAAAGAGATATGAGCATTATATATAGGGCAAGAGCACATGAGCCTACCCTTGGCAGGAACGTTGGACTAACTTGAGAATCGCAATTTTTGAAGGAAGCCCCCTTATTGGATAGTATCCGATCTCAGTTCCTGGCAGACGTAATGCACCTTATGATATATCATCTATAAGAAACAAAAATAAAGGTATTACAATGATAAGATAACACTTCACTAAATTTGGAAATACAAGATAGGAATTATAAAAGTTTACCTTCATCAATGAACTCTATAAATGCAAAATGAAGGGCAGAATTTAGGACACCGCAGACACGACAATCAACAACCTTCAACATGAACAATAAAGCTAGTTACAAAAATATTAAAAAACAGTGCCTAATACTTTAAAACATGGAGATGATGTATATGTAGTAATTCAGCCTGATGAAGAAGAAGATAAAAATCCAACTGAGAGTTCACCAAGTATAAAAATTGCTTCAAAGGAAATGAATAGCTTGCATTCAAAAAGTAAAACATATGAAGGCACACAAGTTATATATAAGAGTCGTATTCCTTCAAATTATAGCTTTTCAGGAAGCCAAACATATTTTAAAAGTTATATCAACAAGTGAAACGAAACAAGCAAGGACATATATCTTACTCAAACTGCTATCCTGACAGATCAGAGAGAATGATCACTTTTATTGCATAGCGCTATAAAGTTCCATCAACAGTACTATAATACTTTTTAATAGGACAAACCAACTTTAAAAAAAAATTATCAAACCAATTTTAAAAAAATGAATATCAACTTTAATAAGTCAAACAAATTTGTTAAGTTACGATGTGTTAAAACAGAAATGCTGATATCTAACTACAATATTACAAGGCATAATAAATATTCTTGTATTAAAAATTACTTCAGATAATCAATTTATATGCAAACTTTGTCTAACACACTATCTAAAAATACTATGATAATCGAACACACACATGTGTAATATTCATTTCTGGGAAATCCAATCTCCGAAGGTTTGTACTGTATGCTAACAAAAGCATATAGTTCTTGAAAACCTATTTTGTATGCATGCGTACTATTAATCAAGAATTCTACAATGCAGTCAAGCACACATTACTAGTTTAAAGTGAAAGAATTGATGGACATCATTGCCATTGAGATGTGAATTCTTAAAAAAATAAGACAAAGTGGCTTTCCTCAAACAGTGGAGGAAGAAAATTAAGATATAAAAGAGTAGAAGCTACTCCTGAGTGCAAGTTGTGGCATATGATGCTTTCCATATTGGAAGAATATATATATATCAAGATAAAGTTGGCCGTGGGCTTTCCAGAGGTGTCACCATTATCACCACCCTTTGGAAACATAATTACCACTAATCCCAATTTACCAAAATTAGACTTTTGTAGACAGGGTTTATTTGCCATTGACATTCTCCACGATTATGACTTTCAAATTACAGCAAGTTTTGGGTTCCTTTGCGGTGACCAATTGGAATATTGAACACATACAATCAAATTAGGGGGTTTTCGAAAGAGGGCTTCACCTTGGCATTCTCTCATGTGTAGCCGCAGTCGATTCCTCAGCGAATAATACCTCGAGCAGGTAGAATGTGTAGATCTGGAGCACAAATTTTCAAAAATCAAGAAATGGAACCAACTTCAAATCCCTAAAATAAAAAAATTCACAAATTTGTAGAAATCAAAAGAGAAAAAGTTCTTTTTTCATCTATATCATCATCATAACCCAAAAAGAGAAAAAAAACCCTAACAAAACCCTAAGAAATGGTACCTCATGTCCTCGAGGTTGACGTCATCATCATCAAAATCTACCTTCTCGTCCAAAACGGCGTCAATGGTCGATCGCGGCGTCGAAGCAGCGGAGCATGCCATCGTGCCTCTTCTTCTTTCCACCGCACCTCTTCTTCTTTCCGAGATTGCTCTTTCTTGGCGAAGGGGAGAACGACAAGAGATGGCACGGCGGAGTGCTCCGCTTCTTCAACGACCGGGATCGGAACGACTGGGCTCGAAGGAGAGGAGTAGGAGAAATAAAGGGAGGAAGAGAGGAAAGAACTCAGAGGAGAGGAGGAGAAATAGAGAGAGGAGTTGAGAGAGAATTTTTTCATCGGGAGAAAGTTTGCTACTTCTCTCCATAAAAACTAACCACAACCGTCAACAAATATAAACAATTTGAAAAAATTACTATAATGGCAGTCAAAAAATTTGCGCCAATTTTTTCACACATACATTAATTGACAGTTTTCATCAATCCATCAACAAAAAAATTGTGTTTCTTGACGGATCCTCTAAAACCGTCAACTGTTATGGTAAAAATTTGCTAATTTAACTTAAAATGCGTGCTTTTTTGACGTATACCTAAAACCGTCAAGATAACCACTATTGTTGACAGTTTTTGACGACCGTCAACTTATAAACCGTCAAGAATCGTCATTTTTCTTGTAGTGTATATATATGACATATAGTGTGGCACTTATACATATGTATATACATAGAGGGAACACTAGGAAATCAATGGAGATGCCTAACTAATGAACAACCTATCCATACATCCCTTGACTGAAACTAAAGTCTATTAGATAAGGAAATAGGGGCTGCACATACCAAATATTAACTGACACCATATTGGTTCAGAGGGTGACACCAATGCATTAGGCTGCATATCATGTGGGCAAGAACATATGATGCACTCTAATGAATAATAGGGGAAACAAAATAGTTAGGGGTTGAAATGCCTAAACCATGAAATGCCAAGGGATGGGTCTTAAACTCGAATTGACTATGTAAATAAAGTCATGGACAGATCATGCAAGGGCTGTATAAATACTGAAATTTGACACTAAGGTGTAGTGTTTGAACTTCCTAAAATATCTGAATCCCAAGGGAAACTTAACATTACTATCATACATGCTTATAGGAACAAAACATGTGAAGGTTTGAAAGACTGTAAATATGGAGTACCACTCGACTGCACAGTTAACACAGGGAACTAACCCACTATGAACAAACATTTAAGATTAATTCCCTGCTCCTATACTCCTTCTCACATATTCAAGATATCATATGTGTGAACTAATATTTAATAATAGAACTGAAACCCACATGGACATTAACTCTATCTAAAAGTTGTAGGTTGTCATTGTGATTGCTAATTTGTTTGAAAGTTCATTTTCTGAGAAAATGAGTTCTGTAATCAGTTGAGGAGTGCTTACAACAAATTGAGTGTTAGATCTTTCAAGTAGCAGGAAGCATTTTTTTGAGCATGTAGGAATATGTAAGTTATTTACACTAATCCATTGGATCCTTCTCTTGAAGTAAGTTTTCTACTAGTCACATGAACGATTGATAATTGGATAGCCTTTTAGGTTCTTGACACCTTATATTTCTAATAATGTCATATATCCTTCCACATACCTATATTGTAAATTATCAGATTAAGAATTATAAATGTATGTTCTCATTGAAGCTCCTTGTATGTTACAGTAAGCTTTTTATATTTGTGGTCAATAAATTACTAGAATAGTAGTTCATTTGGTTGTATGGAGTATTGAGTTCAATATCTATATAAGAACATGTATGGAAGTATTGATAATTTGTGTTCTTGTTCTCTTAGGAACTTACTGAAAAATGAAGGTGCATGCTGTGAATAGGAAAATATTATGGATATGGGAGGGATGTGCTCCGGTCTGGTTTGCTATTTTTTTGGTTTTCTTTTGTTTGGTTGGATTATGTTTTGTGGTGACTATTGATGGATGTTTTTGGTTTGGATGTTTAAGTGGTATGGAACGACAGATATGGGATATGTACTTTATGGTTGGATTATGTTGTGGTTGGACAAGTGAATACATGTGGTGGGATATGTATTGGAAGTTTTTATTATATGAACATTACAGTTTGTTAATATAAAATTTAGGTTTTATAGTAATTTGATGTTTGTAACTTCTGGATTGATATTATGTGTGGTTGATTGATATTATATAATTCTTGACGAAATTTTGGCATGCTTCTCTTGACGGTACTTTGGATAGCTTCTCTTGACGGTTGTCAAACGTCAACTTTAATTCATATCATGCTGTATAATAGCCGTGAATTACTGCTTTTTATGACGGATTTTGTCCGTCAAAATAAATGCTTTTCTTGACGGCTAAAGGCCGTCATCTAGGCCGGAGTCAAGAAAAGTTTTTGCCTACGTTGACGGTTTCTAAAAACTGCTATCTTGACGGCTAAAAACAGTCAAGAAAACTACTTAATATGATGGTCAAATACCGTCAATAAAAGCCATGTCAGCGACCGTCAAGAAAATGGGGGGTCTTTTCTTGACTCCGACCTAGTTGATGGATCTGCAGCCGTCAAGATACCCATTTCTTGACGGAGAATCACCGTCAAGAAAAGTCCTTATTCTTGTAGTGGGATGATCTTGATCCCCAAGCTCACATCAGCTTTTTCCAAATCCTTCATACTGAACTTAGCCGAGATAAACTTCTTTGTCTCCGTGACATAGCCCATATCCGTACCTAGGATCAGCATGTCATCCACGTACAGACAAACGATTACACCTCTTCCATTAGCAAACTTTGTGTAAACACACTTGTCCGTCTCATTAACCCTGTAGCCATTTGATCTTATAACCTTGTCAAACTTCTCATGCCACATCTTGGGAGCCTGTTTAAGACTGTACAAGAATTTTTACCAATTTGCAGACTTTGTCTTCAAGAACCTTGATGAAAAATCCTCTGGTTGTTGTATGTAAATCTTATTGGTTAGCTCGCCATTCAGGAAAGCTATGTTTACATCCATCTGATGTATCACCAACGTATGTATTGTTGCAAGAGCAATCAATATTTTGATGGTGGTCATCCAGGCTACTAGAGCATACGTGTCGAAGTAGTCGATCTCCTGCTTCTGAGAAAACCCCTTGTCTACTAGCCTAGCCTTGAACTTGTCAATTGTTCCATCTGCTTTCATCTTCTTCTTGAAGATCCATTTGCATCCGATAGATTTCGCTCCATCAGGAAGGTCAACCAACATCCAAGTGTTATTAGAGGTGATTGAATCAATTTCATTGTCTATCGCCTCCTTCCAAAAAATAACGTCTCTGAACTTCATCGCCTCATTATAGGTAAGCAGATCTGCTTCCACATGATAGGTGACAAAGTCATTTTCGAAGTTCTTTGGCCTCTTCACTCGCTTATTTAACAGCTCAGTGAGTTCTGGTACAACAGTTGTTTCAACAACAACTTCTTCTTGGACTACGTTCTCATTGGAAACTTTAATTTTCTAAACATCTGCCAGAATAATGTTCTTGTGCCTTGCGAATTTATATTCAAAATATTCTGCATCGCGAGATTCAATGATATGATTTGATTCAATATCAAAAAAAAATTGAACATCATTCTTCTCGGCATAATCCATGAAGGTCGTCTTCGTAGTCCTTATCCCGAGATTTTGAATCTTCAGATCTGAGAGCTTCACATATACCAGACACCTCCACACTTGAATGATATTCAAGTTAGGTCTGACTTTGAACCAGAGTTCATGAGAAGTAACATCCGAAGTTGCATGTGACACTCTATTCAGAATAAAAGCTGTCGTCAATGCAGCTTCTTCCCAGTAGCAATTTGGAAGACCGGCAGTCAACAGCATTAAATTTATCATTTTTATCAACGTTCTGTTCATTTTCTCCGCTACTCCGTTAGATTGAGGAGAGTACGGAGCAGTAGTCTCGTTGATAATTTTATATTCTTTACAGAATAATGTGAATTCATGAGACCGATACACTTTGCCTCGATCACTTCTTATTCTCTTGAGTTGTTGTTCAGTTTGTCGTTCAACCTCGGTCCTGAACTCTTTGAACTTCTCCGACGCTTCGTCTTTAGGCTTGAGCAAGTAGACAAACGCGTATTTTGAGAAGTTATCAATGAAGGTTATGAAATACTTCATCCCGACTTTTGTAGAGAATTGTTTGAAGTAACAGATATCAGAGTGTACCAACTCCAGAAGATCTGTGCTTCGATTATCCCAGGAAAGGATTTTCTTGTGATCTTCGTCTGAGAACATACTTTATATTTCTCTACCTTACCCCCACATTTGGAGATAAGTCATAGACTAGACATTCTGTTTATTCTTTTACAATGAACATGTCCTAGTCTATTTTGCCACAATTCAAGAGTATAAGCAGAATGAGTGATTGCATTAATAACATTGACTAATTTACAAGCTGAATTTTAAACATTCTTTCGGTATAAAATGCCTTTGCAAAGTATGTTCCTTTCATGGACATCACCATCTAGCCAGCATTGATGTCCATCCTTAGGCATGCGTTACAGAATAGGCCTCCAGAGATCAGGTTCTTTACGATAGTAGGTACATGCTTCACACCTTGAAGCGTCAGAGACTTTCCTGAAGTCAGCTTCAACACTACTGTCCCGATCCCTTGCACTTCATCTTGTGCCTGGTTCGCCACCATAACAACTTCAGAAGTTGGTGTGTATGTGGTGAACTATTTCTTGTTTGAGCATACATGGCAAGTGGCACCAGTGTCTACACACCAGTCAGAGTCAGCCCTGTTATGTCCTAATTTCGTAGAGTCATTCATTCTCTTGGAATTGATCGTCCTCGCTTAGACGTGATGGCGTACAAGTCTGGTATTGCACTTGTACAAGGCAAAGACGGTACATAATTGATTATCTTCAAATAGGAATACATCGCAGTGGAAGAAGCAGACAAATTAAAGTCAATAAGGACATGTATTTTTTTATCGAGTAGAAATACATTACTAATTTATAACAGCAGAGATATGTAGCTAACTTGAAGTCACAAAAGATATATAGAAATGCATTCTCTTTATTGATAATTGAAGAAGAGTACAAGATTTGTAATGAAATACAATGCTTATAACACATCTCACTTTACATTGATAGCCAACTGAACATTTACCATAAAGCTTACATTGGATACTTTGATACATTTGATTACAACTTGATATACCAACTTGGCTTACAACTCACTGATATAACTGATTACAATGTTCCATACATTATGTCCTTTATAAATAGAAGACATCATCTTTTGCAAGAAGAGCTTCTGTATGTCCAACAAATATTCGATGCCGCGGGACCGATCAAGCCAATCTTCATGTACAGAACTTTCCAAGCACGAGCACCTAAAAAGAGTGTCCACAACGTGGGTCGGTACATCATCTATGTACTGGCGAGCAGAATCCAACCCACTCGCCTAAACCGATACTAAGTGGTCAATTTTAGCAAGCATTTATTAGAATGATATTTCTATCTGGGGCCTAGCATCAGTTTATAGTTCTTGAGCATAATTCATTGAAGTAAGTAAACATGTTATAGCATGATATAACATTTCTTTGTGTAAGGTATCATCTAGGCAACATTGAGTTAACACGTTGAGCATATTATGGAAATATTTCTGGAAGGCATCGTTTAGCATATTTGGTGTTACCGTTCAACAGGTTATGGCAATATTCTAAAAGGCAACTTCTTATCATCGTTGGTAGTAACATGTTAAGCAATCAAGTTGATTTTAACATGTAAATAATCGTATCACATTTAAGTGATTTCTTACCGATAGCCGACTCCCTCGCACCTGCATAAAAATAAAGGATAATATGATATACTTATTCTGTCTGCACAAAACATTCGTTAGCATGCATCCTGACTACATGGTCGTTGGTAAAACTGCACCATAAAGAACTTTCCAACGGAAATTTACGACGCACCATTCCAGGATAGGTTGCAAGCCTAGCCAAATGTCTCGTAATATCTCGTGCCATCATAGCACGACCAATGTTTTCTTCCGAGTCGAATCGGTCCCAACGTTCCAAGTACCGTTCGAGAAAACTTGCTCAGACTTGTACAAGTACATTCATGACCATGCGAATGCGTGTCGACTCAAAAAACAAAAGTGCAAGGTAAAACAACTGAAAGTACGCAAAGCCAACAATTCAACATCTCATCTCAATTTCGAGCCGTGTTCAACGGCTAATCATTACCATCATTCCACTTGGTGATCTCCATGATCCCAAGCCTCATCATTCCTCATTCATTGATTCATTACAACATTTCTCATAGCATTTCTCTCAACGAGGAACAAACAACATTTTATTCACTTCAAAGGGACAAGCAACTTTTCACTCATTTCATTGGGATAATTATTATTCAGTTCATTGCTTATATGAAAACAGGCAGTATCTCATTTCTTTACAACAGTTATACAGAGTGTACATGATTCAAGTTCATTGTGTTAATAGCATTGCCAGTTCTTTTCCCATGTATCAATCACACCGCATCTCATTATTCAAGTATTTCATTTGTTTCAGCAGCATTAAACATAAGGGACAATGTTATCAATTCATTTTAATATTAGGCAACATAAGCATTTCTTATTATCCAGCAACTAAGACATGGGTCATTTAGGGATAATTCATAGCATTTCAATACTCTATTTTATTAAGCATGAAGGAGTAAGGAGGAGAAAGGACAGTTTCACCCACTTGTATAAAGGATTTTCTTATTCCGACCGCACATATTCTCACTAGGCATAGCTCCACCAGTGAACCACGTTCCAATATCCATTCTGTCTAGTCAGCTAAGAGAGACTGCATCAGTCTCAATTCTTTTGGTTTCCAACACGTCACGGTCCAACAATCTGATCACATCTAACAAGCCAACCCAAATGCCTCATGCGGAGTGGAGCATTATAATCCCCTACCGCAGTGACCTGAGCAATCACGACAATAACGTCAGTGATCATTGAAACCTTACTAGGCTCACCTTGCTCTGATTGCTTGGGCTTGGATTTGCATTCACTCTTGAAGTGGCCCTTTTTGCCACACTTGAAACAAGCCAAATGGGACTTTGGCTTCTGTTGTTTGAAAGAAGTCCCCTTCACTTTTAGATTGTTGAGGTCCTTCTTCTTGCTGTGGGAAGTCGCCTGCTTTTTCTTGGATTCCTTGGTGTGGACTAAATTGGCGTTAGCCATCTGTTTGGACAGAGCGTCCACCTTTAGTTGAGCCCTCATCTGGTCCTCAACATAGTTTTTTGCAGGAGATCTTCGAGACAGATCCCTAATTTCTTTCTACGCATGTTTGCATAGAACTTGCTCTAACCAGCGGGGAGCTTGGAGACGATCCCTCCAACAACGAACTTGTCATTGATGGGCATCCCCTTATCTTCCAACTTCTGACGCAACTTCAAGAATTAGTTTACTTGAGGCAGCATCGTCTTCTCATCTTCAAAGAGCTACTTGTGATATTTTTTAACCACAAATATCTTCCTCATGTTCTTGTCATCTTCGTACAGTTTTTTAAGAGACTCCCATATCTCTCTAGCAATAGTCTTTTTAGAATATAATTCCACCAGGGAGTCCTCCATAGCATTTAGAATTAGAAGCCTACAGAGGCTATTCTTCCTTCTCCATTTGGTCTAACTTTTAGTAGCAGCAGTAATTGCGGCTGCAGACCCAGTTTCTGCAACAGTCGATTCTTCCTCGGTTAGCACGTGGTCAACTTCAGCAAGTTAAAGATTGAGACTAGCCTTCCTCTTCCAGACTTGATAGTGCTCTCCATCAAATTTGGCTAACTTGCTAAAGTTAGGATTGATGAGTGAAGCACAAAAGTTTTCCATCTTGTAAATTCAAGCTTTGAGATTGTTAGTCCCGATGTGTAATTTTTTGATGAAAAACTGATATTGGTACAGCACTTCGAGAAAGGTGCGCAACAGAGATCCCGAGGATTCTAATAGACGAAATCAAATATGGCACTTCGAAGAAGACACAAAAGAATTCGTGATAGTAGCAGCAAAATCCACTCTGAAATTTTCTGATCAGATCAGAAATGGACTCATTTAGAACGAGTTCTAAGAGGATGAACATAAAATGGAATAGACAGAATGCTGAAATAGTCTGCTGGGGTGAATGATCACCGGGACTCAAAGCTTGATTCATCCCACACGAACAGCTTCCAGGAACCAGTAAGTTTGCCGGAGAACTTCGGAACACTCTGCTCTTCTGACTCCTCGAACGGACTAAAATTGTAATGTCCCGTCCCGCTCAGTCAATCGGAGGAATCAAAATACCGATGGCGTTCGGACTTAGCCATGCAACGGCTGCTCGAAGACCCGCTCAGTCGAGGCGACTCCTCGCCCAGGTAGGTGGCTTCGGTGAAATTGCCTCAGCTTGGCCTTCACACTAATAAAATAAAAGTTTTCAACTACACCAGTAGGCTTGATAATAAAAGAGATGCATCCACATAGCTAAGGGAATAATTCCAACTTGGGTCGATTGAGTTAGAACATGAAAAACGTCCCATGGTCGGCTTAGAAATGTTGCACGATGGCTTTCAAAATGATACTCGGTCCTTCGTCCCGTAAAGCCGATCTTCGCCACAAAGTTATGAATTAGCCTAAGTCATAGGCGTCATCCGCATAAATGTTTAATAAAGCATGCACAGTCCCATCATCCAAGGCTTAGCCTAGCCCCTGCTCGTCCTACGGGTTAAGTTGTATTACATGATTCGTGGAATAAGTCTAGGTACCTAAAGAACTTGGTTGTTCAAGTCGAACGCGTGCACAGCACGTTTCTACAATGCAAGGCTTGGCATAGCCCTTGCTCATCCCGCTGGTTAAGTTGTTGTACGGTTAAGTTAGGCAAGAGTTTTGTTGCGCTATCGAAGTCATAGCAAGCACTGTCCCATGTTTTCTGCGGTTGTCAAGTCGCATAGTCCAACGATCCCAAGGCTCATCGTATAAGGTATGACTTGAGCGATATTGTCGCTTAAAAAACAAGTTGGTTTAAGGCACGAGTCACGGTAGGTTCAAAGATAAGTATGCCACGGTTAAAGAACACATGTTTGGTTCAAGTTAAGCTGGAAGACTACGCAGTAGTCGTTCCTTGGGTTTAAAAGGATAAAGGTTGTCGTCGAGATCGGTCCCGCAACTTGGGAGTCTCGATAGAAATATGGAAAGCACGGTCATGAATAAGGAAGGACATGGTAAATCGAGTTGAGTCTTACATGGTCATTGGAAAACTTGTCGACAAGGATGGTTTTTCTCCTCAGACGGCACTTGCGGCCACAGGACCGGTCTGGCCTAGGAGGAACATGCTTGCGGGACCCTCGGATGGTGTGCGACCTGACCCGAGGGGTGCGCCGTAGACCGGGTAGTACGGGAAATTCGGCGAGATCGTTCATCGTTGTATACAAACGTACCGTATTATCCAATTAAGGTCCAAGTATAGCTTGTGGTGCTAGTGACCCTTTCATATAGATGAGTCGGCATAGGAGCGGCTATCCGCGTGCATGCCTTAAGCGAGTCAAGATGTGTGAGCACGATTTGAGTGGGTTACGAATTATTTGCTTGGTATGCAACACAGTCGATAAGTCTAAGATTAATTTGGCTATAGCCAAGGCACGTGCTTCAGCACGAGATGTGGGTCGACTCATGAGTTTGTTGGCACAGGGTGCATAGGTTCGAATTGAGTCGTTTCAAAGTTAAGTCAAGAAGAGCCGTAGGACAAGTTGGTTTAGGCATCATGAGTTGCAAGGCACGACCTCTATATGTCATAGCACGACCATGCTGTTATGACACGAGCATAGGTGAAAGACTAAGTGGGGAGGCACTGTTTCGATTATACTGAAGCACGAATAGAGTATAGCACAACCATGTTGTTGCGTCGCTAAGTATAGGCCGAAAGACAAGCTCGATTCGGTGCGTTGATTTTACAAGTAAGAGAATGGTCTTAGGCACAACGATAAGTAAGATGTTGGAGCTAGGCACGGTAATGGTCTAGAGACACAAATAGGCTAGTTGTCGATGTCCTAAACCTAATCCTAAGGCAAGAATAGAAAGACAATCATAAAGGGGTATTGTTGTACAAAAGTAAATGAACGTGTTGGTTTTGTATGGGTGGACGAGGAGCTCACACCACCAGTACAGTTGAGTACTGACACTCACGCAGTATTTATGTGTAGGTACAGGTAGAAGCTCATTGGCGCGGAACTCGCTTGGATGCGTTGAGGCACGAAGTTCCTTGCGTTTCGAGGCGTGTGGCTGCATAAAGTCAGAACTTATACATGACATAATGTATGGACATCGCTCATTCGAAGCTTCCGCTGGACTACTCAAATTGTATTGAGAGATGAGAGAGAGCAGAGTGACTTGTAATTGTGAGAAGAGTGAGCTTGAGTGATTGTAATCTTGGCCTCGCGTTATGTTGTAATCCTTGTTTCAATATCAATAAAGAGCAGTTTGAATGACTTGTGTTTTGTTTTAAATTTTTGCTACTGTTATTCAATGTTTCTGTTTGGGAGTTCTGTGCGACAATCCCGTCGCAAGTCTCTGAAATTGGTCGTTATGACCGCCTTGCACGAGCGCAAGCTAGGCTCGTGCGGCATCACGCTTTAGCGAGGACGATCGGTCCTACGGGACCGGGACGTGACAGAAATAGCGCACAGTACTCTCTTCTCTGCTCTTTGAAAATTCGTAAGCATTTAGTATTCTATCAACTGACCTGAATGAGAGAGAAAAGAGCGACTTAAGTAGACACCCGCAGTAACCGTCCAGTATGTAAAACGTTCGGGACGTGAAAAAAATCGCTCCGAACGTTTCGTAACCGCTCAAATCGTACACAAACACGATTTGAGCCAACTGGCGCACAGCGCGCGCCAATTTGCGCTTAACGCGCGCTAATAGCGCACAACGCGTGCAATCGCGCACCGCTGCGCCAACAAAACGTCACATTACGTCCCATGAGTCCGAGCCCGAGTCCAAGTCCGAGTCGCTAAGTCCCTATGGGGCTTAGCTCCAGTGGAATAAATTCCAAGATCAAAAAACATTAATGCTTTAACTTGGAGTCTTATCCTTACCTCCTAGTAAAATTACCCACATGGTTTCCTCCCTAAGATCACCACCCATGTGCATATCTCAACCACACATACCAAGTATATATTGAGATACACTTCATGATGCTTTTCCAATGTGAGACTAAATAATGCTAGGCATGTATTGAGAGCAAACTCTCTCTCTCTCTCTATATGTTAAGGAAAAGCTCCAACAATATGAGCTATATTATCAATCCTTTACATAGCTGGTTTTGTTCATAATACTTCTCTTCAAATTTGTACAAGGTTTGTACCAAATCCATGTATTTCGTTTAGTACTCCGAAGGAATTCCTTGGAGATTGATCAGTTTATTGGCCATTTAATTGATAAGGAAAATCCTGACGGTGTGTCTCTGTCACTTGTTCAGGCTTATTCTTTAGGTACTTCGTACAACATGATTAGAGGAATACATTTAATTCTAAAACCCTTTGGATTTGCATGCATGATATTGTTCATTATATATATGCATACAAATTTTGCATGTTCTAGAGCTGTTCGTGGGGTCATCTTGCAGGTAATTTCCTTTTTGTAACCTGATCTCTACATTCAGAGCCCTATGTGTACAAATAGTTACTTTAGTACAAGATCGAGTCAAAATAGCTCTACTATACTCTTGCAGAAGCACAGCCACAAAAAAGTAGAAAGTTGATGTTATATAGGTAACAAGCATATGGAGTCACAACATACATCTGAGAGTACTATATATGTCCTTTTACTACCAAGTCGTCAAAAGAAAAAAACAGCTTCTCTTATAAATATTATGCAGTGTGGAGATCGATAATAAGGTCAGACAGTGAAGAGAAGCTGCCATCAGAGTAGTAAAGCTCTACATCTCCAGTACTCTGCTGCTCCAGTCGACGATCATTTCCTCGTCTTAGTCATCTGGAAAAAGAAATAAGTGACGTGTATGAGCGAACCATCGGATTACTTATCAAAGATTAATCATCAGCTATGTGTGTGAGCGCGTATTTCGTGCATGGATGGAGAAGTTGCATACCCTAGTTGGAGGGTTGTCTGCTGCTGACGAGAGTAATGGTGATTGGCATCCATCAAGTTCACTTGGAGGAAGTTGCGAGAGTCGAACGGAGCCATGGCCTCGTACTCAGTTGGCATCACCGCCGGCAACATGTTCATGTGCTGTTGTGCCCTCTCGTTTTCAGATATCTAAGATTTTCAGTTCATAGGAAACATTACTACGTGATTTCCTTGATAAAATAACTAGAAAATTCAAAGGTTATGATCATTGCCAGATTAAATATTTTATTAGAACGCTATTAAGGACGAAATATTGCGCTTATACAAATAGTATTATCAATGTGAAGAGATATATAAGCTTGTAGCTCTCATCAAGAAATATTATAATTGTCGAAATTTCTTCCAATTCAAAAATGTTTTGGTACAAAATGGACAGTTTTTATGTTGAGAATTTTGGTATATACATAACCAAACATTCAGAAATAGATACTTTAACCATTGTGACAAAATAACCAAAAAACATCATCTGTTGTAAGTCTTGTATGTGCTTCAAAGTGAGAAAAAGAAACTGACCTTGTTCCTTAGGTACATATTATCATTTTGCAGCTCCATCTCCTGCTAAATAGTGACCATAGAGAGCTATATTAGGAACAAACTTGAATAAGCAAAGCAATGATGGGTGTGAGAATTCATGTTCTAACCCTTTTTTGCATGTACTCAATTTCTGCATATAGTAGCTCATTCTGGCACATACAAAATCAGCAACGGTTGATTAGCACTAAATGAGTAAGGGGAAATATTATTAACTTGGTCTACAGAAGTTGAGTGCATGCTACCTTTTTAGTCCTTATTTTGCTGATGCCTTTTTCGAGTTTCGACTCGAGCTGTCTCAGATCTTTGGTGTTCATCGAACTCAAAGACTCACCCAACAAATTCCTGAGAAGAGACCGTCTTAGAAACTCAACCCTTTCGGAATGCTCTTGAAAAAGAAAAAAAGAAAAGGAAAAAAAACCCTAAAGAATGATTAACTGCTACCTGTTTGCGCTCTGTAATTGCCCGATCTGCTTACGAAGTTTTGAAGCTTCCTGCTGGTAGAACTAAATAACACGCATACAGGAGTATGATTAATTAGCAAGTTCAAAATTATATTTTATTGAGTGAATGAAAATCTAATAATAAAGTACCAATAGAAATCAAGAAACATTGCAAAAGACATTCCTCCGTCATCAGAAAGAAAAAATAAATAAAGGACATTCATATTAAGAGAAGATGCTTGTTACCAAAAAAGAAAATCATAACCCAAAGACACAAAAATTTAGGTGCATCATTACTAAGATGGAAGAGTGGCGATTCATTAAAAGGTAGGCGTATTCACGGTAAATTTAAAGCTGGCATCAATTTAGACGGTTTGGACACGTATAAAGAAGAACAATATATGCTTCAGCTAAGAGCACTAAGATAGTAGTTGAAGGAGACAATGGGATTAGAAATATGCCTACTTAAACTTGGATTGAAGTTTAGGGATTAGAAATATGCCTACTTAAACTTGGATTGAAGTTTTAAAAAAAAACAGTTTAGTTACTGTTATGGAGGACATGATCTTTACTAGAGCTGAATGGAAGAAAATGATACAAACAGCCGACCCCAGAATCTAGGATTAAGGCTTTCTTCTTGTCATCATTGTAATGTCACATTGTACTGAGCCACATAAGTTGCAAAAGGTTAATCAATTCCAGTTTATAGGTGAATCTATTAAACTGGTTAACTAACAAATAAAAAAGATAATATCTATTAATGAGAGAGCTTGATGTAACATACAATTGCCTCTTTTTTTATAAGACTAAACTGGTTAAATAGTTGCCAGGACTCACCTGACAATCACCCAAGCAAACTTTCATTAATAACTACTATAAAAAAAATATGACATCCCTGCTGGTCCAGTACATTCAGATCATTACTACTTAATAGATTCCTTCTACTTTTACCAATGCCGCCAAAATAATAATACCAAAAGAACAATACCTGTGTGTACCACTTGTTACAATACCAGATACATATAAAAGCATCCTAGAAGCTACTATTAAACCTTCCCTTCTGCATACTTCTTCTCGTACTCTTTTCATTCTCCAATGTATGTAAGACACAATTGTCATAAATTAATCTATATGCAGATTGGCTTATACTACTGCAAAAAGAACTAAAAGGGAAGCTAAATTGTAGGCCCTTCGCTAGTATGATTCCAAGAGCTTCCAAAGCGATGCTTCAAGGAAGTACACTAAGAGCATCTCCAACCCTATTGTGAGTTTGGAAAAAATGGTTGCCACATAGGAATGACAAGCATTTTTTTTCAAAAGTACTTCTCCAATGCAAATGTGAAATAAATTGTGAAGTTGACATGGCAAGGAGAATGTGAAGTTGGTTGTCTAGATCTAGACAATGCACTTCACTATGACTTTATGTCCACATCATCAATTATGAATAAATATATATATATATATATATATATATATATATATATATATAAAGAAGAAGTGAAAAAGTTGTCTTGGAAGTTGAAAAAAAAGTAATTTTATCGTCTTCTCAAACTTTTGCATTGGAGAACACATTTTTATCTCATTGTCTTATGTGAATATCATCTTGCCACATAGGAAAGACATTGTCCTGTGCCTCATGCCACATAGGATTCACAACACAAAACAAGACAATAGGGTTGGAGATGCTCTAACATGTTGGACGAAGGGCTACTTGCAAAGGGAAGGGACACACCTATTGATGGAGAACCAATTTGGATTTGATGTTATCCTTTAGTTATTTTTGTTATTTTAGATAGGAATTATTTTTACCTCTTTTATCAGCTATGATTTTTAGTTATCTTAGCCTTTAGATATTAGCTTTATCTTCTTCTTTTTCTTGAGAGACTATAAATAGTCTCATAAATTTATTAATTTATTTATTGAAGAACAAAAAATCTATTTTAAGTTTGTATCTTGGGATGTCAAAATCCTAAAGTCGGGTCTTCTTCTCTGTACCCGTTCGCGATCCGACACCACCCACATGCCATTTTAAAATCGGGTTATCTTAATTATTATTTTTGTATTTTTATTGAAATTATTTGTTACAAATTGGTAGTAGTTGATTATTCACATATTGTTTAAAACTTTTATGCCCAATTTGTCGTAAACTCACAATTTTATATTAATCATATCTTCCTCTAGGTCTTCGTCCTGCATCAGATTTGGTATCAGAACCTACGTTTATGCTTGTTTATACATCTACGTAGCAGAAGAATTGTAGGTTCAAACATAGACGACATAGTGATTTATTTAATAAATTATACTCATTAATAGTGTACTCCAATAGGACAAATGAAGAAATAATGATTGCTATGATTCAAATGGTAAATGACTCTTCAAGCAAATAATAGTTGAGTTATATTCTAGATTGCCTACATTTGATACTAAGATAAAGACTGAATGCTAGGGACAACTAAATAGAAGAGAAGCGGTATATGCCCTTGAACAGTCCCACCAAACAAGTATATAAGATCCATCTCGTTCGAAAATTGGTATCGAATTTCAAGGTTAAGAGTATTTTTATTTGTAGGTATAAACTTAATGGATCAATTAAAATTAAAATATTGATTATGAAGAGTTTATTAAAAAGTTTATGGATCATTACGTTTCTGAACATGATAAACTTGGTACTAAATTTTAAGCTAGTAGAAGTTATATTTGGCAATTATGGTGTTAGAAAGAGGCTATTGTTACACACAAATAGAGTTCAAGCCGACAACTATATTATTAGAGTGTCCATTAGTTGAACCTAACGAACCTATAATATATAGTTGAACCTAATGAACCTATAATATAGAGTTGAATTATCCATACTAGTAGAGTTGCACCCGGAGTCGACCATATCGTTAGAGTGTCCATTAGTTAAACCTAATAAATCTACCATAATTGGTATGTAGTTGAAACTAGGTCTATGTTTAAAACAAAAGTCAATTTTAACCTTTATTTATCATCCTTAGGAGAATTCAATAGGTTATTTGACCAATCCAATGACTTTAAAGAACCGATTAGGTTTTCTAAATTTTTGAACTTGTTACAATAGTTAGGCCCGTAAAAAATTTCTATTAGTTGTGTTACGATAATTGTAATAGTTTGCAAAAATAATTATTGATTGTAGGGACGATAATTTTATTTTTTGGACACATTGAGACAACCATTATTTATTGAGTTGCTTGATGTTAGGATCATACTGAATATTCTGCCTCTCCCACCTCCAAAATCATCAGTACCGTCGTGGAAGTTCATGGTCGTTTCAGGAGCCTCAATGTTGACTTGTATGTCGAAGCAGATGTCTCAATCATGACTAATTTGGAGATCATAAGGAGCATAATTATTGAATTTTACGCTTACATGATTCATCAGAGAGAAATTTTGAGTCAATGAGAATGATAGACAACAATTTGGATTTGATGTGTTCTATTATTTATTTTTGTTATTAAGATAGGGATCATTTTACCTCTTTTATCAACAATGATTTTTAGTTAACATAGGGATATGAATTTATAGAATGACTTTATCTTCTTTTTTATTTCTTGAGGGCATAACTAATTCATTGAAGAATAAAAATTTAATTTTAGAGTTTGTATGGTGCCATGTCCTCTCTTGTCTTCTTTTATGCCTCCGTCTTCGTCACCTAATTGGGTCTCTAAAACAAAAGACGATTATCAAGATCCGACGTCACCCACACGTTATTCTAAAATCTGGTATTCCTAATTATTATTTTTGTATTTCTATTAAAATTACTTGTGATATAGTTGATTGTTCACATATTGTTTAAAACTTTTGCACTCATTTTGTCCTCATGGTACCAATAATATTTTCTCCTAGGTTTTCGTCCCACCTCACCTATGCTGCACAAGTTTCCTATCTCTCAAAAAAAAAAAAAAAAAAAAAAAAGATAAACATGTCATGTCACATGATGATATTCACTTGTTCCTAAATAGAACCGCTCCAATAAAGAAGAAACATATCCATAAAAAAGCACATGATATTCCATTCATAATAAGAACTGAATATAAAATCAACAGTAACTTTTATTCAGTCAAAATATATGATTATCATTCTGGAGGATGCAAGTTTTAATCACGGAAACCATCTCTCCATGTAAATGGAAGCCTCATGCCACCGGGATGCCTTTTTTTAGTAATTTAGGTAGCATGGTTTTATGTTGACCTAGGTTGTCTGTACTTCTCCAAATGGTTGTAGTTGTGTCTGCATGACTGTATCCGCCACTACACCTCCTTTAACTCTCATATGGGATATGGCATTCCCATGTGTAGGTTTAAAAAAAAAATCTAAACCATGGGTGTGATTTGGCATAATGATGATCATGCCAAACATAATTGGGTAAGAGAGAGTAATTTTGCAGCGGACCAAATCTTTATGTATAAAGATATTTATTTCTTGTAGTGTCTATATCCTAAACTTTCCATATTTTGAATCCGCATTGTTGTCCATATCCAAATTTGTGCCACTGTTTATGCAACCTAGGTATAAACTCAAAGTAAAAGCATATAAAAAAAAAAGACTACTAAATATCAACCATAACCAACCCAATTTCAACAAATCAAGTTTGTGCTCATCTATCATGCGTTTCATAGTTTGCGGTATTAGTCCATACGAATACGTTACAACCGATACCTTATGGTTTGGTATGTCTCAATCCGATACCAACGTTGGAGGTCACTTTTCCAATCAATTCAATAAAAAAAATATTGATCGAAAAGATAGAAAAGTAGTGTCAACGCAAATGATTCATTGACAATATTATTACCAATATGATTCCTTATTAATAAAAGTTGTAACGATTACCATTTGTAGAAGTATATCTATAAATTTACAACATTCATCCATATTAATATTATTTCATTTAAAACTAACAAGAAGCAACATATAATATATAAAATTATACCTAAATGTACCAAATATATTTCTAGATTATTTAAGGACTCTTTATTAGTTTGTTTTTCTGAAACGAATAATGTGACACACCAATTTGAAACTGCTGAAACCGTCAACTCCAGTACTAATAAAAGGAGACGAAATAGGTCCCAATATTTCAAACCTTGATTCCTTCCCCCTTCACAACTCAATTAGATCATGAATATGACATAAGTCACTAATATCATGAATAATACAAGTTTCTTCATGGATTTTCCGAATTACCATATGATTGTTGAAAACAAGACTAAAACCTTGCTAGAATAGAGAAGATGAAATAGAAACCCTAGATTTTTGTCTCCATTCTCTGTCCATCTTCTCCATTTCCGTATTGTTCACCATTAAAATATGTTCTTGCCTTAGTAACTCTAGCATTAAGAATACTAAATCTTTTGGAACTTATATCGCCCACCAGAACGACAAAGCAAAGTTAAATGTGATGGTAGCCTTAAGAATAATAATTTTTAGAATAATATAATGGAAATTATATTTCCCACCAGAAACACGAAAAACAATATTATATGTATATGAAGAATTTTATTTAGCACCTATAGTGTGAAGCATTGAATTAAAAGATGAATGTAACAAAACATGTTATTGGTTGACATATCAATGCACAAAGCAAATAGCAAAGAAATGTACAGTCTACGGATGACCCTTCTCATTCACTATAGTCATCCAATGGAGGGTCAACTATCTCATTTCAAGCACAGTTAAATTAATAGATGAAAGGTTAGCACTGTGATCCCATGAAGCTGTGGTCAATGTGATACCCAAAAATTTCACAAAAATTAGATCGGCAATGCTGTGGACAACTATGTTAAGTGCAAGATTTCAAAGCAAGGAAAATGGAGCACAGAATCTGAATGCAATCAGCTACTACAGAAATGAAGCTTCTTCTATTATGTAAATAATGTGTGTCCATCGATTGCCGGTGAGCAACTGTGACTAAGTTCAGACAAATGACTCATTACCAGGACAAAATAGTAACATTGAGTTTATTGGCAAGAATGTTCGATCAAAGCAGTTCCTATTTATATGGACAATCAAAAGAAACCCGTATAGAACTTTTCTAATAATTAAAATGACCGTAAAACTGAAATTGTCTATGTTATGACAATTCAGTTTTGGTTAGTAGATGTGATCTCCTGTCCTTTTCATTCCGGATATCACGCATTCTTTACATTCTATAGTTTTTCGCTAAATTAGTAGATTTTAGAAAAACAACTGGAGTGAAGTGAAAGTAGAGTTATTCTGAATTAAAGCTACCTCACAATATGAATGTTCCATCATTAAATTATGCAAGGACTTAAAAGCATATATGAGATGAATCAAGCATACTCATTTCTGCATGCTTGTTCAATATAGCAGTGTTATAGGAGAGCAAGAAAGTAACAAATAACAGTCTTCATCAAAAACTTCATAGTATAATAATACCAATTAGAGCAAGTTCAGAGAATTTGACAAAATAATAACTATATATCTAGAACCAGACACTTGTAAGGATCCATGAAGAAGGTTTGCAGTAGGATTGTTGTTCATTTGTTCATGGGTCTAGTTAATGTTTGATGCACAAGTGCGGCTGTTTCAAAGTAGCTAGGCAAAAACAGTACCTGAGAATTAGCTTCGGTGACGATTCCAGTGTTGGATGAATCAATGCATGCTTTCTTGTAGCGCTCAATGGTGGCTTTTACACTGCATCCAGAGAACATGCATGGATTTATAAGTGATATTTCTAGAGACATATTTGTTTTAACATAACAGTGTTAAGGCATCCAGATTGTTGTTTTTGATGCAAAATTGCTGATCCTACCTATAAAATTAAGGTGTTTATCTACCAAAACACTGAGGAAAAAAAAATTGGATTTAGAATGTTGCATTTTAGTATTTTCTTGTTCGAAACTGTGACAAATTTATAGTTATATTCACAACGGTCTACATATTATAAAGTTAGATATTAGTTTTTTGGGGAATTGCATAAGATAAAGTGAGATGTGGTAATCTAGTTGTTTGGAGAATGTATATACACTAACGATGGGGTCCGAGGAAAAGTAATCAATGATATATATACTAGCAGGCCTACAAGTACGTAAAACATCCTAGAAAGTATTTAAAATTTGGGTTTGGATAAGTAATAAATATTAATTACAAGTCAGCCTGAAATTGGTGGAGTAATAACGCTCCCAGATGGGATCCAATAAGATGGTTCTTTTCCATTCGAAGTTTCCGAGTCCGAGATTCAAGGTTCAATCATGATCATACGGGTCTTGATGATATAAACGATGAAGTGAAGAGGATTTGGTTGAGGGAGGGCTTTAGGTAGGTTTTTTATGCTCAATCTTTCTTGGCCATAATAAAAAGGAGGTTTGGGGTCATATGGGAGTTTCAAAGGTGGGGAAACAATGGATCCAATGTGTAGGGAATGGTCATTAGGGTTTTATAAAGGAAGAAATGGGTATTTGAAGCTGTTTGATGGTTAAAATATGTAGGTTACCTGTACTACATAAAGAAAAAGAGGGAAAAAGTATAAATAAAGGTTTGGACTTCACACCCTTGCATTACACATGCAATCCACAAAGGTAATAGCACAAATCTAATTCCTTCATTCAACTCATACTTCAACCAGTAGATGTCCCATTAAAGCTCTATTTATAAATTTCCAAAACATGGAAAAATAAGTATGCTTTTAAACTTGGAAAACATATCTGTTGTCCCAAAATGGGTGTGACAATAATGTCCCCTCTCCTATGCATACAGCTTTTGGTATCCATAATTATTTAGTTCTTTAAATAAAATATATAAACGTTGCATGCATAGGAAAGGAGATCGAACTGACACACCCATTTTGGAAACAATAGATCTTCTCCTTAAGTTTCCACAAAAGTGGATGGACACTGATTTCATGAAAAAATATGGGGGCTGACTATCTGCCACTGTCCCAAATATATCATGTTAGGGAAGTACTTGAAAATGATGTTTTGGAGTTCAAATTAATTGGTTCTGAGGATGGCCAAGAGATAAATATGTAATAGTTTTTAGTATTTATGATCAATATCTAGCTTAATTGAGGGACTTGGTATTCATGATTAATTATCTTCGTCAAAATGGAGAAACGCTCATAGAATCACAAGATGACGGTTGAAATGGTAGTGCTTCGAGAGTAGTTTATGATTATATATCATTCCATTGAAGTTGAAACGGAAGATATATTAAGACAACATTAAGACCGATTGGTGTATTTGACAATTAAAAGACAACATATCCCCAAAATGAACATAGAAAAAATAAGAATGCTACGAGAGATGTGTGACAATACATTAAAAGGTAACACAAATAATGAGTAGATTTGTAAGTTGGAGGTGGTTTACTGGATGACAAACTGAAATAAAACCATCTAGGTGGTCTAGACATGTGCACACCAATAGATGCAATAATTAGTAGACTAAATGAATTTGAACAACCAACCCCACAAACTTGGCTTTCTTCTTGTTGTTGCTTCTAATTGTAGATTTTTTTGAAAGCAATACAGAAGTTAGCAATCATGTCAGGAGTGCAATGGAAAAAGATTTCCTAAGTAACACTTCTAGGTAATGATTTTGGAATTTAACTTCCGTAATGGTACGTAGAAAAGCTATTGGTTGATTGGTGAACTAATCCAATAGATTGTTATCATCATTGTCGTGATCTAAGTCTCTAATCCTTCTCCATTAGAAAGAGTTCTAGTGCATGAGAAAACTTTACGGAAGAATTGACCTACTTTTTATGTCCGGTTGTCAACCTGGGGTCGCGGTTACCAGAATTCCTATTTTACAGTTATAAAGCCCAGTTAAGCTTATGCAAGTTTCTCTAGACATGCACCTAAAGGAGTATAAATGAAGAAGTAATATGATACAATTTTCAATATAAATTACTTCCACTCTAATAATTAAGACGAATACAATTATTCTTACAAAAGACAAATGAAGATAAAGAAGTAATGTTAAAATGTATTGACAAATTTAACATTTTTTTTATTTAGTATGGGGCATTTCTTATTATTTCTACAGATGAAAGACATATTCTTCCATGTTTTTTAACTTTACACGCAAACTACAGGTTCCTTGCAATGGTACATGGGTAAAGATTATTAATTCAGGGACATGTGGTAATTCCTAATTCAATTTACTTTTATTATGCTAATATTTTGGGAAAAGATGGGAAATAAATTAAAAACTAATAGCAAGAAATGTGATAATATATAACAATGATGATATTCCTACGCAATGGTCATAACATCAAGATTGTATTACTGGTTGGATTTATTTTCAGTTACATTATATTGGCGACTCTTTGATCTTACCTGATCTCAAGATTAGAATTTAGTAGAGATAAAAGGAAAATAGACTTACTCAAAACATTATCTTAGACATAATATTCTAACAAATCCAAGTAATATTAAGGAACTTATTTGAATTATTACATATTTATAGTGAGATTTGTGTGCACAATTCTATCAGCCAATGGCCTTGTAGCAACAATGCAGAATTAAGTATGATCAAAATTAAAAAAATCAAGCATGAAGAAGAATATTTAACAGAATGATGTGGTGATGCACACCAGATTCTTTCGGAACTTGGCAGGATTGTTATAACATCCTGAAAAATAAATATATAGCTATTTGCCTTCAACTAATTTTTCACATGAACAATTAGTAAAACTTAATAGTTAGACGGACGAATAACTTAATCTTTGTAGACTTTGTGATATATTTTCTTAGCGAAAGAACTTGAAACGCAAAGATTATATATTTATTTTGGTGATATATTTTCTTAGGGAAACAACTTGAAACACGTATTCCTATACACAATCCTTCGGATGGTTTCAAAATTTCCAAACTCCAGAAAGAAATGAGAAAATTGAAAACAACACAAAGAAATTCAGCATAAACATAATCTGCTAATTACCCTTGGTTATGATGTTAGTACATGGCTGACTAGGTTGTTCATTGCTTGTTCAGGAATATTTGGTAATTGTTAAGATTGTTGCCACTATAAAAAATAACTCTACAATGTGATAAAGGTTAAGATTTCTATATAACTTTTTTCTTTTACAATTTTCAAATGACAAGTTAAACTATATCTATGAAACCATATTAGAGTTTCTAATGGTCTATTTAGATAGGTGAGAGTGCATTGAAAATGGCTTGAACTATCACTTTTATTGCAAGTGACGGTTGGTGTAGACAGTTTCAATATTTGGATATCTCTTGCAACTTCATTGCAAGTGGTTGTGATATGACATTTTATTACAACTAAAGGTGTCATTTCTTCATGTCTCAGTTGTAGGAAAAATGTATTACAACTCCACTGCAAGTGACTATGCTCTCTATTTTTTTGATTCTTATATACACTTTCGTGTTGTCATCCAAACAAAATGGTTTGGAATTCATCACTTACGGAATACAAAAACTATGTATCCAAATATATTTTGGAAAGTGTGAAAATTATATTTTTATACTTTTGAGGAGCTATAACTATCCAAACAACCACTAGCGCATCAATTGTTGGTATTATTTCCGGTATACGAAAAGAATGCTGCAGGACCCTAATACAAACAATAAATTATCGTATATTAAAATAATTATTGGTCTTAACCCTTATCTGAAACCCAGGAAAATAAATAATAAATATCATCATAGGTTATATCAATCCATCAATCTTTCTCTTTCTTATCAATCCCATTGGAAAGAAAGACCTAGGCTGACTCCTCAGAAGAAACAGAACAAAATCAACAGAATAACAAAACATATATTAAAAAAACATTATTAATCATCATTACTATAAAATAATATACTATTCAAATGAATAGTGGTATGTGAGCAGTAGTAGCTATCACTTCTCCCTTCACTCACTCAAAAGCATTCATCTTTCTTTCCTTAGTCTCTCCGAAACCCCATTGGCTCCCTCCTGCCACGTTGGCACGAGATCCCAGCAATATGATTGGCTGGAGAAGGCCCCTCTCTCACTCTCTCTCCAGACCCTCTATTAACCCCGGTGTAAATACCGCCCGCTCCTCCCTTTACCCGCCTCGGTTCCAGTCACCGTCAGTAGGTGTCAGCCCACACAGTACACCCTCCCCATTGGCTCGTACTTTTCCACAATTTCTCTAAGCCCCCTCTAACTTCTTTAAATTTTGCATCCACTATACAAATCAAGAAGCAAACCCTAATTTCAGAAGAAGAAGAAGGAAAAGAAAAGAAAAAAAAAAAAAACCTAATCAGAAGAAAAGAGTTGTGACATGTGTTGGTGCTTGACAGCTATTTTCTTCTGTTGCTATTTTCTCCATACCACTTTCTTTTGCCTCCAGCAGCAGCAGATCTATGCTATGTAATGCTATGCTTGCTTCACAAGCCCAAGAAAGAAAAAGAAATTTAGCTTAGCAAAGCAAAACAAACAGAAGAAGAAGCTCACACCACCCCCATACATATGCAGAGCAGAGTCAAAAGCACCACTATTGGAAACGTTGCTGCAGTACTAAATCTATCTAAGCAAACTACAGCAACACTGTTAGATTCACATCCATCTCTAGATAGCAAGCAAGCTAGCTACCAACACTGTCTTCGCAACTATATATATAGATGTAGAAATTTCTATGTACAACTTGAATATGTTTGTATTGCTGTACGCACCTGTTGTTGGCGTACTCGTAAAGGCGGCCGCGGGTGGAGAAGACGATGAGGGCGACCTCCGCGTCGCAGAGGAGGGACAGCTCGTAGGCCTTCTTGAGCAGCCCGTTCCTGCGCTTGCAGAACGTGACCTGCCGGTTCGTCGTGTTCTCTATCCTCTTGATCTCGATCTTCCCCCTGCCCATCCGGCCCGCCTTTCCCTTCTGCTGATCCAGCCTGCCCCGCTCCGCCGCCTGCCTGAACACACAAAAGAGAGTCCATGATTAATGTTAAAAGAAACTTATAAAAGAGCTAGCTAGAAGAGGAAAAAAGTAGTATATGTGCTTGATCGATTGATCCATCGATCGATTTGTTCGCTTTTACCGGCCTGAGATGGCTTAATAATTCGGCAACAAGGAGGAGGAGGAGGTTCTAAAGCTGAAGAGAGGTTAAGGAAAGAGTAGTAGTAGTAGTTTGGCTGGGTGATGCAATAGAAGGTATGGGCCTGCCTTTAGCTATCAAGGGTTATTTATGGGACTCTAGGAACCACAACTCCACAACACACACCTAGCTAGTGGCAGATATTGTAAATGAAGCATCCATTTGCCATCAGTTTCATGGAAGGGATGATGGTTGTGTAGGAATTAATAGGGACCTTGGGAAAGAAAGAGGATACCAATGACTCATACAAATATATATATATAACAAGAAGTGAAATTAAAAATAAAAATAAAAAGTTGAACAAATTTTTTGGAAGAGAACATTTTTATTGTACTTGCTATTTCACTCTTTTGTCTTGTGTTTCTTTCGCTTTTTATTATCTAAGATTTTGGGCTCCTCTCTCTTTTGTGGATGGTTTTGTGAGAGTCCTGTGACACTAGAAGATGACTGCCATGTGACTTCTTCCTACTAGGCTTTCATTCTTACCATTTACTTGCCACCATTTATGTTTGTGTTGGGAGGGAGCTATAGCACTAGTTTCTCCTATGTTCTTTTTTTTTTTTCTTCTTTCTCCATACAATTGTGCCCGCCCTTGCTTTAAGTGTTGGGGGAAGGGGCCTATCGCTTCAATTGCGACGTCGACGTGCTACTCTATCTCCACCACAGGGACCCCTCTCCCAACTTGCTCATGTGCCATCGGTGTGACTAGGGCTTCTAGTCATGATGTTGCTTGTAGTGTGTTTCGCTTTCCCTGTCACCTCATCCCATGTCCTCCTTAATCTTCAAGCACCTAACTGACGAGATTAGCGTTTCAACCACTGATTGATTCCAGTTAAGCACACATATTGGCTCCTCAATTTGCCCATGACCTGTCTACCGCTACACTCCTGATTACGCTTCGGTGTCGAAGAACCTAAATTAGCTTAATTAGGATCAAATCGAACTCCAAATGACCGCTCGGTTAACACTTGGAGCGTTGCATAACCATGGATGTCGTCGACAAAGCAGACCCTACCGCCATAATGAAGCCGTAAGAGAGTTCTACCAGAGGTATGGGCACAGCCCAAATCATTGAGAAAATGCCAGAATTCTGAAACCCCTCTCGTCCGATCGATACTCTCTGGGGGCCATCTTAAGTTACATCTGTCGAAAACCTTCTCAAACACATGCCTTTATTCGTTGTCTCCTCATATCGTCCAAGCAAGCAAAAGAATCAATTGATGTGCGAAAAAGTACCTCACTATTGTTGATGGGAAGTACCATGAAGATAAAAATTGGATCACTTTTCAAAGAAGATCAGGAAAACAAGGTGGTGATTTAACCTGAATGAAACATGTTCTCTCCTTTTATATATATTGTTACCATAATTAAGGAATTGTTCTGTGAATCCGCATTAGCCATATCTAATCTTATGTATGTTCTCCTTTAAAGAAAAACTCTCCAATTCTTTCCTTCTATATCTTCAGAGTGGTCGCCAATTTCACCAGGAAAAAATGGCTGGTGCTTATGGACAGAGGGACCACAGAATTGAAATCATATTCCTCCACTGATTGTGCATCATTTACAAAATTGATATCATATTCCTCCACTGATTGTGCATCATTTATGTTTATAATAAGAATACTAACTACAACAAATAATTTTAAGTTAGAGGATTTAGAGCGATTAAGGTCATTTTTACATTCTCAGTTTAAACATGTTTAAGTGATTTTCTAACAATGTACAGTTAAACCTCTATACCTTAATATATTAGTTCCGAAGGTTACAAAGTTCGTACAAAAAAAACATGAAAGTCCAAGATTACAATTAATTACTGACTTTTGGAATCAAAACTAGCAACAGCAAGAAAAGAAAGCTTTGAAAATATGCAACCGCATTTGCTACAACAAGAAATAGAAATAGAAGCACGATAAAGAAAACAATTCAGTGGGTGATGAAGATCACCGTTCCTCAAATCAATATTCAACCATTTTCGTCGATCTGCTTCCAAGAATCAATAAATTCAATGTTTTGAACTTTTGGAATGCCCTTGTCACCCTTGTTGTGGATCTCAAACTAGACGAATGGTTGAACTGACGACACTTTGTGGTTCTCTCTGACTGCTACTAACTCTTCTCTCGTAGCAATATATCTTCTCTCTTCTATCAAGAAAAGAGAAGAGAAGAGAATATATATTGGAATACACTAGCCAAATTCTATCAGTCGCCACCTACTTAATTCATAGATAATTCCTACAGATAAGAGACATTTGCTAACCAATATCTTCAAATTCATGAATATAAGGAATGGTTATAAAATACTAGTCACTAAAACAGTCTTAAGGCGCAATTTTTGAACAAAAATGTTCCATGCAAAAATCTGCACGACTCTGCAACACACCAGTAGAAGCCCTTGCACCAGCGAAAATCCACGCAATACTGCACCAGCGGAAGTCCTTGCACCAGTGGAAGCCCATGTTGTACTACGCTACCGGAAGTCCATGCACCAGCGGAAGCCGTTGTGCCTGCACGACACCCACGCTGAGCCTGCGCCGCACACGCGTAGCCCCCTTGCAAAAATTCACACAGAAACGATCGTAGAACGACGTAATGATGCACAAAAGTGTCATCTAACGTCTAATGCGTAGTACAAAGTGTGTCATCAAAGTGTCATTATGCGACCTTCTTTCCAGTTCGAGTTCGAGTCGTTAAGTCCCTTCGGGACTTGGATCCTAAGAAAAATTCCAAAGAATGTGTGACAAAAATAAAACTATTTTAGGGCGTTTTTGTCATGCCCCGATTCCGCACAACCAAAAGTTACCATTGGATCACATGATGACATACAAGCCTGAATTACACTTGTATGAGGCAAGAACAAAACACAGTCGATAGAACATCTCATGCTACAAGTTGTTGTAGGAAAACGAAGCAAAAAAATCGAATAGACACAAGATATAAAAAATATTTCTCTTTTTTCTAATAGTGTAATGGAATTACAACGGCTCAAAGCAAAAGAACAACTGGATTACAAGTACTATCGCTTTCTTCGATACAATGAAACATGTCATAAGGCTTACAACTCAAGAACTATACAACAATGATGTCTCATACATTATGTCTTTTATAAATAAAAGACAACATCTCCAGCCGAATAGCTTCGATTATCAATCGAGTTCCAACATATAAACATATCCAAGTAGCTCTGTACCTAAGGGATTGGGAGTCAATACATTAACGTGTACTGGTGAGTGGCCTCTAGCCAACCCAATAAAAAACCAACACAGTTATTAAGTGGGGTGTGTGTGTGTGTGTGTGTGTATATATATATATATATATATATATATATATATATATATATATATATATATATATATATATATATATATATATATATATATATATATATATATATATATATATATGGCATAACACGCACGTGTCTATAAAAATAAAGGTGTCATTCAATATAGTAGATCTTATCCAATACTCATAGTTCCCTGTCACTTCTAAGATATCATTCCTAATACATAAACATATCATAATCTGTATCCATGCACAAGGAATTCATTAGCCTTCAATATATATATATATATATATATATATATATATATATATATATATATATATATATATATATATATGAAGAAAGGGTACTTTTATTAAACTCCTATTAGATCTACTAGCCTCCCATAATAGTAGCATCATTCTTAATGTTGTTAATAATGTCGTTCATGGACATTTCAACTCCTTCGAATACCCCCCTTTTCCTTTCTCTCTAGATATGCCACACTGTTGACAGAAATATGTTCCTGGCTTTATTGTATATCTCAAGTCCAGCTATCTCTTTAAAGTCGATATCTCCTCAAAGACACCTGGTAGCCCTTCTCTAGTGACACTGAAAATGCCGATTTTAAGTCTATATTGCTGTCATATCAGTCCTTGTGTGTGTGTGTGTGTGTGTGTGTGTGTGTGTGTGTGTGTGTGTGTGTGTGTGTGTGTTCCTCACGACTAACTAGTTAAGCATGCAAGAAGATGACAATAGCATGCAGTCTAACTATATGAAGGTCATTGGTGTCACGCCCCGCTCCTGTAGGAGCGATCGTCCTCGCTAAGGCGTGATGCCGCACGAGCCTAGATTGTGCTCGTGCAAGGCGGGTTCCATAACGGTCGATTACAGCGGCTGCGACGGGGTCGTCGCACGGAAGTCCCAAGCAGAGACATTGAATAATAGCAGCAAAAATTTAGAACAAAACACAAGTCATTCAAAAGATGCATTTTATTGATATTGGAACAACGATTACAAAGGGGGCGCAAGGCCAAAATTACAATTCCTCAAGCTCACTCTTCTCACATTTTACAAGTTCACTCAGCTCTATCTCATCTCTCAATACAAGTCTTGAGCCAGCGGATGCTTCGGAAGGCGATGTCCATACATTATGTCTCGTATAAGTCTTGACTCCATGCGGCCGTACGCTTTGAATCGTCAAGAAAATTCGTGCCACGACGCATCCAAGCGAGCTCCGCGCCACGAGCTTCTACCTGTGCCTGTACATGAAAACTATGTGGGTGTCAGTACTCAACTGTACTGGTAGAATGTGTAGCGCCCCGCTTTCGATAGGCGACGGAACTTCATAATATGCTTGCGCCGAGTCAGATCGGCCGGGAACTTAGATGGCCATCTGACTCGATCGCTAAGCTTGGTAAACGTTAACGCCTTGCGGCATCGATTCAAATCGATTTGGACGAAAGTTACGAGAATCGATCCAACTAATGGAACGACTTCTGTTAGAATAAGTCCTACATGCAGCGGGCTGCGTCTCGGCGAGTGAGCTCTCTATAAGAGTCCCTTCGACGGGACCGGACCGCTGTATGGTTTTCTTGGAGCTTTGTCGCTGGGCTTGATTGAAGTGCTTTCGCGTCGTTTTCATGGATGCAATTACAAATTTCGATGCAAGGAGAAAAGAAGGAAATCTAACAAAGTGTTGGTGCCATTGCAGGAGCTCGCGTAACTAAGGATTGACGTTGCGTAGCGCTTGGACGATCGGCACGAAGCAAAGTAATCGGTGGGTGATTCGGCCCCTTCTTTTCTACTGTCCCGCAAACTTATTCCTTGCTTCGAATTCATTCAAATCGAACGATGCCAAGTTAATTGTATGCCAATCCACTAAGTCCAAGAATTCGGAAAAACGTATCGATTTAGAGAAATTCACTCTGAAAATACAAGTCTATCACATAAACCAGAAAGTTTAAGGTTCTAGTAAAAAGATAGACTATTTTATGTGCTGTAAAATATTATGAAGCGTCGATCGTGGGTTATGATGCCTCGGACAATTTGGTGCCTACGGGACGCTAAATCGGGAGTACGACTTGGGGAAAAAAAATGAATCGTTACATAAGTTGGGGGAAATGATAATGCCGTTCAATACTGTCCGCGCTATACAAAACTGTTGCATATGTTAAATTGTTCACGCATTGGCATGGTCATGGACAGCTTGTGCACAAGTTGATATTTTTTCCTCGAATCGATATCCGGGGCATCGAAATCGAATCGACCTAGGGGGAATGAATAATCGTGCTTCGGTACTGATGCATTGCGGGACCGTCAGTCAGGCTTGCAACCTAGACTGAGCGGGCCGAAATGCCGTTGAGATAGTCCCACGTGATATGTAACATCAATGACCGCATATAAGATAGTAGCATGCTCACCTATTGTCTTATGCAGGTGTAAATATTATCTCTGTTTTTATGCAGGGACGAGCACGGCCGTGGTAAGAAATATGATAAACTGCTATGGTTCACTGTATGCTTTATTACACAAAGATGGCTATCGAATATGAACTGAATTCATTTAGTTCTAATTGAAAGACAACTCTAAAGCATGCCTACCCTAACAATCAGAGTCGGTTTAGACGAGTGGGTTCGTCTCGTCCACTTAGCAAGTGTGCTAATCCCATTCCCCCAATTTTCCCAGGTGCGACGGGCGTGCTCAACTAAACTGGAGCTGAAGTACGGAGAGACGTTTTGAAGCTCTTCCTATGCTGAAGTATTTTGAAGCCAATTCAAGTCGACGGCTTATGTATAAAGGGGTGAATGTATGGGACGGCAAGCGTTAGTTCAGACAACTTGTCGAATGTATTTTCTTATATTTTCAATCAATGTAGCCGCAACGGCATCCAATGTAAATTATGACTTGCACTTCGTTGCAAGCTATGACTGAAAAGCATTTCTATCTTCCTATACTGCGTCTTATATTCTGATGTGATTTGTGAAGTTTTGACTTGGCGTATTTATATCAAAATCAAAAGATAACCATTTGAGAACTTGTCATCTTGCCTTGTACGAGCGCAACTCCAGGCTCGTGCAGCATCACGCCTTAGCGAGGACGATCGAATCGGCAAAGTAACACCGGGGACGAACGGTTTGTCGACTCGAGGCATGACAAATTGGTATCAGAGCTCAGTTATGTTTTCTCGGATTTTCGAAAGATATTTCATTGTTGGAATGTCCGTTGCGATGGCTCGATTGAATGCTTGTCGACATGCTGCGTGAAATAAAAGTTCCATACAGGTAAGCCCGTAGATATTTTGAAAAATACTAACGGGTTTTGCTATGTTTTGTAGGAATGACTAAGAAAAGAAACAATTCCGTCCCAACCCAAACTGTAAATAGTACGTCGAGCACAAAAAGCACTGAGCCTAGCGAGACGACTATGCAGAAGATGCTACAGTTGATGGAACTGCAGCAGTAGCTTCAGACACAATTCAAAGCCCAATTCGAGGCACAACAGAAACAGATGAATGCCCTGACTCAGATAGTGCGCAGAATGGCGGGCAATACCAAGACGACGGACGAAGAGCCCGAGGAAAAGCAAGGCGACCAAGAAGAAAACGAGGAAGAAGAGACTCAACCGTAAATGATAGATTCTTCTTCCTTGTTCAAGGCAAAGGAGTTCCGCAAGATGAATCCACCAAAGTTCAACGGCCGAACGGAGCCTGATGTGATCGTGGGATGGCTCGCGGAGATGGAGGACCTGTTTAATCTGCTTAGCATTGAAGGGTCCCAGCGGGTAACTTGTGCGGCGTTACAGCTACAACTGAGGGCGTACGACTGGTAGGCCGCTAAAAAGCAGGAAATCTATGAAGCCGATACAGACGCCACGATTTTCTGGAAAATATTCAAGCAAGCCTTCCTCGAACAGTACGTTCCTCGCGCTGTCCGTCAACAAAAAGAAGACGAGTTCATGACGCTGCAACAGGGAAATATGTCTGTCGACGATTATGATTTGAGCTTCTCAAAGCTGGCGAAGTTTGTCGGTGCCTTCCTGTCCAACAAGGAAGCATGGTGTGAACGCTTCCAACAAGGCCTAAATAATGAACTGCGAAGGGACGTCATGAATCAAAGGTGCCGAACATACCGTGAATCCTATAATGTCGCTCTTGATAGTGAGCGCATCTTTGGCCGTATGTCGAATAGAGGCAGCCGTAACCACTTCAACAAGCGTCCTAACGACGTCGGCGCCGGGGGATCAGGAATAACAAAGCGTCCGAACAGATTCGATGATCGAGACCATGGCAGTCAACACTGTACCAGGTGCGGTAGGCGTAGGCAACGAACCGTCGACTGCGTCACGAGATCTTGCTACAAGTGTGGCGAGGTAGGCCATATAGTTACATATTGCCCGCACAAAGGTCCGAATCAACACAACCCACCGAGGAACGTCCCGAATCCGCATAAAGTGTCGATACTGCAAGGCGCGAATGCGGTGCCCGTCAACCATCAGAACCAACGCCACAGAGCTCAAGGCCGAGTTTATGCCTTAACGCGGGACGAGGCGCTTGCGTCCGATACGGTTGTAACAGGTATATTACTCTACAAAGATATACCTGCTCGAGTATTATTCGATTCGGGTGCGACGCATAGCTTTATATCTGCTGATTTTGCGAAAGAAAATAAAATAACCATGCAATCACTAGATATAAATATTAGCATTAGCACTCCGTCGGGAGTCGATATGCCTGCAAACTTTATTTGTAGGGATGGCCACATTTGTATCGGAGGAAGATATCTATCCTTGGATGCCGTCGTACTAGACATCAAAGATTACGATATAATCCTGGGCATGGATTGGTTGGGCGCTTGTCGTGCAACGATCGAGTGCGCGAAGAAGAGAGTAGTATTTCGTCTTCCTGGCGAGATAGAGTTCTCATATTCGTGCGGTACGGTCTCGAAGGCGGCAATGATGGTGTCGACAATCTCGGCAAGTCGTATGCTGCATTCCGGCTGCGCGTTGGCATCAGTTCGAGACACGCGGAAGGATAATACAAACACGCAGACTGATGTTGTGGAAGATTTTCCTGACATTTTTCCTGACGAGATGCCCGGGATGCCACCGGATCGAGAAATTGAATTCAGCATCGACACATTTCCGGATACACGGTCGATATCCAAGGTGCCTTACCGAATGGCTCCAGCAGAACTGAAGGAGCTGAAGGTGCAATTACAAGAGTTGCTAGACTGCGGATTTATTCGTCCTATCGTCTCTCCGTGGGGAGCTCCCGTACTGTTCGTGAAGAAGAAGGATGGGTCGTTGCGGCTATGCATCGACTATCGGGAACTTAACAAGGCGATCGTGCGAAACAAGTATCCTTTGTCGCGAATCGACGACTTGTTTGACCAACTGCAGGGCGCGGCAATATTTTCAAAAATCGATCTTCGTTCAGGCTATCATCAATTAAAGATCAAGTCTGACGACATATCGAAGTCTGCCTTCCGCACTCGATATGGTCATTACGAATTCCTCGTCATGTCGTTCGGTTTGACGAATGCCCCAGCCGTGTTCATGGATCTGATGAACCGAGTCTTCCGACCTCAAATAGATAAATTTGTAGTCGTATTCATCGACGATATCCTTGTCTACTCAAAGAATCGTGAAGAACATGCGGAACATTTGAAGGCGGTACTGCAGATTCTGCGTGAAAACAAATTGTATGCCAAGCAGAATAAGTGCGAGTTCTGGATGAGTAGCGTGACATTCCTCGAGCACGTAATCTCTGCCGAAGGTGTCGCGGTGGACCCAAAGAAGATTGATGCGGTGGTGGATTGAAAACGACCTGCCTCGGCTAGCGACATTCGGAGTTTCCTGGGCTTAGCGGGCTACTATCGTAGATTCGTGCGAAGCTTCTCAAAACTAGTGTCGCCTCTGACTCGCCTCACCCAGAAGGGAGTAGTATTTAAATGGAGCGATGACTGTGAATCCATCTTCCAAGAGTTGAAGCAACGGCTCGTCTCAGCTCCAATCCTTGCACTTCCAGACGGTCCAGAAGGCTTTCAGATATTCAGCGACGCGTCGAGAACTGACCTCGGGTGCGTACTCATGCAGAGAGACAAAGTCATCTCCTACGCTTCACGGCAGTTGAAGCAGCACGAGAAAAACTACCCGACGCACGACCTAGAATTGGCGGCGATCGTCTTTGCGTTGAAGTTATGGCGGCACTACCTCTATGGTGTGGCATGCAGAATCTACACAGATCACAAAAGCCTTAAGTACTTATTTACGCAACGGGAACTCAACCTACGACAGCGACGTTGGCTCGAACTCATAAAAGATTACGAGCTAACGATCGAGTATACACCGGACAAGGGAAACGTGGTGGCCGACGCACTCAGCAGAATGTTTATGGGAATACTGGCCATAAACAAGGAGATACAGCGAGACCTTGAAGCGATGGGTATCGAACTCGGAATTGAGTATCGACACCTGCACCTAGCTCAACTGAAGTTAGGATCGAGCCTACTTAGCAAGATAAAGACCGCACAGGAGGACGACTCATTCCTGAAGAAAATATGCGAGCTGATTCCAACGGAAAGGGCGACTGACTTTGCGAAAGACGGAGACGGGACGATGCGACTAAAGGGAAGGCTCTGCATTCCTGAAACTGCCGAACTCAGAAAAGAAATTCTGACGGAGGCGCACTATGCGAAGTACTCGTTACATCCTGGAAGCACCAAGATGTACAAGGACTTGCGCACAAACTTTTGGTGGCACGGCATGAAGAAAGACGTGGCTACGTTTGTATCGCAATGCATGGCGTGTCAGAAGGTGAAGGCAGAACACCAGAGGCCAGGCGGAGAGCTGCAGAACATCGCCATTCCCGAGTGGAAGTGGGATAATATCTCGATAGATTTTATTGTGGGATTTCCGAAGACGCCGCGAGGGAATGACGCGATTTGGGTCATTGTTGATAGATTGACCAAGTCGGCTCACTTCATCGCAATTAAAGTAGGATGGAGCGTCGATCGGTTAGCACAAATCTACGTCGATGAGATTGTTCGACTGCACGGGGTACCGGTCTCAATAATTTCGGACAGAGACGGGCGATTCCTATCGCGTTTCTGGACGAGCCTCCAAGCGGCGATGGGGACCAAACTGAACTTTAGTTCGGCGTACCATCCCTAAACAGACGGTCAGACAGAGAGAGTCAATCAGATCTTAGAAGATATGTTGCGTCTGTGTACGATCGACCTAAAAACTAGTTGGGATACGCATTTGCCGCTTGCAGAGTTTGCGTATAACAACAGTTATCAGTCGAGCATTCAGATGGCTCCATATGAAGCGCTCTACGGAAGGAAGTGCCGTTCGCCGATATGCTGGGATGAAGTCGGAGAGCGACAAGTGCTTGGACCGGAACTGGTGGAGCAGGCCGTCGAAAAGGTCCGCTTGATTCGAGATAGACTCCGCATCGTGCAAAGTCGACAAAAGAGCTACACAGATCTTCGTCGACGTCCGCTAGAGTTCTTGGTCGGGGACCATGTGTTTCTGAAAGTAACGCCCATGTGCGGTGTGATACGGTTCGGCGTTAAAGGCAAGTTGAGCCCGAGATTTGTAGGCCCCTTCGAGATCATTTAGCGAGTTGCGACGGTTGCTTATCGGATCGTACTACCTCCTGCCTTAGCTGATGTGCACGATGTTTTCCACGTTTTACAACTTCAAAAATACGTACACGATCCAAGTCATGTGGTTAGCTTCGATCAGTTGGAGCTACGTACTGACTTGTCTTACTCGGAGGAGCCTATTCAAATTTTGGACCGCAAGGAGAAGGTGCTGCGAAATCGGTCGATGTCCTTGGTCCGCGTGCTTTGGCGAAACCATACAGTCGAGGAGTCGACGTGGGAGATGGAGGCGGAAATGAAAGAGAAGTACCCTATGTTGTTCGTTTAAATTAAGGTCAGACCCTTGTTCTTAAGTTTCGGGACGAAACTTTTTCTTAGTGGTATATTATGTAGCGCCCCGCTTTCGATAGGCGACGGAACTTCATAATATGCTTGCGCCGAGTCAGATCGGCCGGGAACTTAGATGGCCATCTGACTCGATCGCTAAGCTTGGTAAACGTTAACGTCTTGCGGCATCGATTCAAATCGATTTGGACGGAAGTTACGAGAATCGATCCAACTAATGGAACGATTTCTGTTGGAATAAGTCCTAGATGCAGCGGGCTGCGTCTCAGCGAGTGAGCTCTCTATAAGAGTCCCTTCGACGGGACCGGACCGCTGTATGGTTTTCTTGGAGCTTTGCCGCTGGGCTTGATAGAAGTGCTTTCGCGTCGTTTTCATGGATACAATTACAAATTTCGATGCAAGGGGAAAAGAAGGAAATCTAACAAAGTGTTGGTGCCATTGCAGGAGCTCGCGTAACTAAGGATTGACGTTGCGTAGCGCTTGGACGATCGGCACGAAGCAAAGTAATCGGTGGGTGATTCGGCCCCTTCTTTTCTACTCTGTTCCGCAAACTTATTCCTTGCTTCGAATTCATTCAAATCGAACGATGCCAAGTTAATTGTATGCCAATCCACTAAGTCCAAGAACTCGGGAAAACGTATCGATTTAGAGAAATTCACTCTGAAAATACAAGTCTATCACATAAACCAGAAAGTTTAAGGTTCTAGTAAAAAGATAGACTATTTTACGTGCTGCAAAATATTATAAAACGTCGATCGTGGGTTATGATGCCTCAGACAATTTGGTGCCTACGGGATGCTAAATCGGGAGTACGACTTGGGGAAAAAAAATGAATCGTTGCATAAGTTGGGGGAAATGATAATGCCGTTCAATACTGTCCGCGCTATACAAAACTGTTGCATATGTTAAACTGTTCACGCATTGGCATGGTCATGGACAGCTTGTGCACAAGTTGATATTTTTCCTCGAATCGATATCCGGGGCATCGGAATCGAATCGACTTAGGGGGAATGAATAATCGTGCTTCGGCACTGATGCATTGCGGGACTGTCAGTCAGGCTTGCAACCTAGACTGAGCGGGCCGAAATACCGTTGAGATAGTCCCACGTGATGTGTAACATCAAAGACCGCATATAAGATAGTAGCATGCTCACCTATTGTATTATGCAGGTATAAATATTATCTCTGTTTTTATGCAGAAACGAGCACGGCCGTGGTAAGAAATATGATAAACTGCTATGGTTCACTGTTTGCTTTATTACGCAAAGATGGCTATCGAATATGAACTGAATTCATTTAGTTCTAATTGAAAGACAACTCTAAAGCATGCCTACCCTAACAATCAGAGTCGGTTTAGACGAGTGGGTTCGTCTCGTCCACTTAGCAAGTGTGCTAATCCCATTCCCCCAATTTCCCCAGGTGCGACGGGCGCGCTCAACTAAACTGGAGCTGAAGTACGGAGAGGCGTTTTGAAGCTCTTTCTATGCTGAAGTATTTTGAAGCCAATTCAAGTCGACGGCTTATGTATAAAGGGGTAAATGTATGGGACGGCAAGCGTTAGTTCAGGCAACTTGTCGAATGTATTTCCTTATGTTTTCAATCAATGTAGCCGCAACGGCATCCAATGTAAATTATGACTTGCACTTCGTTGCAAGCTATGAATGAAAAGCATTTCTATCTTCCTGTACTGCGTCTTATATTCTGATGTGATTTGTGAAGTTTTGACTTGGCGTATTTATATCAAAATTAAAAGATAACCATTTGAGAACTTGTCATCTTGCCTTGCACGAGCGCAACTCCAGGCTCGTGCAGCATCACGCCTTAGCGAGGACGATCAAATCGGCAAAGTAACACCGGGGACGAACGGTTTGTCGACTCGGAGCGTGACAGAATGAGCTCCTCGCCCACCCATGCAAAACCAACACGTTCATTTACTTTGTGCAACATAACCCTTTTGATTGTCTTTCTACTCTTGTCTTAGGATCAGTTTTAGGACCGACGTCTTGGCCTATTTTGTGTCTCTAAACCATTTCGTGCTTGCAACAACAACGTTAACTCTTGTCTTGCCTCTAGACCCTTCTCGTGCCAAACCAACAACGTTAACCTATCAAGTCGTGCTTGTCTTTCGGTACAAAATCAGAGATGCAACTACGCGATAAGACTCCATTCGCATGTGACCGTGCTATAAGTCCTTATTGAGACCGTGCCTCACGACTTACAGTGAGACTTAACCATGTCGCCGCCTCACAGTCCTTGCCGCCTCGCGGCCCTTGCTACTTTGATCACCAACTGACCCAATCAAGACTGGTGAACTTATTGTCACTTAACCAACTTTGTCTTGCGGCAATTCCTTACTTAAACTTGAAATGACCCAAATCCCACTTATACAACTTACATGCCAACACTTAAGACTCGATGCCACATCTCGTGCCAAAGCACGTCGCCTACGTTTTTGCCAATCTTAGTCCCAAACATTCGTGTTCCGACCGTACACACATTCAACTAGACTCGATCCAAAGGCACACACGCGAATTGCCGCCATGCCGACCCATCTATATGAAAGGTCAACTAGCATCACAAGCTATCCTGGACGTATAGTTTTGTTAATCGGGGTCCTTTCAACGCAAGTAGCTAGCTCCGTTGTAAGTCCCCGCTTAACATGTGCTGAAATCTTATGCACGACTATATCCTGTTTCCTCCTAGGCCGAGTCGGTCCCGTGGCCCCGGGTTGTCGCTCGAGGAACCATCGTCCTTGTCGACAAGTTGTCCATGACCATGCAAGACTCGACTCAAACTGACGTCTCACACAGTCATCCTTCTTTCAGTGTTACCATCTCTTTCAAAACCAAGTTCAAGACTTCTATCATTGAGACCCCTCGACGACCCACGGTCGTGAGCCTTCTTCCTTGATGCTATATCCTTTCTACTCAACTTAGGAATGACTATTTAATAGCCCCCTTTTTCCATAACTCACTTAGAAACAACCGTAGCTCGTGCCTTAAACTGACTCGTGATTCGTGCGACACTATCGTCCAACTCATAATCCATATAACTAGCTTTAAGACCGTAGGACTTCGTGGCTACACCCAGTCGTAGAACTTGTGGGACCGTGCATGCTACTACTCCGATAGCCTAACATAACTTTGTCTAACTCACTCCCACAACGACTCGACGAGCAACGCTATGTCAAGCCTCGCAACACGGATACGTGTCGCGTATTTTGTTTGACTTTGAACGACCAAGTCATCTGGGTGCCTAGACTTATGTCTCAAATCGTGCAACGCAACTTAACTCATGGGGCAAGCCAAGGCTATGCCAAACCTTGGACGATGGGACCGTGCATGCTTTATGAAGCATTCATGCGGGCGACGCCTATGACTTATGCTACATTCATAACTTCGTCAATTCAAACCAACTTTCCTTCTCCCAAGCCACGGAACGAAGGATCGAGTGTCATTTTCAAAGCACACTGTGCACCAACTCTAAGACGGCCGTTGGACCTTTCCATATTCTAACTCATTTCGACCCGTCGGGATTATTCCCTTATCTATGTGAATTTGTCTCTTTTATTATCAAGCCTACTTGTGCAAGTTGAAAATATGTAATTTATTATGTGAAGGCTAAGATGAGATAAGTTTACCGAAACTACTCCACCTGAGCGAGCGGTCGTCTCGACCGAGCGATGTCTTCGAGCAGCCGTTGCATGGCTAAGTCCGAACGCCATTGGCGTTTCGATTCCTCCGATTGACTGAGCGGGACGGGACACTACATCATACACCACTCAGAAAAAGTTTCGTCCTCGAAACTAACTGAGTATACTTATCGACTTATAACTCGACTCAACATCCTACGTTTCTCGCACACATTTCTCATATGTATTCCTTCAACTCGAGCCACGCTCGTGCTATGGTTACCTTTCTCCTCGAACAACTATATCTCAACATAGGTAACTTACTCTCGTCGCACACACGGACAATTCAGTTCTAGACAATCCATCTGATCAACCAACATTCAAGTTTGTCTCAATCTATTAATCGCACTACCACCAATCTTTTTCTTGAAACACGATTTCAAAATCTTCAATACTTTTCTGTTCTCTAGTCTTACTTGATTCAATGTATCACTTAGTTGGATCGTGCACGTATTCTAGGCATCCCCAAAATATATGTATTTCAGCCAAGCCTCATGATAGAGAATCTGCCATAAGCACTCGAGTCGGATCGTGCACATATTCAGACGTCCCTGATATACGTGCATGTCAACCGAGACTCACGAGTGGTGCCTCCACAAATCCTACCACTTCGCATTCGGACGTCTGCCTAACCGCTAGGCTATGTCTTTCCGTCAGTATTGGAATCATAGTTCCCAAACAACAATATCAACACTGACCCCGTCCTAAAGGTCAAACCAAGTTGATAGTACGGAGTTTTTCTACCCAAGCTCGCATTATTTTGATTTCTAAACATCGAGCATAGATTTTTTACACACATTCTGACATTCGTCGTACGGGGTCCGAGTCGTTCAGCAAAGCCATCCTACGATAACTCACGTTTCAACCAATTCCTTGACATATCAATATCACTCGTTCATCAAGCCATTTCGCATAGTCTATTCCTTCGAACACGTTCGACATAATACGCCTATCAATCCTTCCAAGTCAAACACGCTATGACACAATTTATCGCTAAACCATAATTCACATTTCATATTCCCTAAGTCATTCATCCCAATTCACGTATTCAATCATGAGGTCGTCTAGCTTAACAATACGTTGCGTCTCAATCTCACGCGATTCAGATTATCCACGGTGGACATGAATCACCATGCACGCGCCCGCGGGATAATCATCCTCATCGGGACGTAACTCTTGTTTTGTGTCTAGACTAATTCATTCTCGATACGTAGATTGGATTCATTCAATCCTCAAGTTTACTCAATCATCAATCGCAAGTCCAAACATCCTCGAATTTTCTTTCGTATCAAACCAACAAGTCGAGACAATCAAAGTTGTCGTGTCCTGATTTTACGAGTTCGATCATTCCCGCGACATGAATTACCATGTCTGCACTCACGCGGAATGATCATCCCAAATATAATGCGACGTATGTGCGAGGCTAGAGTTGCACTCGCACAAGACAAGATTGTCGACGTTGTGATTTTCAACGCAACTATCAAGACACAATCATTTTTATCCAACATTCATCTCAATCAAAATCCTACGTATAGTATCCGTCAGAACGATAACACTTGCACGACCGTCATTCGCCGAGTCGGAGTACTCCAAAGTTATCGTATATCGATCTTTGATACACCTCAATACCATCGATGATATGCATAACCCGACGATCTTCCTTTGCAACGAATTTCGAGTCGTGTGAATGATGCTATCGTCCGACTAGACAATCTCCTCGACATTCAAATTCAAGTTCGATCATTATCCCTCGAATCATTTACAACATCAATTTTCTCAAACCCAAATTCACGTATTGTCCATCCGTCTATCTTAAGTCATCGACTAACGTATTCCCTCAGTTCACATCATTCCTTTGCTAACTCAAATTATCGAGCAACATTCAATCTAATTCTTAGAGTCATTTGCGTAACTTCAAAATTTTACTTTTTCATGCACGATATCATACCATCGTGCTAACTTTTTCTATACGATCCATCTATCGATTTCTTTGATCGAGTCATCCATTTGCTACACCTTAACTTTTTCCACGATTTGATTTACCTACTCTATCATTTTCATATTTCATACTTGTGAAATCTTAATTCCGTGCACGTTCCGTGCGCGTCAATTCTAAGTTGTTCGAATCAACTCATCCAAATCTTCAAGACTACAACTTGTTCAATGACACTCAATCTAAGGCTTTGTATAATGCGACGCTTGCTGACAGACTCATTGATATCCCGCATCCTCAATCGATCGATCGACATCCCTAAGGCTATCGCATACACCACTCAGGGATGAAGTCATTCAACAAATCCTCAACTTATTATTCGATTCATAATCGACTTCTTTAAATTTTCTGTTTGAACCATTCCTCAAAATCCAAGCACGCTCATCTATATCGTACCGACGTTATCGTCGCTCGATAGTATCCCTATCGATAGTCATCTCATTTACTCAATCAAGTCTAACTCATTCTTGCTCAAAATATTACGAATCCCGCACTCGACTTTGCTAAGGTCGACACAATCCTTGGTGTATATGCCCAGTCCGACTTATCCATCCGTGCTTACGCGAACAATCTTTTCTTTTTATTTTTATCAAAAATTATTCTCCTATGTTTTGCAAAATAGATAGACTTATTGTATGGACATCCATGGGACATTTGAGAGAGAGAGCATCAACGATATCGACTTTGCGGAAGCAACACTTCAGAGTTTATGGAAACAACGGAGTTAAAGAATTCAATCGATAGTCAAAGGACGTAAAGCCGTGCTCTGATACCATTATGTCATGCCCCGCTCACGTAGGAGCGATCGTCCTCGCTAAGGCGTGATGCCGCACGAGCCTAGATTACGCTCGTACAAGGCGAATTCCATAACGGCCGATTACAGCGGCTGCGACGGGATCGTCGCACGGAAGTCCCAAGCAGAGACATTGAATAATAGCAGCAAAAATTTAGAACAAAACACAAGTCATTCAAAAGATGCATTTTATTGATATTGGAAAAACGATTATAGGCACAAGGCCAAGATTACAATCACTCAAGCTCACTCTTCTCACATTTTACAAGTTCACTCAGCTCTCTCTCATCTCTCAATACAAGTCTTGAGCCAGCGGATGCTTCGGAAGGCGATGCACATACATTATGTCTCGTATAAGTCTTGACTCCATGCAGCCGCATATTTCGAATCGCCAAGGAACTCCGTGCCTCGACGCATCCAAGCGAGCTCCGCGCTACGAGCTTCTATCTGTGCCTGCATATGAAAACTATGTGGGTGTCAGTACTCAACTGTACTGGTAGAATAAGCTCCTCGTCTACCCATGCAAAACTAACACGTTCATTTACTTTGTGCAACATAACCCTTTTGATTGTCTTTCTACTCTTGTCTTAGGATCAGTTTTAGGACCGACGCCTTGGCCTATTTTGTGTCTCTAGACCATTCCGTGCTTGCAACAACAACGTTAACTCATGTCTTGTCTTTAGACCCTTTTCGTGCCAAACCAACAACGTTAACCTATCAAGTCGTGTTTGTCTTTTGGCACAAAATCAGAGACGCAACTACGCGATAAGACTCCATTTCCATGTGACCGTGTTATACGTCCTTATTGAGGCCATGCCTCGCAACTTACAGTGAGACTTAACCATGCCGCCGCCTCGCGGTCCTTGCTACTTTGATCACCAACTGACCCAATCGAGACTGGTGAACTTAGTGTCACTTAACCAACTTTGTCTTGCGACAATTCCTTACTTAAACTCGAAATGACCCAAATCCTACTTATGCAACTTACATGCCAATACTTAAGACTCGACGTCACATCTCGTGCCAAAGCACGTCGCCTACGTTTTTGCCAATCTTAGGCCCAAATATTCGTGTTCCGACCGTAGACACATTCAACTAGACTCGATCCAAAGGCACACACGTGGATTACCGCCATACCGACCCATCTATATGAAAGGTCACTAGCATCACAAGCTATCCTGAACGTATAGTTTTGTTAATCGGGGTCCTTTCAACGCAAGTAGCTAGCTCCGTTGCAAGTCCCCGCTTAACCTGTACTGAAATCTTATGCACGACTATACCCTGTTTCCTCCTAGGCCGAGTCGGTCCCGTGGCCCCGGGTTGCCGCTCGAGGAACCATCGCCCTTGTCGATAAGTTGTCCATGACCATGCAAGACTCGACTCAAACTGACGTCTCACACAGTCATCCTTCTTTCAGTGTTACCATCTCTTTCAAAATCAAGTTCAAGACTTCTATCCTTGAGACGCCTCGACGACCCACGGTCGCGAGCCTTCTTCCTTGATGCCATATCCTTTTTACTCAACTTAGGAATGACTATTTGATAGCCCCTTTTTTTCATAACTCACTTAGAAACAACCGTGGCTCGTGCCTTAAACCGACTCGTGATCCGTGCGACACTATCGTCCAACTCATACTCCATATAACTAGCTTTGAGACCGAAGAACTTCGTGGCTACACCCAGCCGTAGAACTCGTGGGACCGTGCTTGCTACTACTCCGATAGCCTAACATAACTTTGCCTAACTCACTCGCACAACGACTCGACGAGCAATGCTATGTCAAGCCTCGCATCGCGGACACGTGCCACGCATTTTGTTTGACTTTGAACGACCAAGTCATCTGGGTGCCTAGACTTATGCCTCAAATTGTGCAACGCAACTTAACTCATGGGGCAAGCCAAGGCTATACCAAGCCTTGGACGATGGGACCGTGCATGCTTTATGAAGCATTCATGCGGGCGACGCCTATGACTTAGGCTACATTCATAACTTCGCCAACTCAAACCAACTTTCCTTCTTCCAAACCACGGGACGAAGGATCGAGTGTCATTTTCAAAGCACACTGTGCACCAACTCTAAGACGGCCGTTGGACCTTTCCATATTCTAACTCATTTTGACCCGTCGGGATTATTCTCTTATCTATATGAATTCGTCTCTTTTATTATCAAGCCTACTTGTGCAAGTTGAAAATATGCGATTTATTATGTGAAGGCTAAGATGAGGCAAGTTCATCGAAACTACCCTACCTGAGCGAGCGGTCGCCTCGACCGAACGATGTCTTCGAGCAGCTGTTGTATGGCTAAGTCCGAACGCCGTTGGCATTTCGATTCCTCCGATTGACTGAGCGGGACGGGACACTACAATTGGTACCATAAGTCATACTGGACTATTTTCTGATAAGAAAGCGATTATTCTCGTCCAAGTAGTTAGTCCCACCAAAGATTCCGAAATATCTGTATTGCGACATATCCATTGATTGTTACATTTATTATATTCTAAGTGTACACGACAGTGTTACCGAGGATCCTTGAGTCGGACCATCATGTACACACTTTGAGACTACACGCAAGTGTACCTTGCCAACGTTACGGTTTACTTTCTTTTCCTTTTCTTGTTGCGTTTATTTCTTGTTCATTAGTGTTATAACGAAGGATTGGTCGGTAATTAGCGTCCGAATCTTATTCGGAAGTCGATATCATTTTATTGACATTGTATATCGACACTAGGCATATTGCGTATATTTATTCGGGTTCATTAACACGATAGGCCACAGAACACCGACATAGTTCATGATACAGAGTTTATATGATTATTTGTGATTATAGATTTCGTGATAGGATACTAAATTGTTACTTGCACTTGTGATTTATTGTATTAGACTTGACTCGACTTAATAGATCTAGACATGGGGTGCGGAAAACATTATCGACATATCATGTTATTTTATTGCTTAATCTCGTTATCATATTGGAACTTGGTTGTTATACTATTGCTTGTCATTATCTATATAGCAGAGCTCTTGTGTTATTTTATTGCTTGCGCAAGGTACCACAATACGGTGCCTTGGATGTTTGTCTGCTAAGGAGCTTATGAGCCTCAGTGGTTAAGCTTGATATCCGGAACATCTTCTCACGTGCATATCACTTAGACTTGATACAGTAGTTACCCTTTATAGCATATATTTTCTTTACCGTTATATTGGCTTCTTCTTCTTTTTTGTACCTTGTTATGTTCCATGAGGACCTGATGACCTCTCCAGGTAGTCGACTGAGCAAAAATAGTTTGTTGGTCATGATGGTGTTGCTATTTCTGATTCATGTATCATTTACGATTATATTTTTATCTCATTTTACTTGCATTCTGCTTGTTAGTCTATTATTTGTATACATATCATTACTTTCGAGTCTATTCGAAAAAGTATAGAATGGGGTGCACACCATGATATATATTGGTCATTCTTGTATTCGATATTACTGTGAGACTTAGTGATAGTATTGATTTGTATAGATAGCTAGCTGTTACTGTACAGCTTATATGTATTCGAGCTGGACTGGAGTCCACTTGATACGTAGCTGGTATGTATACACATTTCTAGTCCTACGTATTTTGGGACGGGGACGTTGATTGAGTAGATACTGAACCATGTCTCAGACATACAGTTTGATGTGATATACGAACTTCTTAATCGGTATAACCATACAAATGATTCATGCTCCATAAACCATCCAATTTGATCAAATTAAGTAAGTCTTCATCATCGCTCAAAGCCTGCGATACCTCGCACAGCACAAATCCAAACATCAGAAACAAAGTAAAAAAGCCAACACAATGCCTCTATCCTGAACGAAGTATCACACTGAACACAAGGACTTCCCAAGTCTAACCAGTCCTTCAAGCCAGCACAAATCCTGCATAAAATTTCCAAGTCTAACCAGTCCTTCAAGCCAATAAATCTGCATATGCGCTGCGTGGAGTTAGGCATTACATAGTACACCACTTAGAAAAGTTTCATCCTCAAAAATTAAAATAACATACTCATCTATCTTCATCAATCAATCAATAAAAAGAACTCCTTACTCTCTGATTCAAACTGTCATGTTGACTCTGCAACTGAATGGTCATCCAAACATATAGAACATGGCCAAAAATACTCATGAAACACCTTTCATTTTTTATTAACACTTGCTCAAATTCTTCTGCATACAATGAATACACATGCAACAACTTTCTTCACCTATGTCGATGCATACTCTTACAATCCATAGCTGCACCAAGATACTCAAACCAATGCACACAATAAACTTTACAAATTCTTTTCCTCTTGTCCAAACTAGAATATGTCTTGCATAATCTATTCTTTTTCAATCAATATAAGCTTACTCATGCCTTAGACAAATCTATCGATAACATATCTCATACAAAACCACACTTTTCAATTTATCGGATGAACTATCACTAACAAACATACCCAACTACTATTCCATATAATCTTCTGTATCAAAGGAACATACTCCGAAACTAATATCTCCATTCAAATGCCAAGCGTTGCACCTTAATCATAAACCAAATCCACAATCGTTCTCAAAAAATTAATTCAATTATCAACCAAATATCCAAACTTGATTGTATTCAAGTTCCAAATCACACTTACACATTCATGCTCAATTGCAAAAGAATTTCACCATCTCAAAAAAAATTATTGAATCAATCCACATTCCATCTCCCAAGAATTTTCTTGATCTAGAAAATAACTAGTCAAATTCAATTTATTTACTATACGTACATCAATCGTACTCTTTCAAAACATGATCCCAATATATGTTAACATCATTCAACCAAGGATTCAATTTCCAAAGGTTAATCTTCTTACATAGCTACCGTGCAACCATATCATGACATGTATCCATCTCATCTATAAGTTGTTCGAACATAAAATCTTGAACTATCAAAATCTAATTTATTTTACTATTCAAAACTTAATCCTTCAACAAATTTTATACAACAATGCAGTCGATATCCCAAGTATTCCATCATACATACAACACAACGTTACTTCACCAAAGATCAATTCAAATCTAAGCCAAATCAAATTCACATATCACACTACCTTCAATCACTTATCCATGCGTATGTAATCACAATTCGATATGTCTATAAAATTTTATTCATCCCCTCCACCTGAGTGTGATCCTCTAAGACAATTCCACAATAAGAAATCAATCTGACAAATCCAAATATTTTTTAGTTTCTTCCAACCGTAAGCAATTCATCAAAATCTCCAAGAGCGAAATCAAATCAAAGTACTATCTCCCAATCTCGCTATTCCGACTCTATTCTAATATAATCTACCTAAGCAACTTTTCTTAAGGTCTTCCTATCGATCCCTAATGCTTATTATTAGGATGTGTGTCTAACAATTAGTGAAGGAAACTGTCCAAAAATAGGCCCATGACCATTTTTTATTTTGATCATATATTTAATTGAATTTTCACATATATATTTCTAATATACGTAGGTCTACATAGGATTGGATTTTCAATATGTAAGCCTACATAGGATTGGATTTCTAATATATGTAAGTCTACATAGGATTGAATTACCAATATATAATTCTACATAAGATTGAATTTTAAGCCTACATAGGATTGGATTTCTATGGTATATAAATGGGTATAAAGATTCTCCACAAAATATCTCCAAGAGTACTCAGTGTAAGTTGTTGAATAAGTTCAACACAAGTATATCATTGTGCTCAATAAAAGTCGTTGAATAAGTTCAATACAAGAGAGCTAAAGTTGTTGAATAAGTTAAACACAAAAGTTTGAGAGATTTTTTTAATCTTTGTGATAGAGAGTCTTGAGTGTAAGGAGAGAAGTGTTGAGAGCTATTGTAATTCCTTTTCTTCTTCATAGTGGAACTAAATCACCCTCGTCTGTGGAAGTAGGTATCTTGGCTGAACCACGTAATAGTCTTTATGGCTGTGAATTTTTTCTGAGATATTCTCTGATTTTTTGGGTTTATTTCCATTGTGCCCCAACAATTAGGCTAGCAACTCACAAGGCCATACTCAAACATCAATGGTACGTCATCCATCTCCTACAGACAACCAGAAATCATTGCAGCCATCTCAAATCCTAGGGTCAAACTTTACTCAGTAAACTAAGGGGTACTATCCAAACTTAGGACAAATACTTCTAACTCAAACCATTTAGAAAATCAATTCAAACCAACTCGCTAACACCAGCGTCATCAAAGTTCAAAGGACAAAGTCTATCTATCAAAGTCTTCACCTAGGATCAATTCATCCAACAGTCATCCTCGACTAATTCACGATCAACAACATCATTCAAGCAACTCTTATATTCTAAGTCCATAAATTCTATAATTCTTAAGTCATAGTTATTAATCATCAAATCGTAAGTCATAAATCTCAATCATCGATTCACAATCATAACTTTTTTTCAATTCCCATCAAACTCATACTTAATTTCTATGCATTCAATTCACTTGTATCATCAAAATTAACTTAATTTCAATCCACAAGTTAAGGCGATTCTTCCATTCACTTTCAATCTTACAATCCACTCCAGTCAAATTATAGGTCAATTAAAATCCTCATATTCCTTCAAGTTTATTACTCTGAATCGATTGTATAAATCACAAAGAATTCCAAAAATTTGCCAAGCTGAGTTTAATTAATATCTATTTATTAATTATATACTCATGATCCTTCCTTTAAGTCATAAGAAGCTTCCATACTATCATTCAATCCATCAATAGTCTATAAGCTACAATCCATCAAGGCAATATACCTCAACGATTCAATATGCAATACTATCATCGTTCATCCAACCAAAATATTTTCAAGTATCTATCGATCTTCGATACACCTCAATATCATCAAATATATATACAACCAGAAATTATTCATTCACAATACACAATTTTGTTTCAACCAATACTCTCTTTCAAATTATATCCATTACTCAGGGTCAAATCCGCAATAAGCTATTTTTGTTCATCGAACAATACAATTCCTCAATCCTTATAGTATTTTTTATAGAGTAATGCTATTCGTACCTCCAATTTTTGTCCCTCTAATATATCCCTCCTTATGTGGCAGCTGACATGGCATGTTAAATAATATTATGTGTCATCTGACATGATCGATGACATGGCAAATTTTAACCCAAAAAGTTAATTACCTAATTTTGTCCATATTAATTTAATGTTAATATTAATGTTATTAATATTAATATTAATATTAATGTTAATGTTAATATTAATGTTAATGTTAATATTAATATTAATATTAATATTATTGTTAATGTTAATGATAATATTAATTTTAATTTTAATGTTAATGTTAATGTTAACATTAATTTTAATGTTAATTTTAATTTTAATTTTAAAATTTGCCACGTTAGCTGTCACGTAAGGAGAGACGGTTTGGAGGTACAATTTGAAGGTACAAATAGCATTATTCTTTTTTATATCCGTCAAACAAACTTTTCAATCGTACTATCGAGTCTTTGCACTAAACTCAAAATTTAATTCGATCAAGTCAAACCACAGTTCAATGCATTACCAATATTGATTCTCAGCCAAGCCATCCATTTCACAATCTCGAATCCTTATCCAATACAATCTTAATTTGCCAAAAACTATTCTCGATCATTCGAATCAATTCAATAAGAGACATGAGAATCGTCTCAACTAAGCATAATTGTAAACTGAGACATTGTACTGCCTATCCAAACCGATAAACTCATCGCTACCAATATTATCATTATCCAACATACAACACTAGCCCAATACACCAGTCAGGGATCTAGCCATTCAGCACACGAACATCCTACTCCACATACTAAGCCGGCGTCCCTTTCGGACAATCCTTACCACGGTGGTTTCAACGACCACAAACATAATATCCATTTTCATGCCACATGGGCACACATCCTTTGATACTCGCAACAACAATATTTGTAGTTAACTATAGCGCACCTCTCCTGATATCATGTTGCTCATCCAACATAACCAAATCTAACTTATCCTCCAAACATTATATCTCGCGGACTGCTCAAATAATATGTTGCGCTCTCAAACTCCAAACATTATGTCTCGCGGACTGCTCAAATAATATGTTGCGCTCTCAAACTCCAAACATTATGTCTCGCGGACTGCTCAAATAATATGTTGCGCTCTCCAAGACCATCGCTTATCAACAAAATACCCTTATCAAAAATTATAACATGTATAAACCTCAAACTTTTCACGTATGACTTGAAAGTGAATCCCCTTATCAAGTCCAAGATCAACCTCATACATGTATGTACCTTATCCTCCCACTTCTTATCCAATGTGTGAGTAGTCCAGACAACTCCATTTTATATGGTCACCAAGCTCAATTGCAACATTGAGCATTCAAATGGATGCGAGATACAACCCAACACATTCAACTGAATGCAAGATGCAACCCGACACTTTGTTCCCTTTAATCGACCAGATATTGAAAGACATTGAATTTGTTAACAATATGTTTAGTGGAATTAAGATATTATATATAGCACACTAGTTGCATAATTGTTGAGAATTCTTACAAACTACACTTTTCGGAGTTTGGGATGATCCGGATAGTCGAATCATGCATCGGACAGTTCATCCCTGCCAGCCGGCCGATATAATCCTAAGCCGCTCATCAATTCTTCATTAGAGATGAAGAGAATGAATGGCAATGGTACTCAAACCATCTTCTCCTCTCTCTTTTTCCAAACACAATGTGGGATGAATGCAATGGTATGGGAGTTCCCTAACATTCTTGGCATGCTCCTATCCTCAATTTCCTATCTACACAGCATATGTGCTCGGGAAAGTTGGGAAATGTAAACATGCACTTCCAAGGACCTGTCACTATTGGCCACCATGCCTACAGTAACCATCGGACCCAATCCTCCACATATGGGCCCGTCAAATCGTGCTCCTATCTTATATTCCCATGTGCATTGAGAATTGAGATCAATGTTGTAAAAACAGGACCGGACAGACGGTTGGACCGGGTCCAACCGGTTTAAACCAAAAAATCGGTTCGGTTCGAGTAAAACCGGATCTTTTAAAGAACCGTCGGTTTTTTGTCAAAACCGGGTTCAACCGGTGAACCGGCCGAACCGGTTCACAATTGAACCGGCCAATTTTTGTTATTTTTTTATTGTAAAAAAAATTAAAATAAATTATTATGTAAAATTTGGACCATTTGATTCTTTATTTGGTTTTAATCGACCTTATAGTTGTAAAATTAAACCGAACTAACATACTTATGACCAAACCAAACTAAACAAAGAAGTAAATATGGATATTTTACCTATTTGAACCAAACTAAACCAAGTCTATTGAACTCCAATTGAACCCCGGTTGAATCCCGGTCCGACCTATACCAAAAAATTTCGGTTCGATCATCGGTCTGATTTTTAAAACATTGATTGAGATGCGCCATTCTCCATATCAATCTGTTTATTTTCTCTTTTTATTACCAATTATACTTAGAAAAGTACAGGGAGAGTCTAGCTCCCCTGAAAACATCCCATAATAGAGAAAAAACGAGCATGATCACGAGAGTTAGAAAAAAGAAGAAGAAGAATATAACGTTCCCATTCAAAATATAGAAACTATCATATACCTTCACTTTTAAAAAAAAAAAAACTAACAACTATCCCCATTCTTCGTAAATCACCCAAAATTTCGATTAAATAGTGGGCGTATATATTAAAATTTTATTTCTTCCATACGAAACATTTGTTAGTTTTTAAAAAAAATGGAGGTATATACTAGTTTCTTTATTTTGAACGGGGTTATTTGCTAAAATATCCAAAAAAAAAACATATAGTACAAATTAAAGATAAATATTCATTTGTTTGTGTGTCTAGCTATTTAGATAATAACGAAATTCCGTCCATGAATTTTCAGCATTTTTTCTTTCTTTTACCATGATAAGGAATTCAATTCTAGCTCAGCAACAAACATACTCGAGCCAAATATTCAAGGTTCCCAAACTTAGATAACTAGTCATCAATATCCTAAGAAGATGAGAACAATAAACGTCCACTTTGGACCAACTGTGGTCAAAATCGGATAAAAAGAGAGAAAATTGAAAAAGCTTAGCATTATTTTAGGTAGCAATTATTGAAATCATTTTGGAAGCTTTGGAGTTCCCGTTATGATTTTTTGGGCTTCCAAACATGCTTTTATAGTATTGTTAACATGTGTCCTAAAGGCACATATTAATACATTGATAAATATATATATTATATATTGGTACTTTTACATGTATATCTATCGATGCATCTTTCACTTATTAGTTTGTGTTAGACTATAAAACAAACACTACAAATTAGGTTTAGCGACGGATATTTTCGTCTCTAATTAGCTGTAAATTTATAGTGAAAGAGTTTTGTTAACATGTGCCCTAAAGGTACATGTTAATGCAGATAAATGTACATGTTATATGTGTATTTCTACCAGCACATTTATCATTGCATATTTTACATTTATCAATACACATTTTAAGTTAAAGATGTATTGATAGATGTGCTGGTGAGAGTACGTACCCATATAAATTACACATTTATCGATGCATTAACATGTGTCCTTAGGACTCATGTTAACAAAACCCTAAAACAAATATGAATAAACCAACCAAGAGTTTGTTTCCAAAATGGACTGCATTCACAGACTAGCCTATCATATTAATGAAATTGCTTCAACTTCAAGAAAAGTATTATTCATTTTGGCTATTTTCTCAATTCCAATCAAATGCAAACTAGTATGAACTAACAACCATCTATCCATATATGGATACAACCAATAATACATTCTCCAAAAATAAGTAAAAAAAAAAAAATTGGCTTCTATATCCTTGTTTTAGGTTTACTATGACTTTTAGTGGTCACAACTTCCAATTATCTATCACACTGGAGCTGGAATTAGTTTGTTATAGAGATTAGATTGTAGAGTGAGTGGGGGAGAGGAGACGTAGAGGGCTTCTAGGAAGCTAGAGTGGCCTGGAGCTATAAAGATTAGATAGTGAATTTATATTGTTAGATGATTTCACGATAATATGAATATTGAGGTAAATAGTTTAAAATTGAAATTAAAGAATGTTTAGATTCTCTAATTAATTTATGTGGAAAAAATAATATTGTCGAACTGATCCAATTCAACTGTTCAAAATAGTAGAAGCTCTAGTTTAATTTCTAAGTTGTCTTCATGCTAATAATATAGTATAAAGGAAGAAACAAAAATATTCTTCCATTCCACTCAATAATTGTCCTTATATTTAAACTTTTATGATGAAGATCACAATGATTCTGGATCATAGTTTCAAATTTAGAGTAGTGGAAAGCACATGAAATAATTTATCCAATATTTTTTCTTTGGCACGTGATCTTCCAATGACTCCGGTGTCCAAGGTACATTGGAATGTTGTTTTATTATAAGTTCAAAAAGACTAAGCAAGAAGAAAGCATGTACTAATATATATTTTGCTAGTCTACATTTGCGTACGTTCAAGATTGGGTTCGTGCGGAAAAACAAAATCAACACTTAAGAGATGAGGTGTCGACGTTAATGAGCTGGACTTTTAATATCTTACTATAGATAACGTTACAGGAGCTGAAGAATGAAACGGTTAAGTCTTGCAGAGTTAGATCAATTTCTCTAAAAACTGAAGATTTGAAGCGAGGACTGCAACAAAGATTCAAAAAAGCTGGTATGACGAAAATTGAAGATAAATTTTGTACTTCCACTCTTTTAGCTTTTCTAAAAATATATAAGATGTCCTTTTGTAGTTTATAATTTTGATCGGTCTTAAAAGAGTGATTGCATGTTTTCAACCAATTCTTGATTGAAGAAGAAGAAGAAGACGAGATGAAGAAAGAAAGAAAGAAAGAAAAGAAAAAATCTCCTTTTGTAGTTTATGATCATTCAAAAGTTGCAAGTTATGCTACAGTGTACTGGAGATCTACAGTAACTCATCATAGCATTCAAGTTGAGATGTCCTCTTGCAGAAACACCTATGCATCCCGGCTTGCAACTTGCCAGTAAAGGACCAAACAAGTTCAATTTGGGTCACACCTCTCTTCTATTTCCATCCAAACAAATTTCTGTAGCCAAAACGAGCCAGACCTGACTCCCTCCATTCTAATTTGTGTCGTACGGCCACATTCCCACTGTAATGGCCATCGCCATAAAGCTGAGGAGCCTCTGCAACCAAGCCAGCAGCAGCACATGACTGAGCAATCTTAAATTGAGCCACAAAGTACTGTGGACACAGTTCGAGTCCTATGCTAGATCTAGGTGGTCATCGACATGCCCACATCGAGACCACCACCAGATCTTGGTTTCGTCACTAGTATATACGTGAGAGTAAACGAAAGTTTGTTTCTCCACTAATACACAAACTACTACATAATTTTGAAAAGAAAAAAAAAAAAAAAAAAAAAGATCGTAGTAGCGACTTATGTAAATTTAAACAAATATGAGGAGATGATTAGAGGGCATAGCAAGCTAGAAGTGAGAATTTCTGGGCAACAACAGTGAGTATGCGGCCAAGCCTAAGAAGCTTTGCTCTAGGTTCATGACACTTCATGTGTGCTTAGCCTTCGAAGCAACAAGATCTATACTCTTTATCTCAACTGAGTCGACTCGCAATCTCTAATACAAACTTATTGCACCTGAAGAGTAGTAGTACTTGTATATCCTGCAGATCTCGGAACGGAAAAAACAGCAAATAGAATACCAGCTAAGTAGAAAAATTCTTCAACCATAAGAACTGGGCACCGGAGACATCATCAAATCGTGAGTAGACTACAATCATGTCCAAGGGAAAGTCCATTACCGAGTTTAAGTCAGGTCCAGTAAGTACAACTTATCCTCGCTAGGTAAAAACATAGTAGAATTGACAGAATACACAATAAGATTGTATCTGTATGCATTATGCAGACGATCAGAAATATTATACATAAATCTGATCAACTATCCCTGCGTTGCTTTGAATGCAATAGTCGTTGCAGTTTTACTATCTCTGTCATCTTTGCACAGAAATAGTGGTTTCTGCGTAAATGTTAATATGATAGAAGGAACACCAACGGTCCTCCAGCCTGAGTTTGTCTATCAAGATACTTCTACTCTTGACTTCTCAAAACACCATATTGATGCAGGTAACATCTATACTTGTGACTTCCCGAAGGGAGTTATCGGAATATCCAGGCGTAGAGAAGATGGGCATAGAACAGGACTATAGAGACAGCAACATTCCACTTCCGTCCGTCCTACAACCTGAAACATAAACAAGATCGATAGTAAAAAAGAATAGTATTTTACAAATTGAGCATTTTATAGAAGAATCCATGTCAAGACAACTTGATTAGCAAAATTCCTTTTTGTTTAAAACTACTTGAAGTAGTTCCATTGAGTTCAATACTTAAAACAGTGATCATCTCCCAAAAATGATATGTAGAACATATAAATTATGTTTCACTGCTCTTGAAGGCACTTCTCTAGTGAATCATTTTACCAACAGCTTGCACAAAGATTAGCAAGAAAAGGAAAAACAGCATTACGTGAACATATGGGGGCGGCCACGTGACAACTGAGGACGGTTCATCGGAGAAATAATGAGATTACGTAACGTTGCAGAAGGATTGCTGCCAGCAGCTCCAAAGAGAGTGCCTGCAGGTCTTCTGGATCCAGCATCAACATGAACTGGTCCTGCCTTTACTGGAGAGTTACCAGCAAGGTCAAAGGAGCCTGAACTGGAAGCTTTTTGTCTTGTTTGAGGCCACATCTCCTCTGTCTTTCCTGGAGTATCAGGAGTATAAACCGACCGATCTGCGGAATATAAATCAACTTGTATTTTGGGAGAGATTTAACAAGACTTGCATAGCTCTGGCTTTTGTTTGAAAACAAAAGGACAGTTAAATTAGACTTCTTTTCTGGAGTGGTTTAATTGCCTAATTGTTTACTTCTTATTCAAGAGGGGCTTAATATGATAATGGAACTGTTTCTCCGTTAGGGGGCATTTGGTACACACAATTTTTTTTTTTTAATTCCCGGAAAATTTAGGGTGGGAAACATATTCCCATGTTTGTTTAGCTTATAAAATTTTATTCCAGGTAATTACGAATACCCGGGTAAATAATTTACCCACAAAACATGGAAATCATATCCCTTTTAGGTGGGTATATTTATATATTCACCAAACATTGGGAATATAATTTTTTAGGGAATTTAATTAACTGGAATTTGATTTCCGGAAATATAGAATTTTCGACTATATAGTATTCCATGTACCAAACGTCCCCAATTGCAGTGAATATCATATTACCTTGTCTAAGAGAATTTGTGCCATCCATCATATTGCCCATATTAGAAAACAAATTTGGCTCGGCTCTTGGAAAGAAGTTGCTCGCGGGTTGGATTGCCGAACGCTTTATTGATTCATACTCGCTTCTTAACTGATCATACATTCCATCTAGTTTTCTCTTCTGCCTGGATTCATAGACAATTAGTGAAACAATATCCTTCAAAGAATGTGAGAAAGGATGGAATTGTAGAGTTAAAACAGTGTCCTGGAAAGTTCAAATATGGGTGCAAACATTGACCTGGATTTTTCAGCATATTTTTCCTGAAGTTCTTGCTTATCTTTTGACAAGCTTTCTATCTCCTGTTCCATCATCTGCACCTTTTGGCCATTTTCTGGTACGCACCATGCACTTGCTCCAGTTTCACGGTAAACTTTTCTTGCATAGCCTCACACTTCTGCCGGCATTGCGCAACGATCTTGTTCATTTTATATTGCATTTCTAGTTCCTTTTGTCCAAGGTAGAACATGACACTTCGATATGCACTCTTCATTACTGAATGTTTATCAAGTTAAGGGATTAAAGAGGACCATGACCTTGATCCTCTTTAATATTCAAAATAACAGAAAGACATATGTAACAGTCATACTTTGGCCAGACATGGTTAACTATTCAACTCAAGTGACTTCAGAGGTGGCTTGTGTCAGAAAAACAATACCATAGAGGTTAGGATGATCTCTTTGGGACTTCAAAATAAAATTAGAAAAGAGATCACTAATCTATCACTAAGGAACGACATAGGATGCGTATTTGTGGAGACACTCCAGCCATTGCCATCTGAAAAAATAAAGAGAGAATATGGTCAGAAATGATTAACCTAGATAAGCAAATATCAAAGATTTTCTTCAGCTTGATAATTTTCTTACATTGATCCACTCATCATCCGGATTTATATCCACTGGTCGCATGTGGCTGACACGAAAAAGGCTCATTATAGTTGACAATAGTAATCAAAAGAGCACCAGCCAAATATACGAAGGAAGTCTATAGTTCAAATAAATATAAGTTTCCTTTTCTTTTTATTTCTGAATTCTGATAACATAGTTTCTGATGAATAACAACTCATTTGATGGCCATAAATAGATAGTTGTAAATAGTTCTGAAAGAGACATAATCACATAAAATGCATGGCTACTCTGCCAACAACTGATGAATAACAAAGCATTTGAATCCATCTAAGATCTGACTCATGTACAAGATGCACACCTTCTGGAGAGCACTTGGTTGCAGATTGGGCATGCAGCATCACTGTTTAGTATCTTCCCAGCATCTTCTTTGCCTTCTTCCATAGGTTAAGGATAATAAGACATATTAGATTATTAAACGCCTAATGATGTTAGTTCCAAACCACTTATAGTAACTGGATGCTATTTGGATACACAAAAGATGGCCACAGGTGGTTGTTATGGCTTGCCCTTCTAACTCCTTCCAGCATGCATTGCACCTCATTTCACCCTTTGGATCGCATCACTGAATGAGATCTCCAATTATACCTATGCTGCATATACACAAATATGAACTTGAAAATCATATTATCCAACATCCTAAAAAGAATTTCTGTTGTCTGCTTTCTAGTGGTTTAAAAGTGAATGGAATCTCAGGATATTTATTAAGTACCTCGTGTTCAGAATGAACATAGTAAAAGGACATAAATTTCATCTAGGAGGCTAGAAATTTTCTTTCTTTTTTCATTCCTTAAAGACTGTTTCATTTGGTGTCAGACTAAGTGCATGAACGGACGGGAAATAGGCAAAATTATAAAAAATCATTATGGTAGAAAGTTACAGGGAAAGGGGTTCATCATCGTACTTTAACTTTTCCACAGTAACTGGTAATGAAATAAGGCTAATTTGCAACTAGATACCTGAAATTTTACCACTGTTTTTTGCATAATAGGTATATTTTAAGGGTGTTCCATGCATAACTAAGTTGTAGAACGAAATTTATAAAATTTTAGTTTTGTAAAAGTGAACCATAGCCCATAATGCTTACAAAACTTTTTTGGCCAAAATATCTTGTGATGTAGCGTAGAATCCTAGTCCCTCTAGGATTCCTTTTCTTTTCCTCTTCCCTCTTGGATTCCTTTTTCTTTTCTTTACTTTTTTTATAATCCTATTTATGATAGGATTCTTATTTTGACTTTATCTTTTATTAGGATAGATTTTATCTTTATTTTATTAGGATTAGGTTGCCACAAAAACCCTATAAATATGCACCTTTTTTATGCAATTGAGAACAACTTTTAATCAATAAAATTCTTCTTTAAAGTTTGAGATTTGTTCTCTTATTTTCTTGGTCGTGGACTCGACTGTTCCGTGGATTCGGAAACCCCTCGCTTTAGGTTTTCAAGCAACCTTTGTGCGGACTCCTCACAAGGCCCTCCGTCAGAGTTTTTGCGGCACCGCTTCGCTCTCACCAAGCAACGGTGGTCCAGTTATCGTCATCACCGATCGACTTGGCCATTGCCAAGCACGAAGGTAAGCCCGTTCCGCTATCCCGCTGCGTCAAGTGGTATCAGAGCCCCACAGATCGAGAATTCCAATTTATTTTGGAAACCTTTGGGAATCTTTCTTTTTCAAAACAACAATGGCGAAACCAGTAACGCGTGAGGAGTTTGGACATCCAGTATGTATCGTTAGGCGACTACTGTTAGCCCCAAAGATTGAAAAATCACCTCAGCACCACAATGTCTTCCGAATCCGATGCAAGGCCAAAGACAAGTTATGTGACATCATCATTGACAACGGGTGTACAGAGAACATTGTTTCAAGAGCAATGGTAGAGAAGATGGGACTGACCAAAGAAGCACACCCGGCTCCATATAAAATTAGCTGAATTCAACAGGGCCACAATATGGTCGTCTCAGAAGTTTGTCGCATACCCTTCTCCATCGGAAAGGCCTACAAGGATGAAGTCACGTTCGATATTGTCGACATGGACTATTGCCACATCATCCTCGGTCGGCCGTGGCAATTTGAGAAAAATATCACTTACCGGGGAAGAGAACACATATTCCTTCCTTCAAGATGGACGACGTCTCACTCTCCTTCCATTAGCATCGGATGATATTCCTAAGACCAGTCCACAACCATAAAAGGGGCTCGAGCATTCCCACAACAATTGTCCCCTCATAGCACCAGTTGTCATTGTTAACTATGAAGACAACAAGATTGCGAAGAACATATCAAGGACGGATGAACCCATTGTAGATGCTAAATTGAAATCTTCTACGCTTCAAGAAGATATGAATTTGAAGGTTTCTAATCAAGAAACAGAACCAACTGAAGAGAAGGACATGATAATCTTTGGTGAAATTATTGCGGACGCTACGAAGATGCATTTTTCATGCCCTCAAGAAAATTACCCAAAAGAAGACAAGATCCTCCCCGAAGATGACGATCAAGAACATGGGGTAGGATCTCTACAGAAAATTCTGAAAAGAAGTATCAGCAAAAGTTTACACGACAAACAGAGAATTTCAGTGGAGTCAACCAAGACATTATTATCATCATCATTTTCATCGTCATGTTCATCGTTCTTTTCTCTTGAGTGTACGACTCAGCAAGAGAATTTCTCCTGCGACGGAGTATTGAAGAATTTACCAATATTGAAAGCTCCCAATGCCAAAGAGACAAAAGCTCATGGATGTGAGCTTGTGACAAAGAAGGATGGCTCGCGGCGTATGTACATCGACAATCGGGCTATCAACCACATCACCATCAGCTGCTTTCAAATCCGGATCCAACCTGATGATGAGTGGAAGACTATTTTCAAGATCCGAGAACTACTCGAATGGCTATTTTTGCCCTTCGGACTTTTGAATACGTCAAAGACCTTCATGGCCATCAAGAATCATATTTTGAAGCCATTAACAAGAAAGTTCGTAGTCATCTACTTTGACGATATCCTGATTTATAGCAAGCGTCAAGCTGATTATTTGAAACACCTCAGGAAACTTCTCAACCTTCTTCGAATTAAGAAGTGTAGATTATTTACTAACCAACTCATCTTCTTGGAATTTGTGACTAGCATCGATGGCCGCAGTGTTGATGAAGAGAAGATTCGAGCAAGCCGCGACTGACCTACACCAAAGATAATGACTGAAGTTCAAAACTTCTATGGTCTCGCCAACTCTCATTCGCAACTTCAGCATTAAGACACACATACCTCTCCAACTTTCAATGTCGTCGATCTTTACGAATACTTTTCATCTGACGAACCACTTTATTTCTGAGAAGAACTCAGGGACGAGTTCTCTTGAAGCAGGGGAGACTGATGTAGCGTAGAATCCTAGTCCCTCTAGGATTCATTTTCTTTTTCTCTTCCCTCTTGGATTCCTTTTTCTTTTCTTTACTTTTTTTATAATCCTATTTATGATAGGATTCTTATTTTGACTTTATCTTTTATTAGGATAGATTTTATCTTTATTTTATTAGGATTAGGTTGTCACAAAAGCCCTATAAATAGGCACCTTTTGTATGCAATTGAGAACAACTTTTAATCAATAAAATTCTTCTTTAAAGTTTGAGATTTGTTCTCTTATTTTCTTGGTCGTGGACTCGACTGTTCCGTGGATTCGGAAGCCCCTCGCTTGAGGTTTTCAAGCAACCTTCGTGCGGACCCCTCACAAGGCCCTCTGTCGGAGTTTTTGCGGCACCGCTTCGCTCTCACCAAGCAACGGTGGTCCAGTTATCGTCATCACCGATCGACTTGGCCATTGCCAAGTACGAAGGTAAGCTCGTTCCGCTATCCCGCTGCGTCATCTTGTTAGGTATTGCTCCGCCTACGCGCCCGCCTACGCGCCTCACCTCCGCCTATGCCGCCAACCTCCATTGGCCACCTACTCCACCGGCTACCGAAAAGCGGCACAGAGAGAGACCGCCTACCGCCTAGGCGGGCTAGGCGGCCGCCGTTTGAAATACTGGGTATTTAGTTGTTAATTGTAATAGTTTGTGATAGCAACTCTTTAATTTTAAAGTTTAGGATAGCAACTTGCAATTGGGAAAAGTTCAGGGTAGTTATTTGCAAACTAGCTGAAAATAGATGAGACAACTTGCATCAATTGTTTTCTTCTCTCTATGTTTTATTTCCCTCTGCTTTATATCCAACAGCATAACTAAAAGTCTTGTAGTAGTCAAAGGTATAGCTTAAACTAACTGTGGATAATTTGACCTTTTCTTGTGATCTGTGGAAAACTCAACTTTTATGGTATATTATCTTAAACAACTTAATAGAGCTCACTGGATAGGATCAAGATGTTCGTATCTATTTAAAATAAAAGTTTGAAATGGGATTCAGAAAACTTACATAAAAGTGGTGAATTTTCACTAACTAATTGATTCGAGAAGCTAAAATAACATAAAAAACTATAACTATAACATAAATATTAGTTACAATTTATCATAGAGAACTGCAAATTAACTATAATAATCAGGTTTGTAAATAATTTTCAAATTGAAATGGAGAACTGGTTAAGATCCTTGAAATTAAATAGGTTGCTTGATGGACTGTGTTAACCAACAGTATATTAGTTCTGAAGTAAAAAAAATAAGGGGAAGGTTCAAGGTTTCCAGATCAGGACAAATTAGCGTACAAGTCTGCATTGTATCACATAGCAACAATATGCAACATTGGGCAGAGACAAATAATAAGAAACGTTCTTACTTGTATAGAAACAAGAATTTTGAAAATGAACAAAACCTCAAAACGATTAGCCTCGTAAATTCAATATTATCACATGAATCCCAATTTAAGATCACCAAAAAGATCGTAGGAACACTGAAATAAATTGGTAACACCAAAAAGAAAAATCTTATTTTAAAGAACACCTGCACATTAATCAGTATTTCAGATAGGAACAGCTTAATATTTTTAGAGCAACAGGGAGAACTATAAGAACTCTTATAATCAGAAATTTTCAGCATCGAACAAACCTGCTACGAAACAAACATAATTTGTATTATCATTAACTCATGTCTCAGACATTTGAAGAACTGTCCATTCCCTTAATGATTCTCAGATCAGAAAAAAAAAAACAGAAAAAATTAGGTTTGATGTCTTTCTTTCTGGCTATGTTGCAGCACACAAGTAAGACACAACACAATACAGGCACAACAACAAGGACAGATTACATATTTTGTTGGGTAGACACGAATATGACATGACATGTAATGGACACAATGACATGGACACGGCGCAGTTTTTGGTGTATCCTAGTAAATTTTGGAGTGTATGGATCATGTGCAATATGTCTAACACGGAGACAACATGAAAATGGCAACCATTTTGGAGTGTCCGTGTTTCTTAACAAAGAGACAAAACAGACATGACAACCATTTTGGAGTGTTGGTGTTTCTTAACAGGAAGACAACACGGATATGAACCATTTGGAGTGTCCATGTTTCTTACCTCAGTGTAAACAAACATCTCATAGAGAGAGAATTGAGTCACTAAGACAAATGATCAAGGGCATACATTGAGAATTGCCAACGGAATTGGAAATTTTAGGAATTGGAACTTACTCCAACCTTGAGTAAAGTCCGGGGGGTGGGGGGGTGGGGGGGGGTGCTCTCTGTGGGGAAAAAAAAATTAATATTCAGTAGAAACTGAAGAAAAAGCTTACCTACTTAACACTCCCCAACCACCCCCAAGTTGAAATCAACACAGATTCAGATTTCATATAAGAAAAACTGTAGAGCCTAGGTTGTCAAACTGGATTAATATCATGTACCTATTTACTCGATATTATCTCATGTATATTCTCGTATAGTGTATCATAAGATGCACTTTAACATAGTCAATTTCATAGAAATTAATATAACCCTACATATATGGATAAATTTGTGTATTGAGCAATGATTAGGAGCCTCGTTAAGTGATAAGTTTATTATACATTCTACACTAAGAGCAAAAATAAAAATAAAAATACAACATTAGCATATATGATGATATTATTCATCGTTATAGTTTAGACAATGAACTTATTAAACCCCTAGAAGATGAAGATGGAAATCCCTTTAAAAACCTCAAAATTAGACAGAAGGTTCAAGAATCTAAAATAAGAGATAAATATTAAAAAGCACAATGAAATGTTCCATTTTTTGAAAAACTAGGTGCCAAGTTGGTGAAGTCTCCAAAGATGCTAGATGCCATCCTCAAAGATGTAAATGTTGTCATTAGAGATGTTGGAAGTCTATGAAGAACGTCGGAAAGGAAATGTTCAACCAAAGGGTTCATTCGGAGAGGTCATTTGTAAGAGGAAAGTTGTAATGGAATTTAAAGGGTTATGTGGATATTCAGGTCGAGTTTTACATATGTAGCAACAGGTTATTACAACAATGATTTCTAAACCACTTATATATATTTATTTATTTTTCTAAACCACTTAATATATATATATATATATATATATATATATATATATATATATATATATATATATTGAAATGGCAATTTTGCTAAGAAATAGGAAATTAACAAGAAGTGTTATGACTCAAAAGCCTAACACTAGAGATACACATCACCCACATTACAAAACTCACCCAACACATTCGGTCAAGGCAGCCTGCTTGACTGACCCTTGGTAAACCTAGCTTTGACCCTCAGCTTAGGACTGGAACTATGCTTCTTTCTTCTAGCCCTCCTTCTCGGGGTTTCCAAGTCCTCATGATCCATCTCGTAATCCCCAAGCGGAGCAATTTGAGCCACTTGTCACTTTTTCTGGTGAACTAGAGTTCATCTCTTTGAGCCTTAGAGATTATCTTCCAGCTCACTAACATCGCCCACTGAAGTCTCGATGCAGCTACCCATTGGGTTCCAACATTTGGTAGCGGGTTGCACTACAACCCTTGAAGGAAGCTTCTCCCCATACACAAATCTCTGGTAGTCAGAGGTCGGTCTGCTCCATGGCCAGAAGAAGTCTCACAGATGGCCCTAGGAGGAGCAGGAATCTATCCCTCTGATGGACTAACAGCCGAAGGGCCTGCTAATTCCCCATGAACCTTGACATCTCCCCATGCTCTTTATCCACGTTAGGCAAGTGCATAAGATAAGTGGCCTTGGAAGTAGCATCGGCTCTGGACTCGACTTGGCCTAGGTGATTCTCACGACACGTGGAGCTGGATGGAGTGAACAGCCTGGGTACCGAGTCCTTGGGCAAATGGATAAGATAAGAAACCTCTCTCACGAAGAACTTCCATAAGCTCCTCCCTAACTCCCTCACTAGACGGGGTCGAGCACACCTCCTCAATATGACCAATGCATCGGCAAGCAAAACACGTCGGCGGAGCCCATTCAAAGAAACAGGTTGTTCAAATCTACGGCCATCGGAGAGACGGACTGGAACAGAGGTAGGCAGTGCCCGAATCAAAGAAGTACTCATGACGTACCCAAAATTATTGTAAGCAGAACACGTCGACGGAGCCCATTATTGTACTTTAAGTTGAAAAATGAATAAACTTGATTTCTAATACAAAAGTACTAAATACTATATTTAAAAAGACATCAAATAACTTGTACTAGAAAATACCCATAATCAAATAAGTACTCATGACGTACCCAAAATTAAAATTGGAAATACAAATATGTAAAAATTTGGGAACTTTTGCGACAAGTACCCGTGAGTATCCAAGGAGTACAAGTATCCGACAAGTACCCGTTGGAGTACCGTGCTTCACAGAAAAAGAGCTAATATTCAACAGAAATGAATAAAAAAAACTGACCTAATTTCCCTCAAAATGAATATCATCACAAATATTCCGATTTAATCAGAAAACCCCCTAGAATATCTGGAATTTCACCCCCAATTCATAAACTAACACTTGGAACACAAATTTCCTTTTTTGTCAAAAAAATCAACATGAGACATATTTCAGCTACCAATTGCTTAATCTTCAAATTAAATATCCTATAATCGGAAATTTTTCATCGAACAAAGAAAAATCAATCAGTTCACGATCAGAAGAAGAACAAAAAAACTACCTTAGATTTGTAGTCACCTCACCGAGAAGAACACTCTAACAACTTCGAATTCGCTTCTCGTTCTGAAATCTGGAAGAAATTGGAGGAAATTAGGGTTTCGAGCCTTTCTTCGCTGGAGAAACACCCTCGAAGAATCAAATCAGTATAAGTGATCCATCAATTTGAGAATTGTTAGCGAAATTTTTGGGGGAAATTTAGAATCGAAGCTTACTCGAACTTCGGAGAGAATTTGCGATCGCGAAACCCTGAAACTTTTTCGGAGGAGAGGAGGATCGGCGTTAGTGTTGGGAGGAAGTTGAGGGCTCGAAAGTGAAAAATGGCGGCAAAACCCCTCTTTTATAGGGTCCTCTACGGTGGGCCCGATCGGCACCTCATTGTCACGGACTTAGTGTTTTTGCTAGCACTTCGTCCCGTGCGGCGCACTGTTTTTGTCCTCAAAGACTCGTGCAAGCCTTCCCGTCCCGACTTAGCTAGATCGCTAAGAAAACTAGAATAGTGGAGCAAAGATGGGACTAGTAAGAATCTCTTTATTGACTTGGAGAATGCTTACAATTTTTAGGTGGTGAGGAACAAATGAGAGCCTCCCCCTTTTATAAGTGCTCATAGAGCAATACAAGAAAAGTCCTGGAAGGAATATTCCAAGAATTATTACATTCTACCATAACTGGAATGGCATATTCTAGGTTTATTCCTTAGCAACATAAAAGGAAACTTCAAGGGCCTTCCAGAAGCTTCTTGGGCCTCCTAGAACGATCTTGGGCCTTCCGGAGAGATCCACAATCTTCTAGAGCCTTCCGCCATCTTCTAGAATGTTTTGGAAGCTTCCCGCATAACCTTGGTCCGCGAACAGGTTATGCAACTTGGCCTCGGGCGGGGTGCAACATTTGGGGCGTTACATTCTTCCCCACCTAAGGCGTTGACGCCCTCGTCAACCATGCTCGCTGAGAAACGCCTGGATCTCGGCTTCGAACTGATGCAGCGTATCAGCACGTTCCCAGCTAGACTCGCCGTAAGGTAAACCCTTCCACTGGATGAGGTACTCCACATACGGGGACACGCCTCGTCGCCGAATGGTCCTCCTGTCCAGCACGGCTTCCACCTCCTTGTCAAAGGAAGTCGTCATAGTCGCCGTCGGTCGCTTCGAAACTCCGCGCTGGGGATCCTCCAAGTCTTCATGGTACGGCTTCAAGCAACTTGCATGGAAGACTGGATGAATCTTCAGCTTGGCAGGGAGTTCAAGCTTGTAGGCCACCTTGCCTACCTTCTTGAGCACGGGGAAGGGGCCTTCATACTTCCGGATTAGTCCTTTGTGCACCTTGCGGAACACCTTGAACTGTTGTGGTTGTAGCTTCACCAGCACCATGTCCCCCTCCTTGTACTCAACTGGCCTTCGCTTCGCGTCGGCCCACTTCTTCATCTTCCTCGCGGCCTTCTCCAGAAATGCCTTGGCAATGTCCGCTTTTGTCTTGAAATCTGAAGTGAACTGGTTGGCCGCGGGGCTTCTACTCGAGGATCCCGCACTCAGCGTGTGCGGGGCAAGCGGTTGACGACCCATCACCAACTCGAATGGACTGCTGTGCGACGACTCGCTCCGTTGAAGATTGTAGCAGAACTGAGCGACGTCGAGGTGATGCACCCAATCCCTCTGGTTGGCACTCACAAAGTGCCGCAAGTACTCCTCGAGTAGTGAGTTGACCCGCTCGGTCTGCCCGTCCGTCTGCGGGTGGAAGCTGGTCGAGAAGTGTAAGTCCGTCCCGAGGATTTTGAACACTTCCGTCCAGAACTTCCCCGTGAAACGGGGGTCTCGGTCGCTGACAATGTTGACCGGGATACCCCAGAAATTCACCACGTGGCTGATGAACAGTCGCGCGACCTCCTCTGCTGTGCAGTCCGTCGAAGCAGCAATGAAGGTCGCGTACTTTGAGAACCGGTCCACCACCACGAGGATGGACCCAAGCGCCCCCACTTTCGGCAGGGCGGAGATGAAGTCCATCAAAATGCTCTCCCACGGCCGACTCGGCACGGAAAGAGGCTCCAGCAGGCCCCCGGGCTTCTGATGATCCACCTTGTCCTGTTGGCACACAAGACAAGTGCGAACATAGTCCTCCACATCTTCGCGCATGCGAGGCCAGTAGTATGCGGCCTCCAGTAGCGCCAAGGTTCGCTTCTGTCCCGGATGTCCAGCCCACTTTGTGTCATGGCACTCCTTGAGTAGCTGTCTCCGCAAGCCACTCCACCTAGGCACGACCACCATGTCGCCCTTGGTGTAGAGAAGTCCGTCTTTCAGCCAGAACCTTCTCGTCTTGCCCTCCTTGGCAAGCTTTACTATGGCCAGTGTTAGTGGGTCCTCCATGATTCCCACTCGAACACGGTCCAGAATGTCCCCCTTGAGCAAGCACACAGATGCGAGCTTGGCCTTCCTGCTAAGCGCATCGGCCACCTGATTTTCTTTGTCGGGTTTGTACTGCAACACCATGTCGAACTCGGCTAGAAAATCTTGCCATCTCGCCTGCTTCGGAGATAGCTTCTTTTGGGACTGGAAGTAGCTCGTGGCAACATTGTCCGTCATGACCACGAACTTGGTGCCGAGGAGGTAGTGTCGCCATATCCTCAAGCTATGTACGACCGCGGTCATCTCCTTCTCCTGCACCGTGTAGCGCCGCTCAGTGTCATTCAGCTTACGGCTCTCGAACGCGATGGGGTGTCCTTCCTGCACCAACACCCCACCGATGGCGAAGTCGGACGCGTCCGTGTGCACTTCGAACGCCTTGGAGTAGTCCGGTAGAGACAAGACCGGCTCCTCCGTCACAGCCCGCTTCAATGCCTCGAATGCCTCCTCGCATCGGGGCGTCCAGCTCCACGCCCGATCCTTCCGCAGCAGATCGGTCAGAGGCACTGCGATGGCGGAATATCCTCGGATGAACCGCCGGTAGTAGTTCACCAAGCCAAGGAACGATCGCAGCTCCGTCGGCTTGGTGGGAGCCTCCCACTCCCGTATGGACTGGACCTTTGTGCCGTCCATCCATATCTTGCCATGCCCGATCCAGTGCCCCAAGAACGACACCTCTTCTTGTGCGAATGAGCACTTCTCCCGCTTGACAAAGAGTTCGTTCTCCCTTAGCACCTGGAAGACAGTCTTCAAATGCTCGATGTGCTCCTCCATCGTATTTGAGTACACGACGATGTCGTCGAGGTAGACCACGACGAACCGATCCAGGTAGGGATGAAAGAGCTTGTTCATCAAAGTACAAAAAGTCGCAGGAGCATTTGTTAGACCAAAAGGCATAACCATAAACTCATATGCGCCATACCTCGTCACGCATGCCGTCTTAGCCTCGTCGCCCTCCGTAATCCGGACTTGATAATACCCCGAGCGCAGATCAAGTTTGGAGAAGTATCTCGCGCCTCCCAATTGGTCGAACAAGTCCGTCACCAACGGGATGGGATATTTGTTCTTGACGGTTACCTTGTTTAGTGCACGATAGTCGATACACAAATAAAGGCTTCCGTCCTTCTTCTTATGGAACAGCACCGGTGCACCATACGGGGCCTTTGACGGTCTGATGAATCCCGCGTCCAGCAGCTCCTTGAGTTGCTTCTTCAACTCGTCCAGCTCGGGCGGGGCCATGCGATATGGAGCCATGGCGGGCGGCTTCGTGCCCGGCTCCAACTCGATGGCATGGTCTACCTCCCTCCGTGGAGGTAGCCTCTTTGGCAACTCCTTCGGCATGACGTCCCCGAACTCCACAAGGACATCATCGATCTCAGACGGAAGATCCCCCTGCACGGGCGCCTCCTCCGACTTGAGCACAGCAAGGTAAGTCATCTCTCCGTGTCGCATCCCTTTCTTGAGTTGTAATGCGGAGAGAGCCTTCCCCTTCGTAAGCTCACCTCGTGCAGTTGTCACCATGCACGGAGAGCTCTCCTCCATGATCCCGACGACTCCCAGATGCGGCATTGGGACTGCCTTTGCCGAAGTGAGGAAGTCCATCCCGAGGATCATGTTGAAGTCGTCCAGTGGTGCTGCCGTGAGACTGGTGACACCCGTCCAGTCTCCCACTTGGATCTTCACTCCTTTGGCCACCCCCTGCACGGGGCGCGCCTCAGAGTTGACTGCCTTTATCGTGCTTGAGTCTTTTTCCAGCGCCAAACCCAAGCGTCGGACCTCCGCGTCCGAGATAAAGTTGTGGGTAGCCCCCGTGTCGACCATCGCCCTGGTGTTGTGGCCGTTGATCTTCACGTCCACGTACATCAGCTCTCGATTCGGGGTCTTGGACACTACCGCATTGCTCTTCAAAGCATTCAACAGGCGCAGGGCACCCATGTGAGCCCCCTTCTTAGGCTCCATGTCCTCGGCCTTCTCGCCTTGGACCGCGTTCACCCTCTTGTCCTTGTTCGGACAGTCTCGTACGAGGTGATTTCCACCGCACACATAGCACTCGATCTTCCGCTCCGTCGAAGGCTTTGCTTGTGGCTTGTCCTACGGCGGCGGGCCTCCCTTTCCGTTGTTCTTCTTCGCTCCCCCACCATTGAACTTGGTGGTGGTCTTTTCCTTGGGCTTTGGGGCATCGCTCCGTCGATACTCCATTAGCTTCTCGGCTGCCGCAACAGCCGTGTTTAGATCTGACACATCTTGCCTCTGCAATTCTTGTGCCGCCCATGGTTGTAGACCCTCCAGGAATGCGAACAGGCGATCCTCTTCGCCCATACTGGAAATGGTGAGCATCAGGCGGGTGAACTCCGCCACATACTCCTTGATCGTCCCGGTGTGCTTGAGTTGACGCAAACTCCGTCTTGCGACATACTCCACATTCTTCGGGTAGAATTGAGACTTGATCTCCTTCTTGAGATCCTCCCAAGTCTCGATCTTGCAGAGTCCATTTTCTATATCAATGCACCTGCGTCGCCACCACAACGTAGCATCATCAAAAAAATATAGGGACGCTGTGTTTACCTTGTCGGTCTCATCCTCGATGCGGACCGCCTTCAGGTAACGCTCGACGTTCCAGATGAAGTTATCCACCTCCTTCGCGTCCCGTACGCCAGTGAAGGATTTGGGTTCTGGATACTTCACCCTCTGCGTCGACTCCCTCCTCGGAGTCGGACCACCCGCAATGGCCCTCTCGAGGACCTCCGCCTTGGTTTGTAGCTCTTTGCGTAGTTCAGCAATCTCTGCCTTCGTGGCCTTTCGTTCCTCCTCGAACTCGGCCTGTATCTCGCGGAGATGCTCTCGGAACTCCGTCATAGCCGTGGCGACATCCGCCTCCAAACCCTGGGCGAATTCCTCGTGAGCCATTTGGTTCTGCTCCACTTGATACTCGACGCCCGTCACGCCTTTCTCCAGCATCTCAATCCGGCCAGCCAACTTGTGAGCACCCTGAATTTCGGGTTGATTTTTTTCATTTTATTTTATTTTCTGATTTATTGGTTTCGATAAATAATTTATTCTGTTTAATTTTCCTTAAGTGTACTCTTTCATGCCATTGATATTTGGAGTATCAGGGATGTCCAACTCTGGAAATCTTCTTCATGAGTTTTGGAGTGGACATGATTACCTTCATGACGGTATATAGTGTCCCATCCAAACTTGTTCCCTTGTGCTCTTTTTGCTTCGCTGAACTTCGGGTCGATTTAGACCATTTGAGTATTATTTATTCTCCCACTCTTTTCCTTGATCATTTTCAGCGCGTTACCATGACTTTTAAATTGGGAGCGCAAGACCAGTCAGTTTCTTGAAACCAACTCCTCATTGATGATCTACTCGAGACGTTCGTCACCCATGACCTTTGTGTCCCACTCAGACACGTCATTTTGAGCTCCATTTGATTCGCACAACTTTTCCGACACGTGACCCGATTTTATTTCACTCCACGGCGTCACATTCATTTTTCAACTTGATTTGTGGGTCCCCTGTCGACCAAAACCTGTCAGCCCCAACTATGGACATGGCCCACCTTGAGCCTACTGTCCGTCCGCCACTTGTGTCCCATTTATTAGAATTTCCATGTTCTACTTATTTGCCCATGATCATCGATTCCTAATTTTAATTCATTTATTGCTCAATGTCCGGTTTTGACCCAATCCGGCTCCACCGAGTCCAGCCCAGCTCCGTGTTATTCTCCATCATGACACCCTCCTATTTTATTGCCCAAAAATATCAAGTAATCTCCTACTTTTTTTATATATTTTTTTTGGAGATTTCTAATTATTTATTTTCCATTGGAATGGCCATTGCCTCTAATTATTTTTAGCCATTGATTTCTCTTGATTAAATCTCAACCATCTATTTTTCCCAACCCCCCTAGTAGCCATTGTGCCGGCCCTAAAAACTATGTGGGGAGAATCATCTCTCTCTCTTTAACATTATTTCCTTATCCTATTCTATCTCACTCATTCCTTATCCTTTTCTTTTCAACCACAAAAACAACTTCAGCAACTACTACCATCACTCCCATGCACACCTCAACCCGACAACTTCCAGCTCAATCCAACACCATGGCCGAAGCTCCTCCTCCTCGGCCATGGCCGTCGGCCACTCCATGCCACTCCACATCTCCTTCCTCATCCACCCGATCCTCCACTCCATTGGATCACCACCACCTTCAATCCCGTGACCAACCGAGCCATCAACTCCGGCGTGGCTCCGCCGCCACCTCCTCCGTTGGCCGACCACGTCGTGCCCACCGCCACTGGCCACGCGAGCCCCCTCTCGTCGCACCTCCGCGCGCAGCCCCGCGCGGCGGAGGAGAGCAACAGCAGCTGGTGATTTCTTCGCTCCGTCGCAATCTCGGTATATCCACCTTCGCTCATGTCAATTTTCGTCCGTTAATTTTGTCGTTTGATACATCAAAACCGGCCACCAAGTTGACCGTTTAAATTGTATTAAATTTGGACAGTTTCGCGGGGCCAACTTCGTCAGCTTGTATCTCCTCCACCGCAGCTCCGTTTGGCGTGCTACCAGTTCCGGTACGAAGCTGGTATAACCCTCTTACTACCCCTCCAGTTTCGTTTCATTGTGAGCTTGTTTGATTGGTTGAATTCGACGCCAAAGTTGGCCGTCCGAATTCGTAATTTCCAACTTGTAAAATTCTATTTTTGAACATGGGACTCCAGATTTCATTTCTGACACCACCATTAGACTTGTGGCGTCGTTCTGGCATATTTTCATATAAAATTTGTTAGATTTGGAGAACGTGGACCCGGGCACGTTTTTCGGTGCAAAGCGGGTCCCACATTCTGGGTCAACAGGACTTTTTGACGACGGGTCAACGGAATCCAATTCCGGATATACCGTTGAGTTCGTATCGTCATTCTGGACTCGTTGACATATAATTTGCTAGGTTTTGGTAGACATTGGATCGGACACACATTTCGGTGCAAGTCGTATACCAATATCCGGGTCAACGGGTCATTTTTAGATCGGCTCATCGGAATCCAATTCCGGAGATACCGTTGAGTTCGTATCATCACTCTGGACTCGTTGACAGGTAGTTTGCTAAGTTTTGAGAACTTTGGCTCCGGCACGCATTTTCGTGCAAATCGGAATTCCAAGTTCTGGTCAACGGGCCAAATTGAGATCGGGTCAACGGAATCCAATTCTGGAGATACCGTTGGGTTCGTATCGACATTCTGGTTGCGTGGACATATAATTTATTATATTTTATAGACTTGTTTTCTTGTACGTTTTTCGGTGCAAAACGGCTCCGACACGGACACCGTTTTGACCCGAAATTTCCTTTTTGCCCTTGTGTCCAAATTGGACCGTTGGGTAGGCTATCCTAGCTAATTTGACCATTCTGGACATGTTGACGATGTTCATTTCATCGTCCGATAATGTTTGTTGATAATTTCTCTGAGTTTAACCTTTTTATAATTAATTAATAATTAATTCATATAATGTTCGTATTTCGGGATTAGTACAACGAAACTGAGATCAGCCAATTCCAGTGATCTCACATCGCTGAAATTGACAAGTTGGATACGTGGATCACTATAATAAGATTATCAACCTTACCGATAATCTTCTTATCTCGATTTACGTGTCGTAAGTTTCGACGTACAAATAACGAAGTACACTTTATATTAGACTAGAATTGACCCAGTTTGACCAGAGTTGACCAGTTGACCCAAAGTCAACTGTAAGTCAACACTTGACCTAGTTTGACTAGATTATTGACCGGAGTCGACCTAGAGTTGTTTTGACTTAGAAGAACCTAGAATAATGTAGATTGATTATAGAGATTCATTTATTACAACTTGAACACCTTGTAACCTGTGTTGCTTTAAATAGGACTCTGTGGCTTCAGTGGGACCTCCTATACTTATCAGCTGTTCAGGTTAACGAGGCGAGTACATTCTCTGACCGTTTCATACTTGTATGGATTTACATTCTTGCTCTAGATTACTGTACTTGATGCTGACACGACTGTTATCACGGATTGGTACTATATGGATCTTCTTTTGAGATGTTATCTCCTTGTATTCACTAAATACATATTGTGACGTGCGTTTCACTTCCATATTGTATTTATTGAATACCCATATCCTTGTATACTCATTGTGCATATTGTACTCTCATTATCACATGAGCCCCAGGGATAGACCATTGTACACTATTGTATAACATTGTACATCCATTGTATAACATTGTACACTATTGTATAAGATAACGTAACTGGAGTAGATCCTTGTGTATTGATTAGGGAGGGGGAGTATAATTGGTTATGTACTCAAATCCTATTGTACAACATTGTATAACTATTGTATATGTCTATTGTACACCCACGTACAATGGAGTTACCATTGCATTTTTCTAGCCCGTTTACATAACCAGATTGTACTCTAAATCACATGTTCCTTACAGTTCTTACTTATCATATTTAGATATTTCCTGTTATTAAATCTCTACTGTTTTCTATACATTCTTCTTTCAGCGTTTCATGTACTTTACTCTATTGCATGCTTTATATTTCCTAACTCGATATGAACTGCGTGAGATATTTTGTGCTCGCTCCCGTCCTGACTGGACCTGTTGATAAATTTTACAGATAGCCTGGAGGTGCCTGCTAGCCTAGAGGAGACACATTAGAGGTTGTTTAGGTAGTTATTTCATTTTGTCTGGAGTTGTATTTTACTTTGTGGATTACTGTATTGAGTTTTGAGATGTATTTATGGATTTATGTATCATAGACACTTAGACTTCTATCTCCTGTATCTCTTTTGGATTTCATGTTTTATCTATCTTTATCATGCTCTACCTTAGATGTGATTGAGATTGTATCTGCTATGTCACCCCCATTCGGGGAGTATAAACTGTTTAGTCTTATACTGTTAGATGCATTGAGACATAGGACAGCGTTCTACCGTCGACACTGCGGCGTAGGCTGGGCGTTGTTACGTTCTCGTGCCCTAACTCTAGGGCGCGGGTCGTAACACAACTCGCCAAGAGCCTGTTCCACCGACGGTTCCTTGCTCTTGCCCTTCCTCGAGGTCTTCGCCTTCTCCTTAGGCGATGAGGGTTGTGCGGGCTCGTCGTTGATGATGGCTTCGGTCGAAGACATGACGGCGATCGAACCTTTGCTCTGATACCACTTGTCACGGACTTAGTGTTTTTGCTAGCACTTCGTCCCGTGCGGCGCACTGTCTTTCTCCTCAAAAACTCGTGCAAGCCTTCCCGTCCCGACTTAGCTAGATCGCTAAGAAAACTAGAATAGTGGAGCAAAGATGGGACTAGTAAGAATCTCTTTATTGACTTGGAGAATGCTTACAATTTTTAGGTGGTGAGAAACAAATGAGAGCCTTCCCCTTTTATAAGTGCTCATAGAGCAATACAAGGAAAGTCCTGGAAGGAATATTCCAAGGATTATTACATTCTACCATAACTGGAATGGCATATTCCAGGTTTATTCCTTAGCAACATAAAAGAAAACTTCAAGAGCCTTTCAGAAGCTTCTTGGGCCTCCTAGAACGATCTTGGGCCTTCCGGAGAGATCCACAATCTTCTAGAGCCTTCCGCCATCTTCTAGAATATTCTGGAAGCTTCCTGCATAACCTTGGTCCGCGAACAGGTTATGCAACTGGACCTCGGGCGGGGTGCAACATTTGGGGCGTTACATCAGGCTCTTGCAACTTGACAAGACGATTCAAGCTCATGTTTTACTCTAAATTTTTTTCTTTTATTTACAAATTTATTATTCCAAATATTTACTTGAAGGCATTTCATACATTTGGTAGAAAGATTTGGACGGTCAAAAAAGTTGGTAACATAAATTCGGGACACAAATTATATGTCGTAAATTGATCCTAAGACAATATTATAAATACTACATAATATTGTGTGCACTCACTAAAGTTGGTTTTGAATGGATGGACGAGAGGCCTCCATACCAGTGCATTCTATGTATTGATACCCCACTAGTTTATATGCAGGATGCAGGTAGTAACTAGGGGTGCAACTCGGGCGGGCTAAACCCGAACCCGATCGGGTAAACCCGTTAATGGGTTGAGTTAGGGTTGAAGATATTCGGGTTCGGACTTGGGCTCGGGTTAAAATATTTGAACCCGATCAAAAATCGGGTTGGATATCAACATAAGATATTCCTTAATATGTTTAAAGATAGATTATTAACTCAAGTATCTAAATGACATTTTATTATATAAGACTCTAACCTAATCAGTCCCTTCAATGTTGCTCTATGGATTTCTTAAAGGAACTCGTGGGCCACTTATATCGAGAACTTATATATGAACCAAGGCCCTACTCCATCCTGACTTCTCTTCCACAATGGGCTAAGCATTTGCTCACAAATATGTGTTTGGTAACCCGAAGATCCCGAAACCCGACATACATATAATTTATATATATATTATTTCATACTACTTAAATAAAAAGTCTAAATTATAATTTTTTTCACCCGAACTCTTCAATTCCTTGTCCTAAATCTCATTTCAGTTTTATTTTGTAACGATTGAGACTTGATTGCTATTTGATTATGCATTTAATATTACTCTTGTTTAAAATTATTTCAAATATCATATTAGAGTCCGATAAACCCGATGGACCCGACCCAACCCGATCCTCCGGACTTGGTCTTGGGCTTCATATGTTGAACCCGAAGTCGGGTCGGGCTTGGGCTTGGGCTAGGCTTATGATCTATCGGATTGGGCTCGGGTTGACCTCAAACCCGACCCAACCCGCCCGAGTTGCACCCCTAGTAGTAACTCGTCCGGTGTAGAGCTCGCTTGGACGTGTCGAGGTATTGATTTTCCTTGACTTTTCGAGACGTACGACCGCGTTGAAGGCTTTGTTCGTATAAAGGAAATAATGTATGGACATCATATGTTGTATATCATTCTCAAGTTGTAAGCCCAAGGACATGATTGTAAGAGAGAGGGAGAGATTGAGTAAGATTATTTATAAGGGCACATCAAAAGTTGATCAGGGCTAGCCCAGGATTGAGGAAAAATTACTCAAGCTATTCCATTTTCCTACTTATTGGGTTGCCCCCCCTGTCACGTCCCAGAACCAGAATACTGGAGAGCGAGGGAATGACTCAGCCAGCTACGTATTACGGGTAGATGAATACCGTATAATACGATCAATGCTGTTTAATAAGACGAGGGGGTGCATACTACATAAAAGTCTCACTATGGTCACTTCACATCTATTGTCTCAATCATTCAAACAAGAAACAGAAATAGAGAACATGTGAGATAAAGCAGTAAGGCGTCCCAAATGCTCAGTCAAAATGTTCTTGATATCTGGCTTTACAAAACATAGCCAGATGATGTGGTAAGTATACACAATTGTTATCAGCTGCAGCCTGACTTAGTTACAATTATGCAAAAGTAGGTACAAGATAATCCGACTAACATGTCGGTGCCAAACGGCAAAGTATAAAGTAATTCACAAAACGAGCGGGGAAGTAAGAAACCCACTCGAGTCCTCCTGCGATCATCCCTCTAGTATTGACCATCTTGGAGGTAGAAGTAAGCTGGATCCTCGGGGACCGGCTCTAAATCTGGCCATGCAAAACCAGAGAGGTTAGACCTCTAATAGCAAGTACCGCAAGGAAGCACGATATGAGGAATGAAGCCAGTAATGATAATAGATCTCTGCTATCTACCAGGATTCACATAACATCATGACACTTCGAACCAACCTCCCAACCAAACAAGGACAGAAGTTGGCTCGTCATGTCCTGACATTCTGATCATCTCAGTTAGGTAACAGAGTAGGTACAGTACACAAACAAATCAATTTAAACGGCCATACAACTACTACGGCTTACTATTGTGAGTTCCAAGTTATCCTGAAATTATGCAATAAAGGATCCCTCAGTTCTTACTATGGGCAAGCAAGGCTAGTCTACCCAGTCAATCAATTGCGCCAATCATGAATTAGACGAGTCCCAGCGGGACGCTCGTCGTTAATATACCATGTACAATTAAATAATATAAGCAGATACCGCTCCCTGCCCGTGTGGCAGATTTGCAGTATCTGTAGGAACCAGCCGGCCTGTCAGGCACTTAATAGTCCCAAGAGGGCTGCCATGTAAGAACTCGGGAATCCGTTCTCTCCATGCAATCATTATTTTATCTAACTTAATAGTCTCTACGTTGAGTGAAGTCCCATGCCGTGGATCATGGTCATTCAAATGAGTACTTTCGTACGGGGTACGATATGCACAACTCTACAACGATACCCGTACGGTCAGGTTGTAGGTCTTACATAGCGTAATGCAACAATCAAAACTAACCACGGAATAATCATACATTGACCATAAAGTACACATACTGCTTTGATAAGATAAATAAATAAATAAATAAATAAATCGAAGCATGCATGTGCCTGTAGGCCAATATTCGGGATCAGCCAGTCGATTACCATAGTTCGTGTCTCATTGTTTAATTCAATAAGACGACTAGCCAGCCTCTTAGTTCCAACTAGGAACGCATGATCAATTTACTAAATCAAGATAACAATCCCTGTTTATTAATGTCAAGACAATAATTAATGTTAATAAAATGCCAAGTCAATCAATCAATGGTGATAAATATCAATCAATGTCAATTAATGCCAAAATAACAATTTATGTTTAATTAATGCCAACTCGGGACATAATCAGCCAAAAAGGGCATTGTGGGCAGCCATAGGCAGATGCCTATTTATGCGGCTAGGCAGGCCGGGGCTCCATCTATGCGGTCTGGGAATAACCATTCATATGGGGCTCAAAGACAAGCCTATGCGGCTGGATGCAAATAAGCTTTATGCGGCTAAGATACAATGGGAGTTCATGCGGCTGCGGATGACTAGCCTCATGCGGCTCGGGTTTCGAATTCATGCGGCTGCAAGCAACGCGCGCCCATGCGGCTCGGGTTTCGAATTCATTCGGCTGCAAGCAACGCGCCCATGCAGCTGAGAAATATCTCATGCGGCTACGGATGACTGGCCTTATGCGGCTAAGAATCGTCAGCGCCATGCGGCTGCGGGTTTCCTGAGTCCATGCGGCTAAATAAGTCGTGCGGCCAGGATATATATATATATTATAATATATATATATAAACTTCATGCGGTCGAAAATGTCGACGGGTCATGCGGCTAATTAAGTCCAAGCTTATGCGGCTGGAAATGTAACATGCAGCCAGGCGCTGCATGCGGTCGAACATTCCATGCGGCCAGATACTGCATGCGGCTCAAGAATGACTTGCCGCATGAAAACTCATGCGGCTAAGTATTGTACTTCTTCTCCACTATTCTGAGAAGAACAACCATGAAGATCTCACTTCCAAGCTCCATAAATCCTTCATTCCAAGCCCAAATCTGGACTTTCATAGGTCAAAATGGGGTAGAACGAAATTCTCTAAAACCTGGAACCATCAAAACTTGGAAATAACAAAGTTACTAGATCAAAACCTAAGAAATCCGAAAATGCACAAAACTTAGATCTACAAGAGATGAACCATGGAAATTGAAAATATTAATTACTAAAGAGGCTCAAAATCAAGTAAGGAAGATGATGGAACAATAATAATGGTGATCCATCAAGAAGCAAGTTGGCACTTGCCTTGGCGGCTGGTAGGTGGGAGAGGAGTTATGAGGAAGAAGAAGACTAATGGTGAAGTAATGAAGAGAGAAAGGGGTGGGCTTTAAATGGAAGGGGTGGTGGTAGGTAGGGGTTTGTTTCGGTTCATGATGAACCAACTTAACTAAACCAATCCAAGCCGAACCCAAAGTACAGCTAAAGCAGAGTATGAAAGAAAAAAATAAAATACAGAAATAAAATGCAGAAATAAAATTAATATGGAATTAAAGGAGTTTAACTACAGAACAATACATGATAGTTATTAAATATATTAAAGCAGTATATGTCTAAAAATACGTATTCTGGGAACGGGAAGTGACACCCCCAACAAAAAAAAAATTCCAAATTTCACTCTCATTTGCAAATTTCACTCTCTTCCAAAACTCTAACTTTATTCCTCCTCCTTCTCCTCCTCTTCTTCTTTTTTCTTCTTCTTTCTTCTTCTTCTCCACCATTTTCCACTCCCCAAACTATACATCTTCTTCTTCATCTTCTTCTCCACCATTTTTTCACTCTTAACCCTAGTTTTCTTCTCCATCATTTTCTTCAAAACCCTATTTTTCTTCTCCATAATTTTCATTCTCATCATTTTTATTCCTCACAAAGAATGCATGAAAATAAACTCTAACATGTTTATTTCATTCTTTCTCACAAAAAATGCATGAAAATAAACCCTAAAATGTATATTTCACTCTATTATCAAGATAGAAAAATCCTAACATATGTTTTTCATTCGGCTATTTCAATTTCAGGACTGCCATAATTTCTGGCAGACCTTAATACTTCTAAGACTGCCAGAAATTGTGACAGTCCTGCTGTATAACAAGTTCCTTTCAGGACTGCCATAATTCTTGACAGTACTCAATACTTCTAGGACTGCCAGAAATTGTGACAGACCTATTGTACAGCAAGTCCCTTCCAAACTGCCATAATTTCTGACAGTCCTCAATACTTCGAGGACTGCCAGAAATTATGGCAGTCCTGATATGGACTTGCTCAACAAATCAATTTCTTCTAGAATTAGGGTTTCATCCATAATTTTATATTAATGAAGAAAATTTGATTATTAGATTATTAGATTAATATATTTAATAGATTTGATAATCAAATTTTTCTACAACTAGGATTTCATCCATAAACTAAGGTTTGGAGAAAAAATATAAGAAATTATAAGAGAGCAAAAAATAAACTAGGGTTTGGAGAAAGAGATATTATTTTTTGTTTTTTTTCTTTCTTCTTGTCTTGTTCTTCTTTCTTCTTAATTGTTCATCTTCTTGTGAAGAAGAGAAGAGAGAGAGAGAAAAAAAAAGTTGACTTATATACTTACATTTGGGCTAGCCCTGAGTAAGTTTTTCAATAGCAAACTTATAATATAAACCAAAGTTAGATTTGGGCTAGCCCTGATCAACTTTTGATGTGCCCTTATAAATAATCTTGAATAATTGTACTATTGGCCTCGAGCCCTTGTAATCATCTATTCAATCACTAAAGAGTACGCCTTGTGTTTATTTAACTTTTCTGCTTGAAGCTTTTGTGCGACTATGTCACTTGTTCAAGCGTCCGTTTTGGCAGTTGCATTCTACAAACGCAACTTAGGTTCGCACGGCATCACGTCCATGCAAGAACGATCGGTTCTTGAAAAAATGGAGCTTGACACAATGAAGAGGTCCCTCGCAACTCAGCCGTAGAGTCCTTCTTCTAAACGTAATCTGTTGAATATAGACTTGATTTCGAAGAAACAATCCATAACAAGGAATATAATCTTGATTCAATCTGTTCCGGTCAATCAATATCGACAATGTTTCTTAACCGTGCTCCTCGCGGACGAAAACATGGCATGATGTTGGGAAAGGCACTACACTATTGGTCTGGGGGAACGATTTTCGCATTTCGTTCCAACATAGTGGTATTAGAGCTTTGGTTTCAAAACAATACCAGTACATTAGTTGCCAAGTGTAAGGTGTTGACTGACAAACCAGTAGAAGAGATGGATAGAAAGTTGGCGTGAATGGTAAATCTAAATGGTTCCAATTATCACTATTGGCGGAGCAAGATAAAAGATTAGATGTTCGTTAATATCTTTCGGTATTTGCTTCCGAGAAACCAGTGATAAATCCGACGATGCTATAATTTTGAGCATATACAGGTGTGTGAATATATCAGGTAGTTCATGGACGAAAATGTTTATACTCACATCTTCAATATTGCACACAGGATATTATGGGAGAATCTGGAATCCTTGTATATGAAGAGGATAAGGTAAATAAAATATTCCTGATCCGACATATAGTGGGTCTTAGGTATAAGGATGGTTCGTCCATTACGGTCACTTAAGTGAGTTTCGGGACGTAGTTGTCTAGTTATCCTTTATGTGAGTAAAGTTCGACAACGAAGTATATGGACTTTGGTTGCTATGTACGTTGTCATACTCGTAGAAAATCATACGAGTGTCCATGATCACTTCTGCTCTAGAGGGCGTGGTTAGTCCGGAGTTTGCCAAAAGTGGGGTGTCGATTGAAAAGGCGAGGAGAAAATCTCAAGTCACGTCATCCACATCCCATTCAGAGACGCTTGTTTCAGAGAATCGAGACAAGTAAAAGCAGGAATCCGGACTGTGACAAAGATAACAGTAGAAAAAAGTCAAAATCGATACGAGAACTCTAAGTGTTACCATTGTGACAATAAGGGCCACCTCAAGCGAAATTATTCCCTTGGAAGAGAGAGAAAAATAACGACAAGGAAAAGCAAGTTGAGAACATAACAACAATCGTTTTGGCACATGGAGGTGACATTATTACTGTAGGTGATGAGGTTATCATGAACTTCGCTTGCGATGACAATTTTTGGCTGGTGGACTCAATGGCTTCGACACGTATCTTACAAGAGGGCACTATTTGTCACATACACAAATGTGACTGTGGATTGTTAAAGATGCACAACAAAATGTGTCAAAAACTGTTGTTATAGGAGATGTGCATTTAAAGACCAATACATGAGCAATGATTGTGCTCAAAGGTGTTCGTCATGTTCTCCATATCCGTTTCAACATGATATCGGTTGGAATGTTGGATGATGACGGATCCTTCAATCTCTTTGGAAACTATTGGTGGAAGCTTTCCAGAGATTTATTGGTAATTATCAAAAAAAGCAAGAAGTCCGATCTCTACTATATGAAAGAGCACACGTGGAACACATGAGATAACAGTCAATGATGCGTCTACCGAGTTGTGTCACATACGACTTAACCATATCAGCAAAAAAATGAATGATCTATCTAGGACACCATACTAACATTCCACCACGTTTGTAGTCACAACGTCATGTCGGCTGTCTTTGCACTAAACTTTTAGTTATAGACGAACGTATTGCTATGCCAACGTCAATATTCGCGTCGCACAATTTCAACATGGAGACATAGCCCTTAAGAGTTGATACATGCTTGATGCAAACTTATATGGACAACTTCATGTCACTGGATCCTTCGGCGAAGCCCATAAGCAAAAGGATCCATAACGTCCAATCCCCCCAATTAACAAAGTTCGAAGCTTCCTACAAAGTCCCATCTTCCAGAAAGCCCTAACCCTAAAGAAAAGTCGTCCGCAGAAAAAGAAAAAGATCTGCTCGTACTGGTAAGTGTTCTCTCTAATTCTTGTACTATGCTGAACTTAACCCAAGCGGTCTCAAATTTGATTCTAGGAAGCACGGACACTCTGAAGTCGAAGCCGTGTCGTGGTCGTGTCGGACACTGCACGGACGCTTGCGAAAACACTATAGGACACGTCGAAGTAGGTGCCGTGTCCGTGTTGTAACATAGGAAAAGTGGTTCTTTGACAATGCATTTTTTATTTTATTTTATTTCATTTTTGCATTCAGATCATTTCTCAGGATGGGATAGCTAGTTACTTCCTGTCTAGAAAATTCTATGAAGCACGGACACGCCAAAATAGGTGCCATGTCCGTGTTGATGCGTTTTAGTTGTATTATGCCATATTTGTGTCCGTGTAGCATAGGAAAGATTGGGTCTTTGACAACGGATAATCTTGTGATATATTGAGATTTTTTTATGGGGCACCACGAGAAATAGTTGTATTATACCTAAATTATGTCTCCTCCAGTCTATTCAACAAGGAAAAAGTTCAAAGGAAAAGAGAGGAACAAAAATGTTGATACAATGATTCAATCGTGCTGAAGGTCAAGGTCAGCATGCTACGGGTTATCGACACAATGTAACCATTACCATTTCGTTAAGTTTTAGACTATAAGTTTATGATGTTCATACATCCTAAATATAATTCCTTCACAATTATCTATTGCAGGGTTACTGTTTAGAAGCAAGTAAATTTAACAAAAATTCTATTGCAGTTGAATAATTCAACAACGTCGAATTTTATTTAATTCAAAATTAAGGTGAAACAACAAATAGTACACAAGATTTTTGCTCATATGTATCATATATATTCTAGTTTCTGAAATGATTTTTCTATTATTTTATGGCTTTCCGAAGCCAATAACTCTGATCCCACCAAACCAACTATACCAATACTAATAAGAAGGGTCCAAAACTAATTTCCATGCCGATACCTCGAATCTTGGTACCAAGATCTTGCCTTCATTCCTCATTCCAAGAAGTTCCATGTTTAGGTAACCTTGGTTAAAACTTGCTTCATTGTTAGAATTTAGGATTGCTAGAATAAGTAATTGATTAGCAGCCTGATCCATCTTTTTAACTTATCATGTGGTTGAAACTATAAAATAGAATGTTGAGTATAACAATTTTCATTCTCTTTTAATTTGGTCATTATGTTTACACAAATTTCAAATGCTCATTCACATTATGCTTTTCATTTTTAAAATGTGAATTTGCTCGCTCATAAGTGATTTGGTGATCTAACTTCACTTTCTAGCATTTTGTTTACATTGTGACAGGTTTTACCATGGTTTTGGAACAGTCAAGCTCCCGTTACTTTTCGTACTTGTGGTGATGCGTGTGGTATATCACTATTTGTAATCTGATAATCTGGAGTTCTTGAAAAGTATCTTCCAAGTGACCAGCATGGCTGAAATTGCGAACTCTCAAACTGAACGAGCAGAAGAACTTAAGGTTTTAGCTAATGAAGCTTTCAAAGGTATATGTGATTAGATTGTTGTCTTGATATCCTTTATAGTTAGGGTTTCCACCATCTTTAACTATTTAGTGATGAGAGTTTATCTGAATAATGGGATGTTCATAGATAACAAGAAATAAGGATATATTTGGTATAAAATACTAATTACTATTGAACTGATAATGGAAGAAAAGTGCACATTAATTTTCTCCATGCTCGCGTTCAGCTGTACATATGCCGTTCGGTTCAACATGCACTCAGATTGACTAGGAACACTTGAATCTTCATTAAAGAAAAATCAAATCGTTCATGACAACACAAAGATAAGTTAGAAGAAATATGTTCTAACATCTATGAACAAAAGACTCATACATGTTTATCCTTTGTTATTTGTCCCGAGGATTGCCAAAAGAATACTCGTGAAGCCAGAATAAGTCAATTGTCTTTTCACGTTTGTTTGGCTTTTTCGCAGAACTTCATTGGTCTAAAGACAGTTTTGACGGCAACAATATGTCGGGCTCGAAAAATCTTTCGAAATGATATATACATATATAGTTAGGGTTTGGATGAAGATTTTATTTGACATGATTTTTACACGATTTATATATTCCCCCCCCTAAAAATAGACCCGGGTCCCTATAATATGGCTTGAAATGCGTGCTGATCTAAAAAATCATGCCTTAGGCACGTGACAGCTCGTGAGTGACTGTTAAGATCTGGGAGGAGACGGTGGTAAGGAGCAATGGCTGATATGCGGGCCCACCTAACCATGGATGCAACTGCACGAGAAAAAATGAGAGATGGGACAACGCTCATGCCCCTCCCCGTGTCCGCTACGTGGCAAGGAGAGAGGATGGGGATGTGCCATTGATTTGTGGGCTACCCCCGAGTGGGTGCATCACTCATGGGTGCATGAAGGAGGACAAATGGAAGGATGACACGCCCACATGGTTGAGTCCGGATTGTCCCCCTCCTTTTTGGCGGCAAGAGGACAGTTGTTGTTTCCCCTTTTTTTTCTTACAAGTAGGACTCCCCAGTGGGGCCTATTGCATTTTTGTTTCAATATGCGTGCAAATTCGTTTTACGTGCCA